>OY856413.1:995332196-995359696 GCA_963693085.1 Alisma plantago-aquatica | reverse complement strand
GAACAGTTGTGAATCCCACGTCAGACATCGGATCATATTGCTCGAGTATCTAGCAAAGGGAATGCATCCCGAGTTTTGATTTGTTTCAACAAACATTTTTTTAAAACTAGAGGGCATCTAATCTTTTGCATTACACTTTAATAACATTGAAGGGACCTAGGGAGAACTCAAAATTTACCATCCTTTGATCATTGATCTTGAAATTACACAAACAACAAGATGACATACAACTATGTCGATTTCTTGCGTCTTGCCATCTATTACCAAGCCATCGGACAGCAGATACTTGCGTCTAAACCACTGCCCACTTGAAATGATGTATATCTACATGTGGCTAGATCTACACTTTTTGCTACTACAAAGGAGCCTACTACCCTTGTCATTTCTGGACAGGGACGTGGTATTTCAAGTGAGGAAGAGGATCCAACACCATTGCTAGAGGGACTTCAACTTCCCACCTCGATACTGCAAATCATGCACAAGATCAAATCATATGGAGGATAAATGTCAGAAAAAGGTGTGGTAAGACAGAGTAGACAAATCAAGTTTCCATTATTGAAGCTGACAAGGAATCCACATGGCGTCATTCAAAAGACGATTGGACAATTGATTTTGATGCTACTTCCCACATGATTGGCAATAAGAAGCTTTTTCTATCCTTAAGGAAGTCTAGATATCATCCTCCCTTGCTATTAGTTGATGGATCTATTTTTGGTATTAGGATAGGCGATGTGAGTAGCACTCCTAATATACTGAAGTCTACTTTATTTGTGCCAAAATTTTCATTAAACTTGATGTTTGTCAGTAAGTTTACCAAGACTTTGAACTCTAATGTAACAATATTTCCCTACATTTTCTCCATTTAGGATCTTAGGACGAAGGAGACCAATTGGTGAGGGATACGAAGGTGTAGATGACTGTATTACTTGCAGACATCATCAACTTCTCCAACTATTGCTCTTGTGTCCATGTCTAGTTCATTTCAACAATGACACTTACGCCTTAATCACCCTTCTACTGCAAAGTAGAAGTCTTTATTTCCTAGTCTTTCCACTGGAAATTTTACGTTTCATTCTTCTCAAACTTGGTAAATGTTGGGATAATGGTGATGATGAGAGACCCAAACAACAAGGACCAACGAGCTTGTTGCGACGATGTAGAAGCGTGAGATCGAGCAAACCAAACCAAATATGTATGACGAAGATCAACAACAAACAGGCAAGCAACCACAAAGACGAGATTAGTAGTGCTTTGGAAAAATTCCAAATGTGGGAGCCTACATCTACCTGCGGAGATGATATTATTGATAGAGAGATTACAGAAGAAAGAAGACCCCAATCCCCTTTGACACCCAAAAGTCAACCGTGGAAGAAGACGGTTGCTTGGAAAGGAGCTCTTGGAGGCGTGAAACCCTAGGGAAAGCCCTAGGTCCGTCTGTGGCTTTAGGTCTTCGAAAAAGATGTCTCTTGATGTCTCTTCGTTGTTCTTCATATTTGGGACGAGTTGAGGGGTCTATTTATAAGAATAGGATCCATATCCAAACTCCGAAAGTCATCAGGTTGTTTTCCGACTGCGTTTACGGTCCGACTGGACTGACTGTATTCGGTCCATAACACGGATTGTATTTTCATTTCAGCAACATTCACAGTCTAGCGCTAGAATGTATACGGTCCAGGTAACGTAAATGCAAATGCGATCCAGGAAGATCATATATGGTTGAAGTAATGACCGTAAATACACATGTAGGTGCGCAAACGCATCCCAAAGATGTTGAGGCTTGGTGTAGACGTCTGGTTCATCAAGGAAGCTTTTCTAGAGAGTTTAAGATACTCTCTCAACGAACTCGACCTTGTCTTCAACTCGAAAACAATGGAAGTAAAAAAGCACTTGCAATCTTCTCCAATATCAAAAACCGATTAAGAATACCATCGCCTCCACATGCCCTACATGGGCAAAGCTTAGGTAGAAAGAAGACTAGCTAATTTGAGAAAAGCTCAAAGTTAGCTAACAGAAGAGTCTTCGTCATCATGTCGGCTAGATTCTCAAACGTACCAATCTTCTTTATTTGAATCTTGCCTTCAACTGTGACTTCTCTAATGAAGTGATACTTGACATCAATGTGCTTTGTACTCATGTGGAACATTTAATCTTTGCTGAGATGTATAGCACTTTGTCTGTCACAATGAACAATAACTTGTTCTTGAACCATGCCCAACTGATTCAGCAAGCCATTGAGCCATAAAGCCTCCTTCACGACTTCTGTTGCCGACATGTACTCTGCTTCAGTAGTAGATAAAGCAATAGTACTTTGTAGAGTGGCTTCCAACTAACAACTGTAGATCCCACTGTGAACATGTAATATGTGAGAGATCTCTTGTCGAGGTCGTCTGCATAATCGGAGTCCATTTGAATCTCCATGCCAAGAATCATCTTAGCTTCACCTAGGTCTTTCATATCAAATTCTTCACCTAGAAGAGATTTCACCTTGGCAATCTCAGATGCGTATTTAGAAGCAATCAACATGTCATAACATATAGCAGTAGGTACACAAATGAATTGTCATCCACCCTTTGTAGTAGACACAAGCGTCATGGCTACTCCTGGAAAATCCATTGTGCGTCATGGAATAGTCAAATCTCGTGTACATTGTCTAGGAGATTGCTTCAGCCCATAGAGTAACCTCTTGAGCAAGCACACATAGTTCTCTTTGTCTTCAAAACCCTCTGGTTGTTGCATGTAGATCTTTTCTTCTAGCTGCTTTTGCATCTAGCTGTCTTTCCATCTAGTTGTTGCAACTCTAGGTCTTTGATGGCTACCAAAGAAAGAAACACCCAAATGGAACTATGCTTGACGACGGGTGAGAAGACTTCATTATAGTCAATGCCTTCAGTTTGACTTTAGCCTTTTGCAACAAGGCGTGACTTGTATCTGTCGCCTTCTTTCTACTTATAGACTCACTTGCAACCCACTATTTTCTTGCCTTTTGGAGGTACCACCAACTCCCAAGTTTGATTCTTGTGAAGAGATTCTGCCTCTTCCTTCATTGTAGTAGTTCACGGCGTAGCATCATGACTTGCAATTGCATCACGCGAATTGGTGGTCTCATAGCCAATATCCACATCAACGGCGTTGGAAAGGGCATAGGCTGCCATGGAATCACCAAAGCCACAGCGTTGGAGTGGTTTGACGTTCTGTTTGCCTTTGCCTTTGCCTTTCCCTACACTATAAGAACTCTCTGGAATCTCCTCTTTGTCTTCAGTAGGCACTGAATCATCTAGAGTTTTTTCCCGAAACCCCCCTCTAGTTTCCTATAATTCCAAAAAAGCCCCTTCCCTTTATAAAATCTCAAATAACCCCCTCTTTCTTTGAAAGAATTCCAAATAACCCCCCTATCCTAACGGTTCCCATCCCTTTTGTTTTCCTACAGTTACATGCTCTTATTTTTCTTTTATGAGTCATTCTTTATCCCTCATTTAATATTTTATCTTATATATTATATTATATTGCTAACATCTGATATTATTTAATTATTATATTAATATATATTGCTAATTATTTTTGCAGTAATATACGATATACTGATATTCAAATATCAGCAACCTAACCAAACATGACCAATTAGAAAATTTTAAATTTTTCAGGGAGTTGTCCCATTATCGATCGGGCCAAATTTAGTTCAAGTTGATTCAGATTGTATTGGATATAAATTGGGTCGACTCCAAGGTTTGACATATTTCTTATTTTTAAGTTACTATCTATAATAAAATAATTTTATGATGTTTGAGTCATGTCGAGTCGGGGTTTGTACGGATTCAGGTCAGTAGCGGTCAAATTTTCAACAACTTTTGTTCGGTCAAGTTCTTGTTTGAGTTGAATATTTCTCAGTCAAGTTGATTTGATTTGAACACATTCAAGTGCAGCCGATTTCAGCAAATCAGCCCACTGTCATGTCTATTATAAAATATAATAAAATACTTTTGTTATATCCATACATTTTTTAATAAAATATGCATATACTAGTTTAATGTATACACTAAATATACATATAATATTTATATATATTCAATTATAAAATTTAAGTATAATATTTAACTAGCAATCAAGATACAATTCTGCCATTTTATCCTATAAAAATATGCTTTTTATGTTTGGGTCAGGCCGAGTTAGGTTCAGGTCAGGTCGATACATGTTCTGGTCAAACTATATAGAAATCTTGTGTGAGCCAGGTATATCCTGAGCAAGTCCCAATCGGTTTGGTATTGAGTAAATTAAAATAAGAATTATTATTAAATGTTACATATGATATATTTAATATTAGACATGTTAGTGGGTCGGGTTTTGCTGGACCCGTACAACCCGTACGTGTTCAAACTGAATCAGACATGTCGTTAAACCCAAACCCAAACCTGGTATAACAAGAGTTGTATAAACATGGACCCAGACTAACCCAAACCCAAATGCCGAATTTTTCAACTACATTGTAGAGGGACATCGCTAGTGGAGACAATTCGTCTGCACTAGAGACGAAAGTCTTCGCCGCCATCATTCTCATCCCCCCGGGCCTAAAAGTACCTCTACCGGACACGACACTGACTAATCCTGAAGCAAACATCATAAAAACACTTTATGAATATTATCAGACAACAAAATAAAAAATATGAAAAATATTAGAACTGACCCAAACTATACCCGACATCACCCGGATCAACCCGAACAAAATTTGACGCAATCCAAACCCGAACAAACCCTCATAGGCCTAAATTTCTAATTGGCTAGGTCAGGTTTGGTTGGTCGGTGTTAACATTTTAATATATCATATATTATTAAGAAAAAATTGCATATTTTATTAATATATAAGTAAATAGTATCAAAATATAATCTATAAGAGTAAATATTAAAGTGGGGGACAATGAATGAATTAACAATGAAAATAAAAAGGAACGTAACGGCTGGACAACACAGTGGATGAAAAATGTTAGCATAGGGGGTTGTTTGGAATTCTTTTAGAACCAGAGGGGGTTATTTGGAATCTGATAAAAGGGAGGGGTTTTCCTCGAATTTCTGGAAACCTAAGGGGGCTTTTAGGAAAAAACTCAATCATCTAACGTAGAAGAGGAATCGTGTTCATCAACCTATGAGTCGTCATCTTCTTTGGTTTCCACCTGTTGTGAGACGTCCTATAGAGAACATGTAGAAGAGCTATATGTGTCTTGCATAGTAGACACCATGGCAGATTCGTTATAAACAAGATTGCACTCTAACGTGGTGAAGAAGGATCCTTGCACCAAAGACGGTATCCTTTCACCTAGAAGCATAAGCAAGGAATATGCATTTGATAGCTCTAGGTTCTAATTTGCTAGTATCAAAATGTGTATAAGCAGGGCAACTGAATATACACAAATTCAAATAATCAACATGTTCCCCAGTTGAAGCTTCTTTAGGAGTCTTGAAATTAATAGAAGATGATGGAGAATGGTTCACCACATAACAAGAGATTGATATAACTTCAGCCCAAAAAGATCTATCCAGGCCCGCATTAAGAAGCATGCTTCGGGCCTTTTCCAACAACATTATGTTCATTCTTTCTGCTACACCATTCTGCTAGGGCGTGTGACGCATTGTATGATGTCTTTACATCCCATGATCATTGTAGAAATTATTTAACTCCTTAGAACAGAACTCCAAGCCCTTATTAGTCTGAAAAGTCTTTATGCTCTTGTCAGCTTGATTCTCAACAAGAGCCTTCCATTGCTTGAAAGTAGAGAACGCCTCATCCTTGCTCTTGAGAAAATAAACCCAAATCTTGTGCAATCATCAATGAAGGTCATCATATATTTTGCATCACCTTTCGAGGGAACACGAGAAGGGCCCCGTGGATCAGAGTGAACATCTAGAGCGTCCTTGGAATAATGAATTATTGGCCTTCTCCATAACACAATGCTCGCAGAAATCTAACTTTTCAATGCTTTTGCCACACAACAACTCTCTCTTGCTGAGATTTCTCTAACAAGTCCCCCAAACGCATATGCCTGAGCCTTGTGGTGTCTTTTAATGAAGTTGTGACCGTTGTGGAGCTTGAGATAGTGGAACCTTGCAAGATGTACAATTTGTGTGAATTTCTTACTGCCTTCGTGAGGACCCGATCAACTTTAAGAACATCCATAACTCTGTTTTCACCAGAGAACTAGCATCCCTTGTCTTCAAGTGTACCCAATGAGATGAGATTCTTCTTCAACCCGACAACATGTCGGACGTCCGTCAATGTTCTGACTTCACCATCAAACATCTTGATCTTCACCGTGCCAACACTAATCGTCTTGCAGGACGATCGTCACGTATAAGGATATCTCCACCTTGATGTGACTCATAGGTATGGAAATAATCCTTACGCTCAGTCATGTGGTACGTGCATGCTGCATCAAGAACCCAAAATCCTCCTTATAGTTGTAGGACGACAATGAAGCAAGAACGTAGTCGTCATCTTTAGAACCTCTATAAGTCACCATTACATGAGCTGCAGCATCATTTGATTTGCTTGTTTTACAACTTGTACCATTCATCCTGGGTACGACATGTCTTCTTGCAATAGCTGCACCTCTTTGATTGAGGTGACATTGACTTCTTCTTTTACTTTGAACTTTCAGGGTCCTTGTCATGTAGACGCTCCCTCCCTCTTGCGTCCAATGCTTCACCCGCTACTTTTGATGAAGTAAGATCCTTCTCTAATTTCTCTTGAGACGTCAAAGCCGTTTTGAGTTTATGGAGTGAGATAATCTTTGACTCACAGAATATCATCATATCCCGAAGATTCTTCTAGGATGGTGGAAGAGTACAAAGCAACAAAATTGTTTGATCCTTGTCCTCTATCTTCACATCGATCTGTCTGAGGTCGTGGATGATTTCATTGAACTCATCGAGAAGAGTCGTCGAGGAACCACTTCTTCCATGCAAAGCATGAAAAGGCGCTTCTTTAGCGCAAGCTCGATGGTGATGGACTTCTTCATGTAGAGTGTTTTAAGTTCATCCTAAACGTCTTTAGCGGTCTTTAGATGGACGACCTCACAAAGGACTTCATCCTCCAAACATATAAAGATGCATGTACGAGCCTTTTGATCATTCTCCTCCCACCGGTCATCCGTCATGGATTCCAGTTTCTTCTCCTTCCCGAGAGAGGCTTTGTGGACTCCTTGCGTGAGGCAATATTTGCATTTGACTTGCCAAAGAGAGAAGCTCTTCAAGCGATTAAACTTCTCGATGTTGTACTTCCACGTCATGGTAGAGATCCGATGGTAGAACTTACTCTAATACCCCTTGTTGGGATAATGGTAGTGATGAGAGACTTGAAAAACTAGGGCCAACGAGCTTGTTGCGGAGATGTGGAAGCATCAGATCCAACAATCCAAACTGAATATGTACGATGAAGATCAACAACAAACAAGCAAGCAACCACAAAGATGAGATTTATAGTAGTTTCCATGAAAATTCCCAATGTGGGACTGGCGGGGATGATATTATTGATAGAGAGATTACAAAGATGATGATTATAGAAGAAACGAAGAACTTAATCCCCTTTTACACCCGAAAGCCAACCATGGAAGAAGATGGTTGCTCGGAGAGGAGCTCTTGTAGGCGTGAAACCCTATGGAAAGCCCTAGGTCCTTTTGTGGCTTTAGGTCTTTGAAAAACGACGTCTCTTAATGTCTCTTAGTTGCTTTTCATGTATAGGACGAGTTGGGGGTTTATTTATAAGAATAGGACCCATATCCAATTTCCTGAAGTCATTAGGTTGTTTTCTAGCCGCGTTTACAGTCCGACTGGAGTGTATACGGTCCGTAACACGGATTATATTTTCATTTCAGCAACACTTACAGTCCAACGTTGGACTGTATACTATCCAGATGGACCGCAAATGCATATACAGTTGTATACTATCCAGCTGGACCGCAAATGCATATACAGTCTAGGCATACCATATATGGTCTGAAGTAATGACCATAAATGCACTTGTAGGTGCCCAAAACGCATCTTGAAAATGCCAAGGCTTGGTGTAGACGTCTGGTTCTTCAAGGAAGCTTTTCTAGAGAGTTAAGACACTCGCTCAATAGTAAAATTATAGATGTTTTCTCAAATTTGTTGAATGAAATAAAGTCAATTTTCTGTTACACTTAAGTTTGTCTGCACTGATAATGCTTCTGAATTTGAGCAATGTGGTTTTTAAAAGAGTGGTATTTCTAAGGGGATTATCCACCAAACTTCGTACCCCTACTACCCACAACAAAATGGAGTTGCTAAGCGGAAAAAAGGTATCTTCTAGATGTTGCTTGCACTCTGATAATCTAAATGAAAGTTCCAGATTTTATTTGCCTGACACCATTCTTTTAGTGAATTATCTCATCAATTGAATGGGCTCATCTATTTTACATAATAAAATCCTCTATCAATTGCTACATCCCCATGAACTGATATTTGCTATACCACCAAATTCTTTTGTTGTATTCGTTTTGTCTACAATCATCAATCTAGATGTGATAAATTATCACCAAGATCCTTCAACTCTTGTTTTCTTGGTTATTTGCGTCTTTGTAACAAAAAGCGGCGCTTTTTTGGCGATTTTTTGCATTTTTTGCCTTGTTGAATGTTATGCATGTTTAATATGCAGTGCACTGTTTTTTAGCGTCTTTCTTGTTGTGTCGCTTTTTTGTCATTTTTTCTCGTTTGAAACGCTAACTTGGCTTGGGTCAAACCTGGTTTCTGTGTGAGACAATTACTCTACCCACTCCACCCCCAACCCCACTTCCCCCACCAACCCCAAAACCCTCGATTATCAAGTCTTTCCCCCAAGCCCTCCTACTCATATGCGTCGTCCCTGCTGTTGGAGCCGCCTTGACCGCCAGCCATCGGAGCTTCGACCCAGTCATCCAGAATTTCGTCGCAAGCAAGCAGCAGTAGAGCTCCGCCGCAAGCAAGCATCACAGCTCCTCCGCCAAGCAAGTCGTAGTTTCGGCCGCAAGCAAGCAACGAAGCCGGCAGCAAGCAGTGAAGTAGGTAGGCCCGCAAGTAGCAGCATCAGCCCATGTGATTTTTTTACCTTCAATCGTCTCGATGCTTTTTTTTTCGAGTTATGGACCTGCTGCTTCACCTGCTTTCTTCCCAGTCCCAAGTTGATCCTAATCCCCCCCCCTTCTTCCTCACTATCACATCCCTTCCCCTTGCTGATTTCACCTTGTATTGAACTTCCACTCTCCCTCACGCCAACCCAATCCAAGCTTGCCCATTTCCCCTCTTCTTCCTCACTACCTCAGCCCCTTCTCCTTACCGATTTTGCCTCCTCTTAACCCCCTCCCTCCTTCACCCCAGTGTTGTCAAGGCGCCCGCCTAGGCGCGCCTAGGCGTCCTAGGCGCTAGGCAAGGCTGCCCAAACTAGGTGCCCAGCCCAGTATGTGCATTATATGGGTGTCTAAGGCCTTTTAAGCCTAAATTAAGTCATTTAAAGGATAAATTAGCATGAATCAAGTCTGGATTTGGTCGAATTAGATTAGCTTGAGTCAATTTATGGCTGAAATAGGTCTGATTTAGGCAAAATCAGGCCAAATTTTGGAAAATTAGGGAAAACATGTTTGATTTGGGCCAAATTGGTAAGTCATAAAATCACTTCCTCATATGTTTGTTGTTCTTGCTTCTTTTTCTTTTCTTTTTTTATCCTTTCTCCTGCATTTTAGTCCTTAATCCTACTGCTGCTGCGTTTTTTTTTAGTTATTCCTCCTATATCCCCTCCTACTCCGAAATCCTACTACTGCTGTGTTTTTTTTAATTCTGTTTTCTTCAAATCCTCTTTTACATCACCTATGCTTCGTAATGTTGATGATGTCCCCCCTATTCCTTACAACCTCAGCCCCCTTCCACCAAATTCAACGCCACCCTTCCTCTCTTCATTCCTGTTGTTGTACTTTTTTCTTCTATTGATGTTGCTTCTTAATTTCTTATTCTCATCTCTTCATTCCTCCTCTTCCACGAGGCATCCCTGCTTATGTCTCCACCAAATTCATTCTCTCTTCAATCCTCCTGTTCTTCTTATCCCTCCTTCACCCCTCCACCCCATCAATCCAACGAAATTCTTCCTGATTTCCCCCCCTATTCCTTACTACCTCAGCCCCTTTCCACCAAATTCAACGCCATCCTTCCTCTCTTCATTCCTTTTGCTGTATATTTTTTTCTTCTATTGCTGCTGTTGCTTGGTAATTTGTTATCATAATCTCTTACTATAATATTAATCTAGTTGTATTCAAATACTAAATGCCATGCTATACTAGTGTAGATTTGCATTACTTATCCATTTGAAATGTCATTATGTTTCTTACTGTCTCTGTTTTCCATTTGCTTATTTGTGTGTGTTTGACGTGTTGTATCTTGGCATATCATATGTCTCTAATTACAAAACGATAACAGTACATACTTACATAGTTGCATTTGCTTGTCTTCGTGTTTGTCTATATGTTTCTCATCTTGTGTCATCTATATATTTTACCAACAATAGGACAACGATGCCTAAAGCAAAGATTCGTTGTGGGAGCATGTTCAGTCGGTGGATAACAAATTGAAGTGCAAGGTCTATCATGAAACTTTTGCCGCTTCCATCACGCAGTTTAGGTTTCACTTGGCGTGAGGCAAGGACATCAAGCCATCTCCTGTTGTGTCTGATGCAGTAAGGGAACTTGCAGTCAAAGCCGTAGGTGACTTTCAGGCGAAAGCCACTAGCAAAAAGCAAAAGATTGCAGATTTCTTCACAAAGTATTGCTCATCTGCTTCTAATTCAGTTGTATGTCCACCTCGATTTCGTGACATTGGTTTGGTTGATTTAGATAAGTATGTTGTTCATGTCCCTGGCCAAAAAACTCTTCATTCGCTTACAAAGAAAGAAGAGAAAAAGATTTGTTGACAAGGCCATTATGAAATGCATAGTAGAAAATAACTAGGCTTTTCATCTCTTGCGAACTCCTAACTTCGTGAAGCCGTATTTGCTATTGGATAGGCTGGGCCAGGTTATCAAGCACCCAGTAGTGAAACGATGAGGACGACACTGTTAAAAGATCTAAAAGTGGATGTAGATGGTTATCTCTGTGAAACACAAAGCAGTTTTGGGAAGCGTAGGGTTGCACAATGTGTGCACCCTCATATATATAACACTGAAACATTTACAGAGAGGTCCACATATAATATGGAAATAACAAAACAACTAACAGAATATATAAAACAGAAATATATATTAACACTCCCCCTCAAGTTGGAGCATAGATATCAATCATGCCCAACTTGTCCGTCAGTGTGCAGAATTGCTTCTTCGCCAGCAGCTTGGTGAAGATGTCAGCAACTTGGTCTTCAGAACGAGTGAAGGGAGTGCATATCTTGCCAGTCAGAATGGATTCCCAAATAAAATGACAATCTACTTCAATGTGTTTAGTGCGCTCATGATAAACTGGATTATTCGCAATGAAGATAGCAGCTTTATTATCACAGTGCATAGGTATAGCAGAAGAAGAATCAACCCCGAACTCCTTTAACAGAGAGCGCACCCACAACAATTCACAGGCAGTATGGGCCATGGCCCTATATTCAGCTTCAGCACTGGACCTGGCCACAACATTTTGTTTTTTACTCCTCCAGGTAACAAGATTACCTCCAACATACGTACAATACCCAGAAGTAGATTTTATGTCAACTCTGCTGCCTGCATAATCAGAATCAGAGTACCCTTCAAGAGAACAGTGTCCATGCTTCCTGTAGTGAAGTCCCTTGCCAGGAGACTTCTTCAAATATCGTAGAATCTGACAAAGAGCATCCCAGTGACACTGTCTGGGTTTATCAAGGTACCTGCTAAGAAGACCCACTGCAGTAGAAATGTCAGCTCTGGTGACAGTCAGTGTTCAGAAAAGCGGTAATCGGTGTACGGGCGGATAGGGTACCGATTAGAGTATATACGGTATGTGGGAGTATAAGTGGGAGTATATTCGGTTTTAATCGGTTTTGATTTTTTTTTTTAATTAATTATATATTCATATAAATTTTAAACTTGGCCCTATATAATTGTATATATTAATTAAACTATAACAAATGAGGATGTAACAAGAAACATAGATCCATTAAGAATGTTAATTAAGCAACATACATCACAAAGATGCAACCTGCACTTTTTAAGTTCTAAGCATGCAAGACTTTGTTGTATTTCCAAGAATATAGAAAGCAATAGATTGCACAAGTGGAAAACAGCGAGACGTGAACAAAGCCATAAGGCTAGATCTAACCATTTATTTTCAGTGAATTTAGACTATCAAATTAAATACATTCAAGATAAGCTGCTACTGACGAGTTTAGTCCATTTTTTCAGTGAACTTAGACTATCAAATTAAATACATACTTTTAGTCCATTTATTACTCGGACAAGTTTAGCTAAGGGCTAGTTTGGTTCTGTGTGATTGCAACACACTTGATGAATTGAAAAACAGGAATCAGAAAACAGGAAATGAAACTAAACGTCAACTGTTTGGTTGAAAGTGTCTTCGAATTCATTTGTTCCATTGTTTTTATTTGGTTGGAAGTAGATTACATAATCATGTAATAGTTGTGGTATTAAAATTGCTGGGACAACGCATTGACAGTGATAAAAAGGACAAGTAATCTGGCAGGAGGCAACCAGGTGGGGGCTGGAAACGGAACCGCGGCCTTTTCCTGCGCGGTCTGTTTGCTCAAGTTTCTGTAGAGATAGAGGCTAGCGTGTGGTTCGTTTTCACCCTCAGCGTTAGCACAACACTCAACCAAACAAATGAAAACCAACGAACAGTGGTTTGCAACTGCGTGAGCTCATTTGCAGTCCAAGCAAACGAGCCCTAAGGTGATAATCAGCAAAGTGAAAGGGGCAAGAAGGCGGCGATTTTGGCTTCACATTGGAAGTGCATACGTTTTGATAATCGGCAAAGTAAAAGGGGCAAGAAGGTGGCGTGAGTAGTAATAATGAATAGAGGCGTACTAGAAGAAGACCTACCTGGTGGTGGAGAACTCAAGCCGGCGCCGCCAGCCTGCTATGAAGAGTTGCCGCCGCCGCTAGGTTGATCAGGAACTCGTCCAGTCGACCTTGCTGCTTCCGCACCGAACTGCAGCAGTTGCCGCCCACGTCAATGGTTGGCGCCCAGAGAGGAGGAGATGGAAATAGAGGCGGCCGGCCAGACCTAGAGAGCGTCGGGGAACGAGAACGCGCTACTGGAGGAGGAGATCGCCGCCGAAGAACCGAGGGTGCCGCCGAGGGAGAGTCGCGCCCTAGCGCTGCTGTTGCGACGGCTTGCGATTTCGCGAGGGAGAGAGTCCAGAGAAGGGGGTATCGGGATTGAGGGTGGGGAGTCGGGTTAGAGTTTTAGGCCCACTGGTTTTTTTTCATTTGTTGGGCCGGGTTTAGAAAATCGCCGAATAATCGGCCGTTTAAGCGCCCAGGCGGCCGAGTAATTGGTCCATGGCCGAATATAGCTCCGATTTGGCTTATGCGGTTCGGTCCACCTACGAAACCGAATATTCGGCCGATTAGGCCGATTTTCTGAACACTGGTGACAGTCAAATAAATGAGTTTACCAATCAGCCTCCTGTACTTTTTATGATCAGCAAAGAGAGGAGAAGAGTCATCATCCCAATTTACATTAGGATCTAGAGGAATATCAGCAGGTCTCGCCCCCAGCATACCAGTCTCCTGCAGTATGTCTAGGACATATTTTCGGTGAGACAACACAAGAGCATTAGAATTTCTAGAAACTTCTATGCCCAGAAAATATCTAAGCTTGCCCAAATCTTTGGTAGCAAAGTGTTTGCCTAGATGAGATTTAGTAGCCTGAATACCAAGAGAATCACTGCCAGATATGATAATATCATCAACATAGACAATCAGAATAATAATACCAGCTGAAGTCTTCTTGGTGAAAACAGAATGATCCACCTGAGAACGCAGAAACCCAAAATCAATCATAATTTTGCTCAATTTATCAAACCAGGCACGGGGACTCTGCTTCAGCCCATAAATAGACTTCTTTAACCTGCAAACTTTGTGAGACTCCCCCTGAGCAACAAACCCAGGAGGTTGCTCCATATAGACTTCTTCTTGTAAATCACCATACAAGAAGGCATTTTTCACATCTAGTTGCAACAGTGGCCAGTCAAGGTTAACAGCAACAGACAGAAGAATTTTGACAGAATTAAGACGAGCAACAGGAGAGAAGGTCTCAAAATAGTCAATACCATACGTTTGGGTGTAGCCTTTAGCAACTAATCGTGCCTTCAGCCTTTCAACAGTGCCTTCAGGTTGATATTTCACAGCATACACCCATCTGCAACCTACAGGTTTACATTGAGGAGGTGGATCCACCAGCTCCCAAGTATCTCGTTCAGCAAGGGCCAACATCTCCTCCTTCATAGCAGACAACCATCCAGTACTCTGTAGAGCATCCTGGATATTCTTTGGAACAGCAACAGCAGATAAGGCATATACAAAATTGCTAGAATGAACATTCAGATGATCAGTAGAAACAAACTGAGCAATACTGTGTGATGTGCAGGAACGAGTACCCTTTCTAAGAGCAATGGGTAAATCAAGATCAGAATGTACCTCAGGTGTAGTAGAACCTTCTGGAGGTGAAGATTGGTTTTCATGGGGGGTTTCTTGAGTAGAAGGTGCTCTGTTCCTGCGTTGATAAACTATAAGAGGAGGCTTATCAGCCTCAGTAGTGACTTTGTCAGTAGTATCAGGCACACAATCAGAAGTAACAGGTAGAGGTGAGGCAATAAGATCAAACTGTAAACTGTCACCACGAGTCGAATAATAAGGAGTATCCTCAAAGAAAACTACATCACTGCTAGTATACCATTTTCTTGCAGTAGGACTGTAACACCTGTATCCCTTCTGGGTACGAGAATATCCCAAAAAAATGCACTTCTCAGCACGAGGAGACAGTTTATCAGAAGTAGGTCCAACTAACCGTACAAAACAGGTACATCCAAAGATCCGAGGAGGCACAGTAAATAGCTGAATATCGGGTTGAAGAACTTGAATAGGTATTTTGTTTCCAATCACAGATGATGGCATTCGATTTATCAGAAAACAAGCAGTCAATATAGCCTCAGGCCAAAACGAGCGAGGAACATGTGCATGCATCATAATAGTTCTAGCAACCTCTAACACATGTCTATTTTTACGCTCAGCCACACCATTTTGCTGAGGTGTATAAGCACAGGAGGTCTGATGTATTGTACCCACAGATTTACAAAAAACATCCACATCTTTTTTAACAAATTCCAGTGCATTATCAGTACGAAAAATTTTGACAGGCATACCATATTGTGTTTTTATTTCAGCAAAAAAGAACTTGATAACAGACAAAACTTCGGACCTACTTTTCATCATAAACAACCAAGTAGTCCTTGAAAAATCATCAATAAAAAGAATAAAATACTTATAACCAGATAGACTTGGCACATGACAGGGTCCCCATACATCAGAATGCACTATATCAAACATATTTTTACTGCTAATCTGACTGCGTCTAGGATAAACAGCTCTAGTCTGCTTTCCAAGTTGACATGACTCGCACTGAAAACTACAAATGTCAAGATCAGACACTAAATGTCGAAGCTTTTCAGATGATGGATGGCCCAGCCGGTAGTGCCACTGTAATGCAGAAACTGAGGTAGATAATGCAGGAGTCACAGATGTTTTAGCTTCTTTTGGCAAATGATCCAGATAGAAGAGTCCATCAGCACCTTCATACCCCCCACCAATCTTCATCCTCGTGCAAAGGTCCTGAAAAACACATGAACCAGGAATAAAAGTCAGACTGCACTGTAGGCTTCGCAATATCTTGCTGACAGACAACAGATTCAAAGGAAATCTAGGCACATATAAGGCAGATTTCAGCAGAAAGTCAGAAACAATATCCCCTACTCCAGACACCGCAGACTTGGAACCATCAGCCAACATAACAGATGAGGGTCTAGCAGGTTTAAATAATTTGTGAAACAGTGATCGATTTCCAGAATTATGTGAAGAGGCACCGGAGTCGATGACCCACTTAGTATTACCATGAGTAGAAGAAGAGCTCAGGAAGGCAGTGTGTGTCATAACCAGAATAAGTGGCGGCATGAGCTCCACTAGTCGAAGCTTGAGACGACGCACCAGCTCGCTCAAGAAGAAGACGCTCCACCTCAGCACGGATGTAGTCAGCAGTCACACCCGAGGAGGCAGAGTCAGTAGGTTGAGTCGTTCCTTCTGATGCAGTAGTAGTGGAGTCAGCAGCTGCATTGGCCCACGCCGGCTTACCATATTTCTCCCAGCATTTTTCTTCAATATGGTTGGACCGGCCACAGAAGGTACAAAGGCGCTGTCCTGACTGAGGACGCGCACCAGCAATAGGGGCAGTAGAAGAGGCTCCACGACCAGGAGCAACCCGTCCTCGTCCTCCACCCAGGGGAGGACGACTATCAGTAAAGCGACCACGGCCACGACCAGAAGCTGCAGCAAGAGCCGAAGAGTCCCCAACATTAGTAGTCAGAGACGAGGAAGACGAAGGCAAACGCTGAAGGCGTTTGTAGGCACTCTGTAGTGACGGCAGAGGGTCACTGGCTAAGATCTGGTCCACAACTCCAGCGTAGGACTCGGGCAATCCACATAGAAACTGGACCAACTGAAGCTCCTGGCGCTGACGCTGCATGGTAGCCAGGTCCGTGGAGAGAGGGTGATAGGATTCCAGTTCACCCCATAATCCAGTGAAGTCAGAAAAGTAATCCGCAATGTCCGTCCCCGTGAACTGTAGACGTCCCAGCTGCTTGGTGATGTCAAACACCTTCTTGGGGTTCTGACTATGCGAGTAAGTATCAGCGAGCTGATCCCACATCTGCTTCGCCGTAGGTAGGTGAAGAAGTGTGACGCTAATCTTCTCAATGCTGCTGTTGAGAATCCAGGTCATCACAGTGGAGTCGTCACGAACCCAGTCATCATACGCCTTCACATCTTTAGCATCAACGTCCTCTGCGGGTGCTGGCGGACCAGCACGAGTAAGATGTGAGTACTTGCCCTGGGATCTGGCATAGATCGTCATGGAGCAGACCCAATGCGGATTGTTGCGCCCATCAAGCTTCACAGTGGTAACCTGACGGCGGAAGTCATCATGTGAGGACGCCATGGGAGCAGTAGGCACAGTAGGAACAGGCACGATCAGGCAGGAGACGGTCTACACCGTCAGACAGGCACAGCAGGCACAAAAGAACACGGAGAAGACCTCTCACATACGGTCTACGCCGAAGCGCAGAACAGAACCCGGTGGCACAACGGCCTACACGGGCAGGCAGGCAAGAGACCGAAAAAAAAACGGTCTACGTCACACCAATTTCAAGCCACCGGATCGCTGTAGGACTTCACGGAGCCAACGTACCGGCGGCTAGGACCGCGGAGGCGCACCGGCCCCCTGCGGCGGAGTGGGCGCCCGGCCCCGGCGGCGAGCCCGGCTGCTGCTGCCCGGCGCGGCGCCCCGGCGGTGGCTGCCGGCGTTGCCTGCTGCCCGACGGCGGAGTGGCTGCTGGGCGGCGCGGGCGGGAGAGAGGGTGGGGGGGGGGGGCGGCCGGCTGGAGAAGAGAGAGAAGGGTGGGAGGGTGGCGGTTGGATCTACTGCTCTGGTACCATGTGAAACACAAAGCAGTTTTGGGAAGCGTAAGGTTGCACAATGTGTGCACCCTCATATATATAACACTGAAACATTTACAGAGAGGTCCACATATAATATGGAAATAACAAAACAACTAACAGAATATATAAAACAGGAATATATATTAACAATCTCAAAACCATGAGGGAGAGTTGGGAATTATCTGGATGCACACTTATGAGTGATGGCTGACAAGATGGGAGGAGCCATCCTCATATTAATATGTTAGTTGCATGTCCCAAAGGGGTGTGGTTTTATAAGTCTATCTGTGTTGTTGATCATGTCAAGGATGGTCCGTTTTTATTTGACTTTATTTCTAAATGCATTGAAGAAACGGGTCCTAAAAATGTGATCTATTTCATTGCTGACAATGCAGCTAACTATGGTGTCGCACGAAAATTGATTGAGAACAAGTATCCTCGTATTTTCAAATCCAATTGCACAGCTCATTGTATAAATCTTATGTTCAAAGACATTAATGATATTGCAATTGCTAGATTGATTGCTAAATTCATGTATAGTATCAACATCTTTTAGATCTCATGAGGAAGCACACAGATGGAAGAGAGTTAAAAGGCCAAGGGCAACTTGATTTGTAACTAACTTTCTATGTTTATTCTCCATTTTATCTCAAGAGCAGCCTTTAAGATTTATGCTTGCCTCTACTCAATGGAGAGAACTCCCTCAATCTAAAAGTGAGGAGGGTATGCAAATTGAACATATTATACAGGGACATGAGTTTTGGGCTACAGGTAAAGCAATTATCAGTGCCGTTGAGCCTATTGTGAGAGTGTTGAGGTTAACTGATAGTGATGGATCAACTACTGGTTATATCTATGAGGCATTGGACAGGGCCAAGGAAGCTATTAAAATAGTGTTCAACGATGAATCAGATTTGTATACACCTTATTGGAAAGTTATAGATGAAAGGTGGACAGATGTGTTACATATTCGATTCATGTTATTGCTGCTTATCTGAACCGGGTTTCCATTATGAAAAATGAATTAAGATAGATTCCGATATAAAGCAAGGGTTGAACACAATGATTCTGAGAATGCTTGATGGGTTTGACAGGTCCAAAGTTACACACGAACTTCGTGGTTACCATTCTTTGGATTCTGACGTGTTCAACCAACTTGTTGATTCCCTCTCTCATACACATTCAAGTAAGAAACATTCCATTAGAAACATTTCATTATTTGATTTCATTAGTACTACAAATATAATATTTGTTTCTAACACACCTTCCCCTCAATGAAGACCACTGATGCAAAAGAAAAAGTTGATGCAAAGTTCATTGATCTTGAAAAGATCAATGCTTTTGATAATGATTTCACTTATGAATATGGAAGTGTTGATCAAGAGGAAGTTGGTGATGAAGAAGAGGTTGGCGTTAAAGACAATGGAGTTACAAATGAGATTATAGAGGACTTCACTGCAAGCCTAGACTTATAATAGCTTCCTTTAATTCTTGAATTGGAAAAAATGATCTAGTTTGGTCTTGTATTGAATTGATTCACTCTTTTTGCATCATTTTGTTGTTTATATTATGTTGGATCTCTAGTATTTAGAAACATTGATATTATATGGTCATGGTCATCAGAACCGAACCGGGAACCGGTCACTCTACCGAGTCTGTTCTCTCCTAAAACCGAAAATGAAGCCTGACCGGCATCAAACCGGTGAACCGACCGGTTGAACCGGTGAACCGGCGAACCGGTCCAGTTTTAGCCTAGGAAGCACGGATACTCCAAAATAGGTGTCGTACCCGTATCCAATACGTATCGAATACCAATACTCCATGGATACACCTAAATATGTATCGGATACCTCTCCATCCGTATCCCCTTTTTTTCTGCATTTTTTTGCCTGGATACGGCCCGGCCCATTTAAGCCTCTTTTTTCATTTTTGAGACCTTTTAACGGATTGACCTGCATTTTTACTGATTCTCTATGCAAATCAATAAAACGGCTCCTTTGGCTTGTGTGATACATTTTGAAACTTGGTTTTGCTTCAGTTCATATTATATTTCTATTGTTGTGCGGCTTGTGCCTCATCTTCTCCAATGGGCTATTGGTGGTTAACGTACAGCCTTTGTGCCTCATCTTCTCCAAAGAGATTCAATTTTCTATTGGTGGTTACAGCCTCTAGCCTCTGAATTTCTACCTTAATTCTTTTCGGAATTCTATTTTGGCATTGTCTTTGTTCATCCCTTTTGAACGTAAGACTCTCTAACTTTCTCTAATTTTGTTGTTTAGTAGTTCTGATTTTCTCACCGTGTCTTGCTGTTAATATACCTACTTGTCTATAATTGTCTCTGTTGTTTCATATTTCAGTTCATTTTTTTTATTTTGGAATTTTGATATACTTCTTGTATACATAAATATTTAATTACTTCTTATAGACGAAAGAAGATGGTTTGGTGTCACAGATGACATGACACACTTTACAACACAAAATTAAATGATACATGAAATGTGAATGGTTTAGAATATGATTTTATGACGTCTTTTTGTAACTTCTATCTGACATTAATATGAATGAAAGACCCCTTTTTATATCATTGTTCGATACTATGGAATTGGTTTCCATTTTCTTTAGATATATTGTGATTTATAAATGAAATTTGACTGCCTTCATCTAATTTTAAAATAAATATACTATTTATTTTTGAAAATATGTACATAAATATTAAAAAAATTGTCGTATCCATGTCGTACCCGTATCCTATATTTTCAAAAATTGTTGTATCTCCGTACTCATACCCGTATCCGTATCCAAAACGTACATGTATCCGTGCTTCCTAGGTTTTAGCCCAACCGGTCGGTTCTCTCACTTTACTGGTAAATGTAATTTTGCTGCTAGATTTTGTTAATCAATATTGAATACAATATAAATGTTGGTATATAAATGTCCATGAATAGAATAATATTTGTTATTTGGTTTATTTATCAAGTTATTGTGAGAAGTTGTGCTATTATTTATGTTTCATAACTTTTGCAGGGATATTTTCTGTGAGGATCAAAGACATTTATATATTTTTAAACTATTAGTGACGTCATGTTGACGTCACCGGTTGAACCGGTCAGACCACTGGTTGAACCAGTGAACCGTGAACTAGAGCCCTCACTGGTTCGCTGACCGGTTCGAGTCTGACAACCATGTATATGCTTGTTGTTGAAAACTTGGAATGCAAGTTACTTCCTCAGTTCCTCCATCTTTGAATTGTAAATGATTCTATTCTACAATCTATATGTATGTGTGTATGTGTATATATGTACATATATTACATACATGAATGCACACACAAACATATATAATATAAATAATCAATGATTTATTACCGAATAGTTGACCAAACATTGACCGAATTTTATCGATGTTTTCCAGATTTTCCAAATCCCAATTTTTTCGGCCAGCCGAAAAGTCGCCAAATGTCTAATTTGTTACCATGATTTGCACAACCAAAAGGGATATAAATGTTTTGATCATTTTACATGTCATCATATATTAGTGCAGATGTCACTTTCTTTGAAACACCTTGTTCTTTTCTAAACATAGTCGGAAGATGCGACCCCCTACCATACCTCTTCCTGACCTTGTTGTCTCTACTATCACTCTTGTTACCATACCTCTCCCTGACCATGTTATCTCTACTACCACACTTTTTTATTCCACCCATGTTCTATAAGAGTATGGCGGAAGAGAAGACGAGACACCTAAAGTATCTCCTGCTATGGTTTCTCCTAAGACTAATCATCTACCACAAGTCAGTGGTAATACTCCAGATTCCACTATACTTTTTTTTCTGATATGACTATTGCATTGAGAAAACCACAGTGGTGTGGCACAAAACATTGTATTTCTCAACATGTATTTACAAGTCATTTGAATACTCTAATGGCTCTTCGTTGTTACATTACCTGCCATCTTGGTCCCAAAATCTAGTCAGGAGGCACTCTGGGTGGTAACAAGCTATGGATATAGAGATGAATGCTTTTAAATCTTGAGGGATATGGAATCTTGACGATCTTCTTATAGTGAGTAATCGTGTTGGTTGTCATTGGATATTCATTGTAACATATGTCAAATGGGACTGTTGATCCCCTGAAAGCAAGAGTTATTGCCAAAAGACACACACATAACTCTGGGCTTGAATACTTTGAAACCTTTTCTCTTGTTGTGTGGCTATGTGTGTCACTTTTATTTCTATTGATGTGAATCAACGATGGCACTTATCTCAACTGGATGTCAAAAATGTTTTTCTGTATGAGGAATTGCATGAGACTGTTTATATGACGCAACAATTTCCACAATATGTTGCTCGGGGGCAGTAATCTAGGAAAGTTTGCCTTCCTAAAAAATAAAAAGTCTATTGATGAACTAAAATAGAGTCTTCGAGCATGGTTTGAAAAATTGTCTCTTATATTGAGTACATTTGACTTCTTTTAATCTTTGTGCGATCATTTTGTCTTTTAATCAAAACCGCTATTGCTAGCATTATTATATTGATTTGTGTTTTAAAAAGCGGTCTGTGCGGTCACTTAAGAGGCCGCATACAAGGTTCGGACCACCTACCAACCGCATACCCAAAATCCCCCTCCCAAAAGCAGACCAGGCCGCACAGCCGAATAAAAGGCCGATTACTCCCCGATTTTTAGATAGACATATACCCATTTCTTCTTTTTACATTTACATTCATCTATGCTTGTTTAGATTTAGATCAAAGTGCATGTTTGTATTTGTTTAAGTTGTGATGATTGCATATTTGCATGATTACATCCATTATTCTTGTAATGTACTATGTAGATACACAATTATACAAATTAAATATGAATATTCATGATTAATATATACAAACATATTCTAATAAATTAAAAAAATCCAAAAACACCTAAACTCCCGCATACCGCGCATATTCTACAAGGTGACCTCTCTGAACGTATAATGCATACCGCTTTTTAAAACACTGATATTGATTGTTATTGTGGATGATATCGTTTGATCTAGTACTGATGGCACGGACATTGTTGATACAAGTATGTATTGCACATTTTGTTACCAAAGACCTTGGGTGTCTGCAGTATATTCTTGCCATTGAGGTGGGCACACAATAAGATCAAGTAGCATACTCTAGATCTATTGACTGAAAGAGGAATGCTCGGATGTCGTCCTACAATCTTTCTTATGGACCAAGCACATGATTTACAGGTCAGAAACTACAGAACTATTCTAAGACAAAATTAGTTATAAGCGCTTGGTTGGAAAACTTATGTACCTTACTATTACTAGGCCTCATATATGTTTTGTTGTCAGTTATTCCGGTGTATTGTGTCAATAAGGCAACTACCTTCACTACTAGAAATCGTGTACATCATAAAAGGACCAAGCATATTGAAGTGGGTTGCCATTTTCTTCATTATGTTTGTGATGACCAGGAAGATCACCACTCCTTTTCCTCCAACTGATGACAAAATTGTATACATCTTGTTCTTCCTCAATCCTCTCTTTGGGAAGAGAGTCCAGGAGTTGTGCTACAAGTTGGGCATGATTCAAATCTATGTTTCATCTTAAGGGGGAGTATTGAGATACATTTCTTTACTCTTTTCTTATTTCTTTAGTTCATGTAATAAGGGCCTAAGTACATTAGGCCTGCTAGGGTTATGTCTTCTTGTATCTCCTCCTAATTATAGCGGAGGAGTTTGTCCTTTATCAATACAACAATTACAGCTACTCTTGACTATATATATCAAATAAGTACATTGATATGTGTGTAAGCATATGTGGATACATATGCGCAAAATGTATATATCTGACTTATTCTCGCTTTATTTTTAAATAGTTAAATGAACTTCTACCACACTTCCAACTATTTTTCCTGAATTTTCACAATTTTTTCTCTGGAATCACGGCTTGTTTGAGTAAGCCCAAAGTTTGTTGAATCCCGAATTTGTCACTATATGAGTAACAGCGGCATTTTACAGAGTGCTACATGTGATAGAGGAATGCTCAGATGTCGTCCTACAATCTTTCTTATGGACCAAGCGCATGATTTACAGGTCAGAAACTACAGAACTATTCTAAGACAAAATTAGTTATAAGCGCTTGGTTGGAAAACTTATGTACCTTACTATTACTAGGCCTCATATATGTTTTGTTGTCAGTTATTCCGGTGTATTGTGTCAATAAGGCAACTACCTTCACTACTAGAAATCGTGTACATCATGAAAGGACCAAGCATATTGAAGTGGGTTGCCATTTTCTTCATTATGTTGTGATGACCAGGAAGATCACCACTCCTTTTCCTCCAACTGATGACAAAATTGTATACATCTTGTTCTTCCTCAATCCTCTCTTTGGGGAGAGAGTCCAGGAGTTGTGCTACAAGTTGGGCATGATTCAAATCTATGTTTCATCTTAAGAGGGAGTATTGAATACATTTCTTTACTCTTTTCTTATTTCTTTAGTTCATGTAATAAGGGCCTAAGTACATTAGGCATGCTAGGGTTATGTCTTCTTGTATCTCCTCCTAATTATAGCGGAGGAGTTTGTCCTTTATCAATACAACAATTACAGCTACTCTTGACTATATATATCAAATAAGTACATTGATATGTGTGTAAGCATATGTGGATACATATGCGCAAAATGTATATATCTGACTTATTCTCGCTTTATTTTTAAATAGTTAAATGAACTTCTACCACACTTCCAACTATTTTTCCTGAATTTTCACAATTTTTTCTCTGGAATCACGGCTTGTTTGAGTAAGCCCAAAGTTTGTTGAATCCCGAATTTGTCACTATATGAGTAACAGCGGCATTTTACAGAGTGCTACATGTGGAAAATCATCAAGTGGAGATATGGGTAATAGGAGTAGCCAGTTCTGGTTCATGCAAAAAATGACGGCTGTAATATATACCGGGAAAACCCAGGTGTCGTTATAATTGGTCCTTTGAAAAACTCTATATCACTTGAAACTATGTAAATAGAGGGAAAGTGGTTCAGATGCAAAATACTTACGCATTAAAAGGTGTTTCTTTCTTTCTGAGCTTCCTCAAGAGGCATCTAAGAGCATGGTAGGAGCCAGTGAAGCCACCAAAAAGTAACCCTATGCGACATGCCTCCTCTCTTACTATCAGATCCTTTTCAGAGACGAGTTGCTACAGAAAAGGAATACAAAGAAGAGTATTAGAAAATGCATATTCAGAAACTATAGCCTTGGAAGAAAGAAAATGAGAACTGTGGGCAACTGTTAAACGACAATTCATCAAAGCAACCTCTCATGTACGGCTAGTCCTCTTCCTTAAAAAAAAACAACAACAACAACAAAACAATAGATTACGCAGAAATACACCATACACCATGCGAAAATAACAACTTAAAAGAACGATTCTTAAAGCACACTTTGTGGACGACCATTCTGATTTTCATTCATTGTCGCTGTTACCATATAAGTGCCGTGTGATATCTAAAATAATCCATTTACAACAATCCTAATTATAGGAAGCTCTCATATTTTGGACAAATGTACCATCAAACTAACAGGAATGAGAGATAACTGGCAGTCACTGGTGGCAGAAATGTGTGACGTGGTGCTACATGGCCAATCAGAATACCAGACAAAATTCACAAATCGTAGCCAGCTCCAGTTAAAGCTTCTTATATAATGTAAGAGGCTCCACAAAAGCGCCATCAACTACCACACAGCCCACAATTCGCACCGGGAGATCAAAACCACGCTGCATTTCGTGATACTACACACTCCTACACGAGGAAATCATGTAGCGTATTGCAATATCCAATCTGACGCTTCTAGAAAGTCTCCTGCTTTCAGTTGTGGTGGTTTGGATGCTGAGAGATAGGAAGAAATCAGTTTCAATATACCCAGACCCCCATACCTTTAGATCAAGGAGCGAGGAGTATGACTGTCCGCGCACGAGCTTGAAGGCGCGGAGGAGGATGCCGATGCCGACACGGACCCCGTAGGAGAGGAGGAAGCTCTGGCACAGGTTCGCGACCGCATGCGCTATGCACGACTCATCGACGTGGTCGCAGTCGGGACCCCGGCCGCCGGCGCCGCCGCGGTTCTGGCGCTGCAGCTCCTCGATCGCCTCCCGCAGCCGCTCCTCCGCCTCCCTGAGGCGGCACTCAGCGGACGATCCGCCGGAGGGGGATGAGTCCGCGGCAGCGGAAGATGCGGTCATGGCAGCGCCGCGAGCAGCAGCCACGGGAACCGGACGAGACGAATTGGTTCGCCGCATCGTCCTGACGACCACGGCCGACCGAGACGGTGAAGAGAGGCGTCTGGAACCAGACCGGATTTGGGGGATATAGCACGGAAGCTCGCAGGCCGGGGCCAGCGAGTGAGCGAGAAAGACAAAGGAGTGTGTAGCCCACCACCTTCGAGTGTAACCCAGTCGCCGTTCTCCGGTCGTATTAGGCGCCGTTAGTGGGCCTGCACGTGGCAATGGCGGTTAACCGCGGCGGGAACGGCTCACACGCTGGACCGGCTGATTTGGCCCCTACAGTGATAGTGTAATTTTTGCTTCCAAACCCCCAAGACGGTACAGCCTGAACGCGGGCGGTCGGCAGGTCGCCGCCGTGCTCCATACGGCGAGGACCAATCTTCCCGAGGAAAAAATTCCAACGTCATTTGGGTTGCGTGATTAGAACTATGCAAATGACATATGACTGATCAGGTTTGAATCCAAGACGGAAGCTAAAGGCAGGGTTGTTGTGACTTCCATTTCAGACTGTAATTTCATTCCTTGCAGTCACATGGATTGTTATAATCAAAGTCTAATACTGAGCTGGGATGACCTCTCATAGAAACTTGAAAGTATGATTTTGAAAGTTTTGAACCGTTGAATCTGGAAGACTTACCCCGCCCAGTGTCATTGACGTAATCAGTGTTTTCAAAACTGAATCGGATCGACCGGTCGGTAAACCGGTGGCCGACCGGTCAGGAAGCCTAAAAAATCGGTAATGTGTTCTTTTCCGGTCCAACTGGTTAGAAATACGGTCTGACCGACCCAACCAGTTGACCGAACCGAACCGGATCGAACCAGTGCTTCAAATAGAAGAAAAAAATAAAAGGTATAACACAAAAATAGTCGTGACCCACATAATTGATACCATATTTTGATTATATAAAGAGAAAAATGCTTTATATGCTTAGTTGGAGGAGGAACTATGTGATATGTGTGTGTGTGTGTGTGTATATATATATATATATATATATATATATATATACTATAAAAAGAGCGAGTTTGATGTTGTGCTCTCCTTGATTCACTCTCTTCTCTCCTTTTTTCAAGGAATTTTACTCCTACAAATATATTTTTTTCACTCTCCTATTAACTTTTATTATCTTTAATTCTGTATTTCTCTCTCCATCCTACGGAAATGGTTCCTTGATTCTCTCTTTTCAAACAAGCAACACAAATGTCTTTTACCGTAGGGACCATTTCACGGACGAGTCTTCTCCCCGTACATTTCCAACAAATTTTATATGTCACGTGCATAGTCACAATAATCGGCGACTTTTTAAAAAAGTCGCGTATTAAACGCGTATTTTTACTCCCCCGTATGTGATGGTCGTTTAAATCGCAGTGGACGTTTTAATCGCGAAGTACGCGTTTTATTCGCGTTTAATATGCTTTTTCCGTTTTTTACGCGTTTTGTTCGTTTTATACGCGTTTTAAACTTTGGTGTTCGGTCACTGTACAACGGGTTTAGTAAAACCCTTCCTCGATTTTTTTTTCTGCCG
>OY856413.1:993699696-994014696 GCA_963693085.1 Alisma plantago-aquatica | reverse complement strand
AGGAAATGGGAGAAACAATGGTGAGAAACTCGTCAATTCCACGAAGATCCAAAACAAAGAGTAAAAGGAAAATTTGGTATACCTAGATTTCGTCCAAATAAAAGCTTTCCAAAGCACTCCCAAGCCTCATGAAGAAGAACCCAGCTGAAGGAAACCTCCGTTGAGGGAAGAAGCCACGCAGATGACCTTGACGGTGAAGGTCCAGGAAACAAGAGAAGGGAAAGGGTGTTGTAGGATGTTTAGGACTAAGAGAGCCATTGGGAAAGTTTGTTGTGAGATCAAGGAGCGTGTCGAGGGGGTTATATATAGGGAACAAATACCATGGTGACAAGGACACATGCCGAACTAGAAAACATAGGAAACAGAGAAAGCCTCTAGCCGACTGGGAGCTTGGGGCTACAAAACCCCTAGAAATCTAGGATCCCCCAAAGAGGAAAGACATGAGGAAAGTGTTGCAGCAAAAATCTCAGACTGAGATGTTGAGATGAGAGAGATCGCGAGAGGAGAAGAATTTGTGTCTTGTAGTTCCTTTTTGACTGGAACTCGGGTGAGAGGGAAAAGCTTTGAGCCATCGAAAAAGTCCACGGATATCAGGACAAAACTAGGACCGTCTGATTGGGCCAAGAAAGGAAAATCCACATGACAAATAAATAATCGGGAAATCATAGTCGAAATAGAATTCGAATAAAGAGGTACATTAAATTCATTTCCATTTTTCTCTCTCCTCTTTTGAGGGTGCAAACTAACTCCAATTTAAATAAGATTTTGCACATAGGCTAATTAAGGCATGTAGATTCTGATTATGTAATTAGATTTGCCTTTTGAGAACATTTAATGTGTTAAATAAATCAAATACTATTTTCTCTTTCCTCATGCATTAATGACTTTAAGATTCTCCAAATTTTATGAAACTTCACCCACAAGTCATAATTAACATGTTGGATGTGAATTTGCCACCAATTTTACATTTTGGAGTTGTTTGAACATTTATTTAATACTTTGAAGGTTATATACACTTTCTCCTGATTTCATCTTTTATTCAAACACATACCATATTGGATGAAAATTCACACAAAGATTATATTTATTATGTAGATTACGAATCCAAGATTATTTTCCTCTTTTGGGGTCATATATTATTTATTTGATATTTTGGGGAAACATAGATCTTCTCTTTCCAAAAAGAATTAAATTAATTATTATTATGTCAATAATGTGAAGCTTGACTCCCAGGGCAATTGGGACCCAAGGAACACGGTTTTTAACTTAGATTCCACTTTTAGGGTTTCCTTTAATGAGTTATGACACAATTAATATTTGTGGCCATTATTTTCACATTATTTCATTATTATCATTATTTCTTATCCAAAAACTTAATATTAACACCAAAATGGTTATGTGTGATTATTTGGACGAAATTTCACCTAATTACTTCATTACTTCATGTGATACATTTTATGTGTCCATTATTTACCCAAAGGCTAATGTGAGAACATTAGGTTACATTAGGGTGATATATATACATACATTATCTCATTAAGATTATACTAAACATCTTTTAGGTCAAACCTCAACCTTGTTTGGCTAAGACCAAAAGATCAAAGTTCTAGGGTAGGGTTCGAGATCTAGTATGTTACAAAAACCTTCATTAATTGAAAAAGAAATAGATATTGGATATTCACTTTTAAAATAATTATGTATTGGTACTTTGGTGGCATAAAATAGGTATTATGCAGAGTAGTTGATATAATTAATTAAAACATATATTTGTAAACATTTAGTGGTAACAACAATTAGACTAGTGTTCGAATTTTTTGTAAGACCAAGAGGTCATGGGGTCAAGTTGGATGGAGTGGATGTACCAATATATGGTATGTTTCTTTACTTGGGATCTATTATTGAAATAGAGGGTGAGGTTCAAGATGATGTTTGTAACAGGATCACAACATGATGGTTGAAGTGGAGGAATGCAACCAGAGAGTATGTGACTAGAAGACCCCTCTCGGATTAAAAAGAAAGTGTTACAGAATAGCTATATGACCAGCCATGCAACATGGGAATGAATGTTGGGCAAGTAAGAAATAAGGTCTCAAGAAGATGGATTTGGATGAAATGTGTGTGCTGAGATTGATATGCAGGAAGATGAGAAAAGATCGTTTGGGGAATGAGTATATAAGAAACAAAGTGGGGTGGTGAGCATCAAGGACAAGTTGTGTGAAGATTGTCTAAGATGGAGTGAACATATGCAATGCAGATCAACAAATACACCAATTCGAAGCAAGATTATTGAGGCAAGGACAACTAAAGAAGCAAAGGAAGACCTAAATTAACTTGGGAAGAGGTAATAAAGAGAGATTTTGAATCTTTACTTCTTGATCAAAGTGTGACCCGTAATAGAGTTCATTGGAAAAGAAGGATCCATGTAGCCAACCACAACATGGTTGGGATTGAGGCATAGATGATGATGATGATGATGATGATGATGATGATGATGATGATGATGATGAATGATGATGATGATGATGATGATGATGATGATGATGATGATGATGATGATGATGATGATGATGATGATGATGATGATGATGATGATGATGATGATGATGATGATGATGATGATGATGATGATGATGATGATGATGATGATGATGATGATGATGATGATGATGATGATGGTGGTGGTGGTAGTGGTGGTGGTGGTGGTGGTGGTGGTGGTAGTGGTGGTGGTCATGGTCATGGTGATGGTGGTGGTGGTGGTGGTGGTGGTGGTGGTGGTGGTGGCGGCGGTGGTGGTGATGGTGATGATGAAGATGATGATGATGATGATATGATGATGAGGATGAGGATGTCGATGATGATGATGATTACGATTACGATTACAATGATGATGATGATGATGATGATGATGATGATGATGATGATGATGATGATCATCATCATCATCATCATCATCATCATCATCATCATCATCATTATCATTATAATTATCATCATCATCATTGTCATCCTCATCCTCATCCTCATCCTCCTCCTCCTCCTCCTCCTCATCATCATGACCGTCAACATGATGTAGTCGTTAGCTAGTAGTTTGAGTGGTATACCTCAAACTACTCAAGGATTAATAAAATAGATGACTCGGTCATGTATTATAACTGTTAGGGTTATTTGGGGAATCATATTGGATGGTAATCCTTGCTTGTTTCTTATTAGTTTGAAGATGATTTATAATACGGTAAGAGAAATCAGTTCTACTTATGATTCTAGCTATTCCAGTGGGTTGTGCGATTCATATAGTTTTTCTACTCGGTAATATTATTTGCATTAATTTTTAAAATACATAATCTATATGTAAGAAATATATGCTTTTAGAAGTTATATCCCTCTCAATGGGACATAGGTCTCACCTTGTGGGAACGACATAATTTTAGGTGAACATCAATAGAACTTTCAGAGCCACAATAGCGAAAAGGATCAATTTGGAGATCTGTAGAGGTAGAAGGTTGGTGGTTTGTTTAGTGAGTTCTAGATTCATCCTTGTACTATTAGGTCTTGGAGGGGAAGTTTTGTAGATGATGTACATAGAATTTACATTTTGGTAGTGCACTTATGCTTTATAAATTTTGTAAATATGTGAAAAATATATTCTATATACATGTTGTGGTTGAAGCCACGATTTCAGGTAAAGCTACCTAGTAAGAAAATATATCTAAAGTTGGACCTTTGTGTAAATATTACTTTGAAATGTTTGGAAAAGTTTTAGTCAGTTTTAGTTATGTACCTTTAGGGTAATGTGTCCAATTAATGTTTGATCGGTGCTTTAGTTTTGAATAAAATCTCATTTATTGTGATGAGTTGCCACATTTGGTGGTATCAAAGCTTTAGGTTTGTTGAGTCTGTAGGGACATAGGACTTAGGTTGTTGCGTCTATTATTACGTGATCCAGCATAGCTGACCATGGTTTATTCTTATGCAGATATGTCTAGAGAATGTGAAGAGCATGTAGATAGGAGTTTTGTGGCACCACGAGGTGGCGGCAAGAGATTGGGATATGGAGTAAGAGTACTGGAGACAAGGACAGAACAACTGTATCACCTTCATTTGACCATTTGACCATGGCTGATCCAACTTTTGAGTCTATGTATAGCTTATGGCGATGATAGCACACCTGGAGAACATGGCTTCGGCACCTCAACTAAGGGCACTTGTTCCCAATGTGGAATCTCAGGGTCTAGGGAAGACCTTTTAGAGGTTGAAGTGAGTAGGAGCCATAGAGTGTGTGGGCACAACTGACCCAATAGATGCATATATGTCATTGATGGAGTTAGAGAAGGCAGTCAAGATTCTTAACATTTCTAAGGAGGACAAGGTGAATGATGTGATCCACCTTCTGAAGGGCAGTGTTGGCCATTGGTGGGCCATAGAGGAGGAGAAGAGACCAAGTGAAGTTGTCAACTGGGAGGAGTTTGGGTGGGAGTTTGTCAGTCGTTACTTCCCAGAGACATATCTGGAGGAGAAGGTGGATCAGTTTGAATAGTTGTGCCAAGGATCGTGGTCTATTAATGACCACAAGGCAAAAGTTTATGGAGTACTAAGATTTTGCCCTCGTGTGATGGTGATGGAGAAGGAGAGGATTATAAGGTTTGAAAAGGGCTTGAACTTTGAGTTGGAAAAATCGACATCTGCCTTAGAATCCTGAGAGAAGTTTTCCACATTTATGGAATCTATGAGGAGGATAGAGAGGATGAAAATGGAGCGATGAGAAGCTAATACCAGGAAGAAGTCAATCGAATTTCAAGGGCAATCGGCTAGTAGTTTCAAGAAGATGAGGTTTTTTACCCCATAGTATCAACAATCATAGCAGAGGTTGACTTTTATGAGCCAAGGATATAAGTACAGTCATAGTGGTAAAGGGCGCAGTTTTCTACCAGTTGGGGTGAACAATTCTTGATCAGTGTTTGTGACATGGCCATCTAGGACACAGTATGACACAAGGACTCGTTTCAAGTGTGGTCAAGTTGGGTATGTGAGATGGTCTTGCCCCGTGAATAATTAGGAAGTTACGTAGCAACTGAGGTAGAGCCATCAGGGCTCACAGCAACAACAACAACAACAACGGTACAATAGCAGTGGTAGTAGAGGATGTGGCCTGATGTTTTAGGCGGGGTCTTTAGGACCGATTAGCAAAGGTTGAGGATGACAACAGGCGGTGTCTAGATTCTACACATGAGTCAGGTGGAAGCAGTGGTCAACCCATTAGTCATGACCAGTCAAATGGAACTTTTTCAATCTAACTAGTCTGCTTCTTCCTTTGTATATACTTTGGTTGACACGGGTGTGATACACTCATTTGTCACCATAGAGGTGATAAATAGTTGTAATCTACTTGTGTATAGTAGAACTGATAACCTCTTGTTAGAAACCCCTTTGATTGATTCCACGGTGTTGCGGGAGGTGTTTCCATCTTGTGTTCTTTCTTTCTTTAGACGTGCAATTCAAGTGGATTTTATGCCACTTAATATGCACAATTTTGATGTGATCTTAGGGATGGACACATAAGGTTGTTTTGGAATATAGTTCCAAGGTTGTGATGTTTAGTGATGGGGATGTTGCTTGGACATTCCAAGGAGATAGAAAGATTCTTCATACATATATGGTGTCAGTTGTGAAGCAGAGAAGTTGATGAGACAAGAATGTGAAGCTTTCTTAGCTCATGTAGTGGATACTAAGGTGATGAGTCCTAGTATCCATGATGTACATGTGGTGCGTGAGTTTTAGGATGTTCTCCCAAATGAGTTTCCTGATGTTCCACCCCCTAGAGATATTCATTTTGAAATCAATCTAGTTCCTGATGCACAACCCATAGCACAAGCACCGTATAGGATTCCACCAACTGAGATGAAGGTGTTGAAAAAGCAGTTGTAGGAGTTGTTGGAGAAAGGTTTCGTCTGATCGAGAACTTCCCTTTGGGTTCTCTAATATTGTTTGTGAAGAAAAAGGATTGTTCTATGAGGCTTTACATAGATTACAAACAATTGAACAAGGTCACAGTGAAGAACAAGTACTTGTTGCCAAGAATAGATGATATGTTTGACCAGTTGAGAGGTGCTACAGTGTTTTGTAAGATAGACTTGAGGTCATAATATTATAAGTTGAGGATCAAGGTGGATTACATACCTATGACTGCTTTTAGGATTAGGAATGGTCATTATGAGTTTGTGGTTATGCTGTTGGGCTAACCAATGCACCGACATCATTTATGGACTTGATGAGAAGAGTGTTCAAACCATATATTCATCAATTTGTAGTGGCTTTCATCAATGACATCTTGATATACTCCAAGTACAGTTAGCAACATGAGAAACATATTCGTCAAGTGTTGAGTAGTTGAGGTAGCATCAATTGTATGTTAAGTTTAGTAAGTGAGAGTTTTCACTAACCGAGGTGTCTTCTCTTGGTCATGTCATCTCTCCAGAGGGTATTTGTGTAAACCCTAAGAAGGTGGAGTCAGTGTTGAGGTGGGAGAAGCCCAAAACACCAACTAAGGTTTGAAGTTGTCTAGGTCTAGTTGGTTACTATTGGAGGTTCATTAAGAGCTTCACTGTAGTTTCTCTACCTTTAACTAGACAAACTAGGAAGGGTATTCCTTATTTCGGTATGACAAGTGTCAGCGTTCTTTTCTTTTGCTGAAGGAGAAGCTTGACCCACACTTTAAACCTTATTGTATAGTGGTTATTGGTTGGTGGTTATAATGCTCTTAATCACTATTTGGTGTTGAAATGATAATTAGACAAAAACATAATACCAAAAGTAGCTCATTCATGCTGGCATTTGAACATATAAATGCTTAATTCTTGAAAATACCATAACTTTTATGTATGATGGACTTTTACACTAAAATTTTAAGTGATAGTTTGTCTATGACTAGTTAAGATCTCCATAGATTTGACAGGATAATGATGTTCCTATAGGACTTTATTACTATTTTGCCTAAATGACATTTTGGGACGTTATGCACCCTAATTTGGGATCTAGTCCTTTTTATGATAGGGAATGGACGAGTTTACCATGGTGGAGAAACATGTAATAGATTTCATATGTTTTACATCTTTATAAATTGTATTTTACAAATTATTTTGTAAGAACACTTTAGGAGCTTGTATATAACTTGGTTGATGCAGTCAAAATACTTAAACAACATAATTAATCAAGTGTAACCCTAAACATGTAGTGTACTAAGATCGTAGAGCTATCTAAGTGTCATAACTTGTTGGATACTAAAACGAGTAATCCCAAGAGGAGCTCAGAATCGTATACTATTGAATATATGTGCATGTAGGGAGGGTATATCTCTACCATATAGATCCAAAGGTTTTAGAGAGTGGTCGAGTCTGTAACTCTAATTTTGAGGTTTTACATCCTACTTTCTAGTGTAATGTCATGTGTACCCAAGACAGACTAGGTTGTTTTAGTAGTTTGACCAATAAGCCACTACGATTGTTACTCACACTGACTGAGGTGAAACTGTCTTTAGGATTTTTGATATCCTAGATCTTATATAGGGCTGATTGTAACTTCAAGTGGTTAGCTAATACTTTGAGTGGTGTGCCTCAAACTACTCATGGCTTAATAAAATAGGTAACTCAGTTGTGTAGTATAACTATTAGGGTTATTTGGTAAATCACAATGGATGATAATCCTTGCATTATTTCTTATTTGTTAGAAGATAATTTTATAATGAGGTAAGAGAAATCAACTGTACTTATGATTCTAGCTATCTCTTATCTTTTTGTTATTTATATAGTCTTTCAACTCAGTAATATTATCTTCTTTAATTGTTTAAAGTACATTATCTATCTATAAGAAATAGATGTTTTTAAAAGTTATATCTCTTGATGGAACATGGGTCTCACCTTATGGGTCACCACATCTTTTTAGGTGATCATCTGTAGCACCGTTAGACTTGTGATAGTGAAGAGCAACAGTTTGGAGATCTGTAGACACAGAAGGTTGGTGGTTTGTTTAGTGAGTTCTAGAACCATCCTATACTCTCAGGTCTGGGCAGGGAAGTTTTATAGAAGATGTACATCGACTCAAGATTTTGGTAGTGTACTTATGCTTTGTACATGTTGTAAATATACAGACAATATCTTTTATATGCAGGTTGTGGTTCAGGCCACTGATTTCATGCAAAGTTACCTGGTAAGAAAATAATGTGAATTTTGACCTTTGTGCAAATATTACTTTTGAAACATTTGGAAAAAAAATTATTCCATTTTAGTTTTGTACCTTTTGGTTATGTGGTTAATTAATGTTTGATCGGTGTTTTGAGTAATCTCATTAAGCATGATGGGTTGCCACATATTCACACTATGATCCAATAATGTCTCAAAATCAATAAGTCATCTACAATAACACAAACATGGAAGTTCCTCAAAATGTGAATGAAATAATAAAATAAAAAAGATTCTTTTGACATGGAGAACATATCAATCTAGTATTGTATTTGTGGATAATTTCATTTCTTGGACATGCCTTTTGATGTATTTGCAATTTGGTACTACTTGGTGTATTGAGACGCATTTGAGATTATTCGGGTAACCAAATGGATAAATGATTTGTCATGTTTTGTTTAAGAACTACTTTCAAGAGTATCAGTCTCTAATGCTTCAATTTGTGGACACTGTCAACAACAACCTTTGGACAAAGTTTTATGTTCTTCCTTTTTTACTTTGAAACTACATTTTATTTCTTCAATGATCATAACTCTTACTAACTTCTTTCATGTAGAAGATAGCCATTCAACTCTTTGGCATATGAAAGGATCAAGTGTTTGTGACATTGATAAATCTTTTCGCTATAATAAAAATAAACGGGAATCATAAAATTATTGTATTGGAATGATTGAAAATAAAATATATTATGTAAACATATCATCACTACAATAGTCAAGAATTTGGTATAATTGGATTAAAAACAATGTTATGGAAACACTACATCATTGGTGGTGTGTTGCATGCTCATTTTTTATAAGCCTTATGTAAGATAACTTTTATATCTTCAATATTGTTATTTAGATGCTCGTGTCAGACTACCAAAATAATGAAATATATGGATGATGTCCATAGCCTTAGCATGTATTTGTCAAAAGTTGGTGACGGAATTGACTATGAATCAACATAATTATAAAGTATTTTTTCTTCCAGTGGTGCATGATGTATTAAGAGATTTTTTCCATACTTTAAATTTTTAATCATAACTCATAGTATATGACATCATATGATACACTAGATGCAAAATACCTAAAAGAGCATTATTGTGTGAAGGAGAATCATACATGATATTGTAATGTATCTCAAAAATCTTGATTGGTTTATGGAGATAATTATTCTATAGTACTTTTTAGTGACAATGAATGTCAACTTCATTTCATTACTTAAAATGATTTGAGTGTCACATGATATCATACCATCTAAATTATCCTAAAATGTTTTAGACATGACTATAGTATATAAATCATGGATCTAAAATTCAATCATATAAGATGTTTTTGAAAAGGTTGTTTATAGGCGAGTTGCATACTAAATTTTTCTCTCTTTCAAAATTATACAACAAAGAAATTTTGAGAGACAAACTGCTTCAGTGAAGTGCGACAATCAACATAACCATCGAAGAATGCATTCATCTATTCACTCATTGCATAGTGGTCAAGGAAACCCAAAATGAATTATCCACATAAGTGGGTAACCACATTTCCATCAATAGGTACATCTTGTTTAGCCATCCATGCTCTTTCATATTACAACTTTGGATATCTCTCTTCCAATTGGACTAAAACTCTTCTATTATAATGTCCTTATAAATAGAATGCTTGACCAAACCAGTAGAGTAACTCTTACCAAGTTTTTCGGTGTCTTTTTCATTATATGTCACAAACAAAAATGATTGTAGGATGGAAAAACAACTTTTATTGTATTATTACATGTTTATCCTGGTCTATCATAATATCATTTGGTGCAACACCTATATTAGTATAATGAATTAAATGAACAAAATTTAATGTCAATTACTCTTAATAATAGTACCTAAAATTGAACAGTGCGTTGTGAAAAATAAATAAAGACCAAAATGGTTTTATTTTTATAAGTTGTTGAATATTGAATACCTTAAATAATTATTTTAATGAGTTTAAATAAGTTTTAAAAACTCCTCATTAAAAAGTTAAATCGGCAGATGCAGTGGTGATAAATTTAAACAAAAGTACTTATAATTATTAACAATAATGCTTATTATGTATACAATCACAAAGGAACTCAAAGTTTCCAGTAAGAAGTCAGTTAAGAACATACCCATGCATTCCATTCAAGTCTTATAAGACATATATAATCATCAATAGTTTCTTCAATCAAATACAAAATCCAATAATAGTAGAATGCAAATGATGATTTAGGCCAACAAATGGAGCAAAATGTTTTTTTATAACTGTTAATTTGATATATGGTATCAAAGGTAATGATAACTATGAAATATTTGTAACCATTCCTTGATCTAGAATCAGCCCAAAATAGATTTTTAAGAGCACCCTGGTCCTATAAATCCATGACATTGAAAAAGTTAGAAGTTTCTTTCTATATTTGAATTTAATGGTTTTTTATAGCTTTGACATCATCTTTATCAAGATTTAAACATCTAGATATTAAACCATAATTTTAAACTTCCTTCCAATAAAAGTAGGTTCATTTTAAATGATCATACATGTCATCTTATGTCATCTAGATCAATTCTCCCACAATGTCTTAAGGAATCTTTCACTTTGAAGATAAAACATTAATAAAACTTTGATCTAATAGAACATGATTGTGTTGTTCTTAAAAAGAAAAAATTATATATTTGTCACTAAGTACGTTGCAATGAGTTCTAATGTGTGTAGGGAAGTTTATCTTGATAGTAAGATGGTGATGATACACAGGGGTATTGGGAGATTTTGGGGGTATATTTTCTTTAACAAATGAAAGAGAAATTCTAGCTATTTTATAGTAGATATGACTTTTGGTAGAACAAGATGTTGTAACTTCAAAACAACATGCGTGAGCGTAAAATTTATAAAAAGATCTAGCTCTTGGTCTGAGTCACACACCATTCTGACCCTTGGTTGTATAAATTTGTCATGTGTCTTGGTTATAATAAATTCATAGGAATTGATAACATCAAACAAACGTTTATCGTGTACACTTGTGATGTCATTCTTGTGATGTCATTCTTCATCATGGTCTTTAGCTAACAAATTCAAGTCGACTATCCATGGCTGATGTTTGAAAGTAAGAAAGAAGATATGAAATAATGCTAAGAAAATTTAAAAGTCGGTGATAAGTTCTATATGAGTGTATGTATTAATGATTTTTGGTGCTATACTATATTTAAATAGATATAGTTCAAACATAAAAAAATATTGTGTATGTTCTTCATATGAGCAGAAGAATGTGAAGGGAGAAAAATATTGAATAATTTGACATTAAAATCCAGAATTCAATAATTTAGAAAGTAGATGAATATAAAAAATATGAAAAAAGATGGTATGAACCTTAACTTGTAGGCATTATAATCCTTGGAGAGAGGACCAAGAATATGTGAGCATTAGTGTTGTCGTGATAAGAAATAAGTATATGTTTTGAAATGTGAATAGGAGCATGCACCAATTTTTGGTTTGTCGTAACTGATCCAAAAAACTTATGAACTGGAGTTCCTTGAGAAGTTTTTCATGATTGGTTTAAAGTAATTGTTGGAACTTGAGTTCTGTGACTTCCGGTGAGTTTCAGACTTATATACAAAACACAGTTCCTGAGTTCCCTCTTAAAAAGAGTGCAAAATGAGTTCCTAGACAACTAATAACATTTCTTATACAATTATATTCTTCATTTGTTATAAATGACACAATTAAAAATATTTATGATTAGAAATATTAGCGGAGTGGATATAATACATTCCTAAAAGTACAACATAATATGACAAAATAGCATACACTATAATCGCACTATGTAAAATATTTTACACTATAACCACTATTATCAGTACGATCTACAAAATAAAAAATGTAAAGATCATGAAAAAGAAACACACCGCACCATGTGAAAAGATGTGATTTACGTAATATTTATTTATTCTTCATGTTTAAATGATATGATGTGAAAATTGATAATTAGATGTAACCATGCATGAATAATATAGTAAAGTTCCCTAAAAAATAATGTAAAAATTAATAGTCTACATTGTGTGAAACAATGAAGAACTAAAACTTATATTTACAAGAACATGAAATATGGATATTATTATAATACTTTTGTATACACAAAGTGAAATAAAAATATTATAATGTGATTTTAATTATAATATTTTTATTAAAAGGTTATAGTTGTACCATAATAGAATATTTTTAAAGAGCAACATGTGCACCTTAACCACTTGTTACGGTTATTATGATTTTAAAATATTATGATTTTTACTGATATGATTTTTTTATGTCCTTGTCATCCTCAGTTATTTATATTATATAGTAAAAATTAATAATATTTTTAATAATTTCCGTATTTATACTTACAACAAACCAATCACATGGAAGTGAATGGAAGTTAAGTTCTAAAAACTGAACTATAGTTCTCAGAAAATGAGTTCTATGGAACTCATGACTTACACCAAACCAATAGGAGCCTAAACAAAAGTGTGTAAGGGGGACAAATAGAATGTGGTCAAGTGGGTATACAAAAGAAAAAAAAGATTTATGATAATGACTATAACAAATATGAAAAATAATGAACGACAAATCTTGTACTTATATGGCTATGATGGTATGAACCTCGACTTGTAGGGATTGTAATATATGGAGGGAAGACAAAAAAACAAATAAATATTGGTATTTTTATATAAGGGATCGATATAGATTCTGGAATGTGAACATGCACACTTGTGTTGTGGGAGGATTAACAAAGAGAATGGTGAAGCATTATGCCCAGATCAAACGGAGTTAAGATTAGATGGAGAAAGAATTTAAATTGAAATATAGGCATTCGTGTGTGTGCTAATTAAGGAGAACAATGGAATATACTTTGCGTGAGAACAAGAATGATTGGGAAGAAATTGTGTAATGCGAATAAAATAAATATATAAATATGATAACGGATCAACTTTGTGTCCTACCGGTAATATCGAATGAAGAACACTATTGTAGGTATTTCTTTTTGGTACAGAGTTGGACGACATTTGGTAACGACTTGATTAGAGTTGAGTATTCATTTTGAAAAGGTCCAGCGGAATGAATACAAACTTGAGAGATGTCGGGAAGAGAGAACAAAATTGAGAGGTCAAGTATTATATACAGCTCAGAAGTGGAAAACAGTCAAAATTAAAATATGTACAATAAAAAATGTGCAAATAAAGTAATTGGGTGGCTGGATTCAATTTTTTTTAGAAATTATAATTATGTAGCGGTTGCATGCATTCAAACCATACAAAATGCTGTAGCTTGATCCTCGGAGGGGAGAATTTGTCGCATTGTGCTGATGTGAGTACGTAAAAGCAGTAGGCTACTTTGTGTATTCACGGTCTACAAGTGTCTATGTGGGTACAGCTGGTATTGACTTAATAATTTTCCATTAACTAATAAACCGCCGGCCCAAACCACCACTCGCAGTGTGCTGAGACAGCCCCGCATTGCAAGTTGCGACAAAATCGTGTATCGCGTGAATGCAAACCGGCCAATGGAACGGTCCGAGCTCTTCCCATCATCTGTTGGGGCGTACTTTCGAGGGCCAATGCAACTTGCTTTTACTTGACCGCCCACTTGGCAGCCAGCCTCCAGCCTCCATCTCGATCTGCGTGCATGAGCTCACGGCACACGCGGTTCGTCGATCCAAATGAAAGTACGCCGTCATATTCAGGGTAGATATTGATTTTGCATGGATATTGGTTACGGTAAAGCACAACACAAGATCGACAGCACAGACGTCAACAGATGCTCTAAGGAAGCGCCGCAATGGTCGTTGGGCCATCACTTTCACCATAAAATTCTACTCTACTTGAATGCATGTTTCACCCACCCATGGCATATGGTCAATTTCAAACTAAACGGTGACCGAGCAAAATTAAGCTCGATCGCAATCTAACGGCCTAAACAATGCAAATTCGCATGTGCTATATCCCCCTTCCCTCGTCACGGGCACAGTCTACAGTAATCCCTGGTAGTTTTCGTGCCTGTGGATGAACAACTCCGTGTTTTCCATCGTCATTCCCCGTCGTTGTTATCATTGTCTCAAGGACCAAGCTCCGATTCTAGCACTAGTGCCGCACTAACCCATATGCATCACATCACCACACAATAGTTGCCAAGCGAAATCCCTATTGTTGGCGTAGCTCCGGGCAACGTGGCAAGCTTGTTTTACTTAGGGATATTGTAACACTTTCAAAATTTCACTAGAATCAATATGGTAAACAGGGTGTATAATTAACAGGGCGACTAGTTTGTACATGTAACCCCATAGATCTAATGAAGCTAATCCTAAAGTGGCAAATCATTCATAATGTAATAATAAGAAGATTAACATCAGATTAGTGTAACGAGCTGTAAAACCTAAGTCAAGAAATATCAATCAAATAATATTAATGATAAAAATACACTACGATCAAAGGTTGAGTGTCGCGAACCATATTCGTACCCATGTAAAATAATAATGACAATATTAGCATTACATTGGAGCTATGAATCAAACTAGTACATACAAAATTAGATGATAATAAACAATCGTATAAGTTGTCCCTATCGTTTAGGAACCCTCAAAAATATTTATTCCTCAAATCATTTAGGAACCCTCGTAGAAATTGTTAATATATATTTTACTAATTCAATAACTTATTAAGTAAACCTGAACTTAATCGGTAGCTCAGCCATTAAAGTATGACGGGGGTGGTTTCTTAGGTTGCAGGTTCGAAACTTGAAACATGTTGGGTCACTATAGGAGGTGTGCATAACTCGTTGTACGTCCACAATTAAGGTATGGAAAATAAGATGAAAAGTTGATGATATATTTCTTATTGATAAATGAGACACTCATTTTCTATATATAAGAAAGGAGACAAGTACAAGGAAATGGAACACAACCTTATGTTGGCCAAGACAATTGGGCACATATTTAAACTACATTCCAGTAGTTCTGACACTCCCCCTCCAATTGGAGTATGTACGAAACACATATCCAATTTTTACTTATAAGATTCAATTAGAAGATATGACACAAATATAAGAAAGAAATATCATTCCCCTTACAAGATTTTTACTCCCTTTAAAAAAAGACTCTCCAACAAACAAAAGATCTGATGATGCCTCCTTTTGAAGTAATGTTCTGAAATACTTGAGATTTGGAAAAGATCTTATGACGTGCATATGGAATGAAGAACATCACTACCATGACTATGCCATCTTTACTAAAATAGAAGTGTGATTGGTATGAGCACAATCAACACATCAAACGATGTTGCAGTAGAGGTATTATTAAAAATATATGTGATGAAGTGATGATGACTGTCAAATTGGATCTGTCTGGAATATGACTCTTGGGGGCTTGATGGGAATGAGAGACACCATCAAGGTAGCTCAAATAGATCATTAGAAGAATCATCTTGGCCTTTCAAAAATAGAAAATACAACTTTAAGAAGATATGAATAAAAATAGCTCGATGAAGATAAAATGTAGATGAATCATCAACCTATAGGTGTAGTATTGTAGGACTAAAAGTTATGAGATAATTGAAAATGAATCATCCATAATATGAGATACAGTAGGATCACAACAATTAGCATCAAAGGAAATAAGAGGTTGGAATAAACAAATCAAGCTTTGTCCCAACGTGTGTCAATGATATAATAGAGATCCTTCAACTTGCATGAAGTGGTAACCAACTGGAATAAGATATCATGGCATGAAGAAGCACATTGTCATTGGGAAATAAGCACACTGTCATTGGGAAATAAGCACGAAGATGCATAATGTCATTGGGTAAGAGATATATTGATGATGCATTGGAAATACAATGCTTAGTGGAAATCAAGTGCCACAAATGCATTAGAAGATGGATGTTCTAAAGAACAAGAAGCTCCATGGATATCAGAGTAGACTAAAGTTATACATATAATCTCTCTCACACTCTTTCTCCTCATACTCCCTCTTCATACATTCTCTCTCTTCTATATCCCCTCAGACACCAAATACAAAGTGAATGAGTAGTTGGTGTGGAAAACAGACAATACCCCCTTTCATCTGGAAAGGGATGCACAGATTGGGTTGGTAGGGGAAATGAAATTGTCAAAGGAGAGGGAAAAGAAGTAGCACATTGCCCTTTTTCTGGTATTTTATAGTTTAGCTTCGAGACTTCTGGTTTAAAATATGTTGATAGATATAATTGATAACATGAGTTAATGTGCTACACGCCCTGATTGTACATATATGCATAGAAAAACATATGAATCTTTGTGCGACCCAAAAAGGAGTTATAAAGTAGGTCAAAAATCAAATCAGATTAGTAGTATACATATTGTGTAGGGGACAGTTACAGAAATAGGGGAAGTCAAGGATGGTAGGGGAGAGAATATTGTGCTTTTACATCTTAGAGTGGATGTTATCCATTATGATTTGAAATATGTAGAATGAGTGTGCCTTAGACACTTGGACCTCCTTCATGAACCTACACGTGAGGTTCTCAAGGAAGACACCATCGGGAAGGAACAATGATGGGAAGAGACACCTTAACAAACATTGTAGCTAAAGGGTATGTATCGGCTAGGAAAAAGTAGCTAATGGCACCCCGTAAGTCGAAGGTGAGGGCTCAGTAACCATCCTCATCCAAGTCGACAACGATCCTTATTAGTGAGACCTTGTACCCGTTAGGAACTAGGAATGGGTGAACTAGGACAAGCACTAGGTTATTCCAAATATTTGTTGGCTTGAATAGCATCTTAGAGAATGTTTGTTTAGATGTGTGATCAGGTCATGGGCACAAACTGTAAGACCCCTAACCTAGATTAGTGATTGATCTTTCTTGATTTGCTTAATAAGATTCTTAGACATTAATCTAATCATGTGATGCACATTAATAACATGTGACACATTTATGTTTTCAGTTTGGTCTAGTTTGGTTGATGTTTGAGCTAGTTATGTTATATGTATGTTGCTTTTGGACCAAGTTGCAATTTACCCATGTTGAGGGTTTATCTTGCAATTTGTCACATGTTGGATGTGCCTCTTGTGCCTTGGCATCATGAGAGAGATAATAATGCTTAGTAGAACCTTGTTGAACCTTAGATGATGAGGTGTCATCATGGGTTTTGATTCTATTTTTGCAAGAATGCTTGAGTTGTTAGCGTCGACCGTGTTGATGTGACCCTTGTAGCAACCTATCTGTTTTGATTCCTTGAGAGTGCTTCAACTGATACACCTTTCCTTGGTTGGTTTATAGTGACCTAGGTGCCTTGTCCTCAGTTGTAGTTGCTAGGTTTGCTTATGTTGATGTGTGTGTTTAGTTGTTGTTTGGGTGACATAGTGTAGCGGTCGCTATTATGTTTACCCTTGGTTTTGTTTCGACTAAAGGAGGGTTGAGTGGCCTAGAGGTCTCTACTCATCCTTTGTTTTAATTTTCTTCTTTGCATGCATATGTAGAGTGTCTGCATGGCCAATCTTTTGAGGGACAACTATCATGAGAAGCTCTTATATCTTGACAACCATAATCTCTACCTCTCTCCTCCCATTGGGTATATATACCCCTTCTTTTACATAAAGGAGGGTTGAGTGGCCTAGAGGTCGCTACTCATCCTTTGTTTTAATTTTCTTCTTTGCATGCATATCTAGAGTGTCTGCATGGCCACTCTTTTGAGGGACAACTATCATGAGAAGCTCTTATATCTTGACAACCATAATCTCTACCTCTCTCCTCCCATTGGGTATATATACCCCTTCTTTTACATGCAAGTAACCCTTTTAGCTCTCTCATTTTCTCCCTTCTTTCTTGTGTTTTCCCTTGATCTTGGTGGTGCAAGTGGAGATGATGATCTTGGAGAAGGTGCCCATTTCCCCTCTTGCATGTGGTGATCTAGGGCTTAATCATCCTCTTTCTAGTGGTTCTTGGTGATCTTTGTGCTTGGTAAGTAGCTATCTCTATTTGATTCCATTTTTCTCAAAACCTACCTCTTTCTTCCTTCTCTTGTCCATTAAACTATGGTTTACCATGGTGGATATCTTGAGGAACTTCTCTCCATAGAGGTTGAGATTATAGTTTGACCATGGTAGTACCTAAGTGAGATGAACCTCTCCTCTTTCTTCTTTCTTCTTTCTTCTTTCTTTCTCAGCCTAGGGTTTTTACCCTCTTATCTTTGGGTTTCCTTTGACCTTGGTGTGTTCTTCTTCTCTTGAGGTGATCTTGCTTGGAGTTGGAGTAATCCAAGTTTGGCGTTTCTCTTATCTCTTGAAGCTTGTGGCTTTGGAGTTGATCTTCACCTCAAGGTGGGTTATATAACTTTTGCCTCTACTATTGTTGCACTCTTATCTTGCTTGTGTACTACTATTCAATCTCTAAAATGTGATCATAAGATGCTAGATGATGCTATCTTGTTTTATTGTTTAAGATTATGAAATATTCTTGTATAGATTGCTCTTTCTCTTAACCCTAATTCTTATACCCAAAGTCTAAGTGATGGTGGAGTTGTTGTGTTTTACATGCATCTTGATCGTGGGTTTTATTACCATGTTTATGGTTCGGTAATCATAGGATAGATGGAAGTTTTGGTTCTTGTGCATGTGTGTTGTACATTTGGTTTTCTATTTTAGCATGGTTTCCTTGCTGATCTTGATGATATTCATTTTAAGTTTTTTAAGTTCATCATCTTGATGTGATTCTTATCTTGGTTATGCTTGAGTTTCTTTATGTTAAGGATCTGATTCGATCAACATGTTTTCTTGGTTTCTTAGGGTTTCTATGACCATGTTGATGGTGTGTTAGGGTTCTGGTTTGGTCATCATAATCCTAACCCTAAGACACTTTGGTCACTACATAAGTTGTTGTTTAGGGCCGCTACATATGAGCCCTTATGTTGGGTCGACACAACCTTGGTGCGATGTTGGTGTGGTTGATATGGTGACCTTGTTTTGGTCACAATGATTTCTAACCTATGGCCGCTAGGGTGGGTTGGTCGCTACAAACCCTAACCCTAGATTCTCTTGGGGTCGCTACACTCGGTTTTGGCTTGTTCAGTCACTACACCCTAACCTATGTTGTGATCACCACGTACAAGTGGCTATGGTATCTACACATGGAGTTTGAGGGTCGCCACAGTTGGTGTTGATGTTGAGGTTGCAACACATTTGGTCTCTACACTTTGATCCATGTATAGTCGTTACACATGGAATTGGAGATCGCTACATGTGCTAACCCTAGTGGTATCCACATGTGCTATGAAGGTTGGTCGCTATAGATGGTCATATCCTTGTATGCTCGATACATATTGATGTGTTGAATGCTTGATAGTTGATGATGTTTGACCCATGTGCTCCAAGGATGTGGGAAGTGATGTATCTAGGGTTTGATGTTGAGTGTTGTGATAGGATCCCTAATCATCTATCTATGAGAAACCCTAACTCATATTCAAGTGTATGATTTAATTGATTAATCATGCTTGAACTGATTAGCATGCAATTATGTTTCTCTCTCCTACTTGTGTAACCCTAATGCTACATGTTGAATACACATCATAGATGGTGATTGATATGGTATCTCTTATATGACACAGGGTAATTATTATGAGTCTTTATGAGGCATGATGAATTAATGATGTTATGCAGGAACTCTGTGAGTGGGTCTTATGACCTACTAGAGGCTTAATGGCTAATGGGAGGTGATACCCTCTTTTGTTGTGATAAAGGATGGTTATTCACTAATGATATAATAATGGTGATGGCTTGGTATAAGGCAGTGAGATGATAGAATGTGATGGTGTGATTAACTTTATGTTAATCTATTTGTATATCTTCTGATGTTGCAACCTACCCTTATATTTATAGAATTTGTTTTGGGTTTGTACGTTGTAACTTGATTGATGCATTAAAGATACTCAATTGGCAATAATTAATCAAGTGAAACCCTAATCATGTAGGTTTCCCTGAGTTATCGATCTATCTTCAGTGTCAGTATTTGTTGGATGGTGAAATGAGTAATTCATACACAAAACTTAGAGTATATGTGGGGGTGCAAGATGATGATATATCCTTTCATCCACAATCACTAGTTTTGAGGATGGCTGCGATTATACCTCGGCAAGATAACAGTCAAGGGCGTATCTCAGATGATATTTTTTCAGGGATGGTTGCGAACATACTCTAGCAGGAGAACGATTGTGGTTGCATCTCACTAGTGTGTGTCTATATACCAAGGTGGACTAGGTTGATTTCCAGTTTGACTTTATATGTCACTATGAAGAACTCAGACCAACTGAGGGTGTGGGAGATCATAGGAGTCTGGCTCTCCTAGATCTTGTATGGCATTGATTTCAACTTAGCAGTGGTCAGTTGGCGCATGAGTGGTATACCTCATCTTCACATGACATAAGAAAAGATGTAATGAAGTCGTGTAGTATACTTTACTAGGGTTAAACATGTATCATATTGGATGACCCTTTGCCTTGTTTCTTATACTATTTATTTGACAATGGTTATACATGTTCTTCATATTCTTTCTGAGAATATATGATAATATGTTGATCAATTGTAACTGCTTCAACTGCCTAGATTAGTTTTACTTATATCATTTAGCTGAATCTTCTCATCATATTCATAGTATTTATTTTTTAAATAATCTATATATGTTAATAATATTTTTTGAGAGAGAGTTATATCTCTCGCTGGGACGTTGGTCTTACCACGTGGGCTTTCACATATTTTAGGCGGTTTTGGATGAGATGGTAGATATCATGTGGTTGAGGAAGAGTAGCAAGGAGAGCAGTAGTTGTTGATAGGTTGGATATGCTGCTAGTGTTTTGTAGTGGAGTCCTATGTGTTGTCCCTGTACTCTCAGGTCCTTGGGGGTGTTTTGTAGTAGAGTCCTATGTGCCGTCCCTGTACTCTTAGGTCCTTGGGGGTGTTTTGTAGATGTTGTACATCAATGCGAGGTTTGGGTAGTATGCCATGGTTGTACATGTATGGACTATATATATGAATAGGTTATCTTTGAAACAGGTTTATGGAAACATGGCCATTGTATAGTGATATAAATGCCTTTAGGGTATCACATGTGATACAGGTGACACAGTATGTGGACTTGGATGTAATATGTTTTTCTTGTGAATATATAAGTAATCAGTTTTAATTTAACATGTTTTTTGGTAATCTGGATGTTTTAGTGTTGATTTTGTGCTTTGTTTTGAGTACTCTCACTCATGTAGCGGTGGGTTGTCACATGGTAAAGGTTGGTATCATAGCTCTAGGTTCATTGAGTCTACAGGGAGATAGGACTAGGTTGTATCTATTCTTGTGTGTCCAACATATCTGATCATAACTTATGCTTATGCAGAAGGATAAGAGGAAGGGAAAACACATGTCTAGAGAACACGAAGAACATGTCGAGAGTAGTGTTGTTGCACTAAGAGCGAGTGCAAGGAGACGAGCAAGAGTAGATGGAGTGTTGGAGGTGCCTCAGTTCGACACAGCAACTGTGGCTAATCCCATTTTCCAATCCATGTTTGGACAGTTCATGGCCATGATGACGCATATGGTGGATAGAATGGCCATACCCCAAGCAAGGACATGTGTCCCCAATGTGAAATATCAAGGTTCTGGGAAGACCGTTGAGAGGTTAAGGTGTGTGGGGTTGATAGAGTATGTTGGTATGGTAGACTTGACAAATGCAGATACGTGGCTAAAATAGTTGGAGAAGGCCTTTAAGATCCTCAATATCTTGGAAGAGGATAAGGTGAAGCATGTGATGTACCTATTGAAGGGTAGTGATGGCCATTGGTGGGCCATCGAGGAGGAGAACAGACCTGGAGTGGTGATCAGTTGGGAAGACTTTTGGCATAAATTTGTGAGTCAATTCTTCCCAGAGACCTATCTAGCTGAGAAGATCTCACAGTTTGAGAAGATTTGACAGGTATCTATGACGATCAATGAGTATGGGGCCAAGGTCAAGTAACTTCTAAGGTTTTATCGACACATGGATGCAATGGATAAGGATAGGATCAGACGTTTTGAGAAAGGTTTGAGCTCTACGTTGATGACGATGGTGTTAGTTTTAGAGAACAAGGAGCAGTTTGCCACATTTGTGGAGTCTGTGAGGAGGATAGAATGATCAATTGTAGAGAAGCATGAAGCAAATGCCAAGAAGTGAGTGGCATAGTATCAGGGATAGTCTTCTGGAGGCTTCAAGAAGCCTAGCTTTTCAGCAGCTCAGTTACATCAGAGGTCAGTTGTTCAGTCATAGTGGTCATCAAACAAGGGTATAAGTCATATTTTTCCTCTAGCTGGAGCTCACAGTGCGATGTTAGTGATAGGGTTATTTAGGCTGTAGTTTGATACAAGGACATGTAATAGGTGTGGTCGGCAGGGACATCTGAGTTCGTTTTGCCCAATGGAGGATGAGGAGGTAATACAACAGCTGAGATAGAGTCCATAAGGGTCGTAGTAGCTATAGTTCAATAGTGGTAGTGGTAGAGCATGCAGTCAAGCGTCACAGGTTGGTTCATCTGGACAGGCCGATAGAGGATGGGGTGACAACGGGAAATGACTCGATTCTATTCTATGTGTCAGTTAGAAGGAGTAGTCAACCCACGGGTCGTGATAGCTCAAATGAGTTATTTCATTTTAATTTGTCTTCTTCCTGGTTTATATCTATTTTGGTTGACCTGGGTGCTATGCACTCTTCTATCATTAGAGGAGTGATGCTAGTTGTTCTTTGCCTATTATTCATACATGTGATAGTATTCGCCTAGAAACCCCTTTGGTTGGTTCCGTCAAGTTGCGGGAGGTGTGTCTATCTTGCATTTTTTCTTTCTTAGGACGCAACATTTAAGTGAACCTTATACCACTTGAAATGAACAGATTCGATGTGATCCTTGAAATGGATACCCTGGAAAAGTATCAAATGGCCTTGGACTGTAGTTCCAAGGAGAGTACGTTCTGTGACGGTGATGTTTTGTAGGCAGGGAGATAGGAAGATTCTTCTAACATGTGTGGTGTCAACGATGACAGCAAAGAGGCTGATGAGGCAAGGTTTTGAGGCTTTTTTGGCACATGTAATGGACACTAAGGTGAGGAGTACTAGTATTCATGAGGTACCAATTTTTCATGAGTTTGAATACATGTTTCTCGACAAGTTTCTTGGTGTTCCCCCACCTCAAGAGATTGACTTTGAGATCAATATGTTCCCTGGTACATAGCTAATAGCACAAACACCGTAAAGGATGGCATCAGCTGAGATGCACGATCTGAAGAAGCAGTTGTAGGAGATGTTAGAGAAGGGTTTTATGAGACTGAGCACTTCTCCTTGGGGTGCTCCCAAGTTGTTTGTGAAGAAGAAGGATGGTTCTATGAGGTTGTGCATTGATTATCGGTAGTTTAATGAGGTGAAGATCAAGAACAAGTATCCCTTACTATGGATAGATGATCTCTTTGATCAGTTGAGGGGTGTTGCAGTTTTCTCAAAGATAGATTTGAGGTGCCATTTGGGCTAACCAATGCACCAGTAGCATTCATGGATTTGATGAATAGGGTGTTTTGGTCTTATCTTGACCAGTTTGTGGTTTAGTTCATTGATGACATCCTGATCTACTCCAGAGACGGACAACATGAGCAGCATCTATAGAAGGCGTTGACCTTGTTGAGATAGTACAAGTTGCATGCCAAGTTCAGCAAGTGCAAGTTTTGGCTGAAGGAGGTGTCTTTTTTGGGACATGTGAAATCTGTTGAAGGTGTTTGTGATCTAGAGAATGAGTTGTGGAATTGAGAACGATACAGGATAAATATTCTCTATACCCTTGCGAGATAAGCTTTTCGGATTTAATAGTGGAGTTGATAAATTGCTAATCCTCTCACTTCGCACCCTTGATACACATCCTTCCCTCATCAGAATAAGATTGACTTATACTTCTTCAACCAATCCATCCCCAGGATAACAGCAAAAGTGGACATATCAAGCAGGATGAAATATGAAGGAAACATCTTCCTAGAGATATAAAGGTCTAAGGTCGGGAGTTTGAGATATGAAGATCAGATTCTACCCCTAGGGGTTTTAACATCTAGCACATGATCCACGTATTCTGATTATATCTCTAAAATTGAAGCAATTTGAGTTGATATGAAGGTATTTGATGAGCTGGAATCAAAACTGCTTTGATAAGATGCATATTAAGATGTAAAGTACCTTCGATAACTCCATTATCTTCTCCAAATTCCTCAGCATTAAGAGCAAAGACTCTCCCATTATGCCTTTCCATAGGTGGTTGACGACCCTGTCAGTTCCAGTTGTTGTTATTCCTTGGAGAGGATTATATCTCTATTGCGGCCGTTGAGCAGGCTGCTGAGCTGGGGCTTATCCACGTTGAAGGTTAGGACAATTAGGTCGGATGTGTCTAGCTTGGTTGCACTCGTGGCAGATGGGTGCAGGTTGAGCATCTTTATGGGGCTGGGCATTGCCCACTGGGCACGTTCCAGGCCAGTGAGAATGAGCACAATGATTGCACTTGTTATGTTCTTGGTCACCGTATGAGTTCTTCCTCTCATTGTTGTTGTTGTTGTGTCCGGAAGATTGAAATTCGGGGTAGGCCTTTATCACTAGTGCCTTATCTCCCATTTGTTGAATGGTAAGAGGTAGTTAGGGAATGAGGTTGCAGCCGATGTTGTAGATCAGTCTTTCTAGGAAAAGGATCGATTTCCATTCAGCTCTAAGATCCATGACATAATGCTCCAGAAGTAGGAAACGTTGAATGTACTCAGAGATGCTCAAGCTTCCTTGTCGCATATTATAGAATTTTGCTTCCTTCCTCTCCAAATAGGTGGGATAGATGTACTTTTCATGGAACATCTTGAGGAACTGCTCCCAAACCATGCTTGAGGTTTTACGGGTACGAGACATCCCATTCCATGAGACTCATGTTGGCCCATCCAGCACATAGGTTTCAAAGTGAACTTTCTGATGTGAAGGACACACCATGCCTTTGAAAGTACTCTCCAAATCCAATACCTAATCATCAACCTTATCCAGCATGTTTGGCTCACGTTCTCACATGAAGTACGATGGTGGAATCTTGATGAAGTCCATCCAAGTGAACTCCTTTGGCTTACTTACAGCGGTTGCAACAATGGAGAGTTGTCCCACCAGGGTAGTAAAGAGAAGCTAGAGCAACATGGTTGGCTCTTGCTCAGGGGTCAGGACTAGTGTGCCTACAAGAGGAGTAGACACATTGTTTTGGGGACTCATCAGGGTGTCCTAGTTGTCGGTGTTGCCAAAGGAGGCTCCCGAGGAAGAGTTGTTCATGTTCCCAAACAAATCCCCCTTCCTAAAAGACAAGGGTATAACATAAGATTTCTAGTATTAGATAATAGGGATATCTATGGCTACTATTGCCTATGGACATGCTATTTTGGACAGTCATTATCAGCTTAGGCCAGGCAGGTATATGGATCTGGGAGTCCTTGTACACCAAGCTAGTGGCACGGAGGAAAATCTTGCCAGCCTCCAAACCCTGATCCTTTATAGACACCCTTGCTTTCAACTTATGCCCTAGTAGATTCCCAATAGGCTCTAATACTATGATGTAAAGAGGTGAGATCACCTCCTCACTAAAATTTAATGGAATACAAAACATCCATCTTCTCACAAAAATAATAGACCTTGAGGGATGCATGTATCATATTCCAAGTAAACAATCATGTTTCAAATGCATGTAAAATATCAATAGAAGCGGAAAGGAAACTAAGTTATTACATTGCATTTGAACTTGGTTCACTACATGAGTTTCAAGAAAGGAAAAACTAGAAATAAAATTAATAGGATCTAGTAGTAGCAACCTAGACATCCTTGAAGCAAGATTGGGATCTACTCTTAGTTCTGATTTCCTTGACACTTGTTCAACATCTTGCTCAACACATGGGTGGTTGAGAGAGCACCCAACAAGAGAGATAAAAACAATGTACATCTCAAAATAATGAACAAGGACAAAAGATAAAGAAATAACATAGAAATAAAGGCTAAGATTTCATCATAAGATCAAGATGGTCTAGAGTATGAGACATAATCAAATAGATGCTTGCCATAATAAGAAAATAGTAAAAGATTAGCATGCATGATTAATATTGACTACCTTAACTAAGTAAGATTGAGGAACCTGCCTAACCTCAATCAATAGGTGAGGGAGACTAACACATTCTAGTCACCTACAAAATATTTTATAATGGGGAGAATAACACATTCTTCTGGGTGAAATAACACATTCCCTATCTATGGGTGGTTGTACAAAAGTACCACTACATTAGCTAAATCATCTAATAAAATCAACATGCTAAGAGAAAATATGGCAAGTAGAAGCATCATACTTTTGAAACATGGCAATGGGTACAAGACCCAAGAAATAGAATATCAATACTGATTTTGAAGCAAAAATAGCAAAAGAAATATGAATGAAAAGATTAGCATTCATATAAGGCCTCATTAGGGAAATTAGGATTAGGTTTGCAAATATCCCAACTTAGGGTGTAAGATTTCACATACCTCTCTTATTGAGTTCAATTATCAACTTTCACCACTTTTAGGTAATCCCAGGTTCAACTTTTCTTATTTCAACTTATTAATATGTATTAGAGCATATAATGCACCTTAATGAAGAGAAGCTCTAATTTTGAACCTTTTCAACAAAACTTGGATCTCATCTCTGAAAATCTCACCAGTTGATTTATTAGGTTCTCCTGATCAAGAAAATATATTTTTATGTTAATTTTGGAGTTAATATGTTAAGGTTACAACTTTTATAGATTGCAAGCATTAAATTCATACTCCAAAAAAGTATCCTTCACAAAACCATGAAAATCATACCTTGAAACCATTTTTAGTTGAAAGATCACATTTTTTTGTTCTAAAACATATTTATTTGTTAATTTTGTATAAGTGGATTAAAAGATATGAATTTTACAAATTGGGTCAATTAGAAAATTAGAAAAATATATGCAAATGAAGAAACTCGCGAGAAAAGGATAAGAGTGGGGCCGACCTACTGACTTGGCCCAATCAGGGTCAGCCTAGTCACGAGGTCAAACCTCAGCCTTGACTCATCCAAAACAAAGAAAGGGAGGAAAAGATGATTATGCCCTCACACGATAAAATGAAGAAAACAGAAGAAGAAAAAAAGATTGGTAAGTTGGAGAAATCACATAGGGATTCACCCCCCTCATTCGAGTGCCATGCCTACAAGTAGAAGAGCTTCTATCAAGCTTGGAAATTGGTGAATCCATGAGACACCATGATTTGAGAAAACATATGCATGGAAAAAAGAGGAGAAGGAAACAAACCTACTCAACCAATCAATTTGAACGTAGATGCAATCACGAACCCTAGGTTGTCATCGCAAGGTCTAATTAGACAGTTGGATGGTTATGGATGTGTGAGAGAGCTCCGATCAAATTGAGGCAGTGAAACAATTGCACATGAGACTAAGAAGAAATATGTACCCCTATTTATAGGTGGGGTGTTCTTTAGGGTTATGGGTAACATCACTCCGAGAACCAGAAAAATAGATTTGGGCATTTCATAAATCCTTGATAATTTGACGAAATTTATGGATCATTATGTGCAATCTAAAAAGGAAAGCATATGAGCCAAAATCTCGAGAAAAGGTTGAGTATGGATCAAGAAATCTCGATTTGAAGAATCTATGTGAGCAGCTCTACTTTCCTTGTTGGGTGTGAGCTAGATGATGAGTTCCTACCCGCTCGACCATGCGGATGAAAGATCTCCATTCATTAGCACAGAAATAGGGAAAATAAAAAAATAGTGTGTGACAGGTCAAATAACATTCCTAATAAAATTGGAATGAAGTGTGGATGTATTAATTTCTCTTTTTCTCTCTCTTCATTTTAGGGTGCAAACAAATCCCAAATTAATTGAAATTTGACACCTAAGCTAATTTGACTATGTAGAATCAAATATGCAATTAGATTTCCCTTTTGAAGACTTTTGATTCATTAATTAGAAAATCTAATTTTCTCTTTACTCATGCATTAATGACTCTAGGATTCACGAAATTTGATGAAACTTCACCCACATGTCACATTAATTATGTTGGATATGAATTTGCTATTAATTTCACGTGTTGTAGTTGTTTCTATATTATTTAATGTTTTGAAGGTTCTACACACTCTCTCTCCTAACTTCACCTTTTTATCAAACATTTTCCAAAATGAATGAAAATTCACCCAAAGGCCTATTTTAATAGTAGATCATGAATTAGACATTAGTTGCCATTTTTGGAGTCATTAATATAACTATTTTATATTTGAGAGATAACTCCTAATTTCTAATTGTAATTAATGTAATTATTATTGCTAATTTCCCAAAATTGTGAAACTTGTCATTCAAGTAAACTTGAACTCAAAAAAAACTAATTTGGACTAGGAATTATCTTTTGAGTTTCCCTTTTATGATTTTTAGGCAATTTACTCACATTTTTGCTATTTGGCAAATTAATTCATTTAAAGTCACATTTCATTGTTTTAGGATTTTTCTTTTCTTTTTCTTATTCCAAAAGGACAAAGAAGCTTCTAGTATGAATTTATTTTATCTTTATCCCACTTAAGTGGATATTTTGCAAATTATACCCTTTTACAAACTTTCATTGAGGTATTTGTGCATAAACCCTTTTATTGGTATTAATAGGGAACAAATGTACACCAAACCTCTGTAATTTCCACTAGTTCAACATCAAAGACACAAAGGGAAAAAATGAAAGGAAAATCTCAGGAAAAAGGCTAAACTAAGATTATACATAGATTTTAGTTCATTATAACTATTATAGGAGGTTTATCAAGAACTTAAGCGCAGTGGCGTTACCCGTATTGAAATTGACGAGGAAACGTGTTCCTTTTGACTAGGAAGACAAGTGTCAGCATTCTTTCTAGCTTTTGAAGGGGAAGTTGACTAGTGCACCGGTGTTAGTGTTTCCTGAGCAAGGAAAAGGATATATTGTCTTCTATGATGCATCAAAGAATGGTTTTGGTTGCGTGTTGATGCAAGATAAGAACATGATTTCTTTTGCTTTGTGACAGCTTAAGTAACATGAGTAGAGCTACTTGACGCATGATTTGGAGCTTGTTTCTATGGTCCATGCCTTGAAGATATAGAGACACTACCTTTATGGAGAGAAGTGTCAGATCTTCACCGATCACAAGAACCTACAACACATCTTATCAAAGCAGGAGATGAACATGCAGTAGAGATGTTGGATGGAGTTAATCAAAGATTGTGATTGCACCATAGAATACCATCTAGGGAAGGTGAACATGGTGGAAGATGCTTTGAGAAGGAAGTCTTCTTCATTATCATTTATTGATAAGGCACATTTATGTTCCTTGGTGTGCCATAAGCTAGACATGTTGGTGTCTCTTCACCAGATGAATGTGAAGTTAGAGGTCTCCTTGTTAGTAGGATTTTTGGCTCAATTACAAGTGAATCTTACATTGAGTCAATAGATTAGATATGCATAGCATGATGATACTTTGATATAGTAGATCTAAGAAGAGTTTGATAGCAAGAAGTGTGATGGCTTTCACGAGTCAAAGGATGGAACAGTGTGTTACCAAGGTAGAGCAGTGGTTCCTGATGTTGATGATATGATAAAGTTGGTTCTAGAAGAGGCTCACTCTTCAATGTATTCCATGCATCAAAGAAGTACCAAGATGTAACACAATCTAAAAGATCTGGATTGGTGGCCTACCTTAAAGTGTGACATAGCTGAGTTTGTGATGAAGTGTCATGTGTGTCAGTAGGTTAAGGTTGAGCATCAAAAACCTACAAGAACATTGCAATTGTTGTCTATACCGTAGTGGAAATGGGATCATATCATGATGGACTTTGTGGTTGAACCTCCTAGTACAGCCAAAGGTCATGATTCCATATGGGTGATAGTTGATAGGTTGACCAAGTCAGTATACTTCCTTCTTGTGAAGACAACTTATATGGTTGAGAAGTTGTGTATATTGATGAGATACTCTATTTTCATGGTATCATAGTGATGATAGTGTCTGACAGAGATCCTCAATTTACTAGTCAGTTTTGGGAGCATATGCATACAACCATGGGTACGCAGTTAAGGATCGGTACAACATTTTACCCATAGACAGATGGATAGTCAGAAAGGACTATATAAATATTAGAGGATTTGTTGAGAGCTTGTGTTCTATAGTTTTTGGGAAGTTGGGATGTACATATCTATTTTATAGAGTTTTCGTATAACAATAGTTATCAAAGGAGTATCAACATGGCATCTTACGATCCTTTGTATGGGAGGCATTGTAGGTCTCCATTGTGTTGGTATGAAACGAGTGAATATAAACTTTTGGTATCTAGCTTGTACAATAGACAACAGAGAAGATCAAGATGATTCAATAGCAGTTGAAGCCCATGATAGGTAGAATTCTTATGCTGACAATCATTAAAGGTCATGAGTTCCAAGTGGGAGATGAGGTGTATCTCAAGGTCTCTACTTGGAAAGGCGTGTTCATGTTTGAGAAGAAGGGTAAGTTGGCTCCCAAGTATATGGGATCTTACCTTATGATGGAACGTGTTGGGAAGGTGGCTTATAAGTTTGAGTTTCTACCTGAATTGCACAAGTTACATCCTGCCTCCCATGTTTCTATTTTGAGGAAGTATCACCTGACACAGTTGGTGTTGTATCCCATGGAGGTTGAATTGGCTAAGGATGTCTCATATGTGGAGTCTCCTATTTTGATCCTTGATAGAAGCATGAAGAAGAAGAATATCATCTTGGTTTAGGTTTTGTGGCATCACAGTGCCGTGGAGGAAGCCACATGGGAGCTTGAGGATGAGATGCGTAGGAAGTAACCATCTCTTTTCGCGTAGGATTTTGGGGTTGAAATCCTTGGTAGGTATTTTTGTTTGTAAGACCCTTGACCTAGATTAGTACTTGATCTTGTTTTATTTACTTAATAATATGTTTAGACCTTAATATAATCATGTGATGTACCTTAAGAACATGTGACATGTTAATGTGTTCAGTTTGGTCCAGTTTGGTTGATGTTTGAGCTAGTTATGTTATATGTATGTTGCTTTTAGACCAAGTTGCAATTTACCCATGTTGAGGATTTATCTTGAAATTTAGAGGGGAAACTCAGCACCATCGAGGGAATTTGTGGTGCATCGATTGCAAATACATGGGGGAAAAGAATCAGGGAGGTCTAAGGATTGTTTTTGGGTTAAATGGGGTATTGGATGATAGTTAAGCATAGTGTATTTATAGATTGCAAGTTACATCACTGGAGAGGGCTTAGAGTTGAATTGGGTAAGTCTCGGGTTGGCATGATAAAAGGATCAAATGAAATATATGGGAAGGAGTATTCAATGAGAGAATAATTATTCAAAATCATTAACTACAGATCAAGAAGTTGTTGTGGAAATCTAGGTAGTAATACAATTGTTACATTACATGTGGATTAGGGAAGACGACGCATGTGGATCATTAGATCAGCACTTGCACAAAATTAGACTGTTGGATCATGTGTCATGCATCCGCCCACGTAACAAAGGGAAAAGTACTTGAATTCTACCCAATTAAGGCGTGACACATAAATTGCATTAAATTATCCTTTCTCACTTTATGTTACACTTTCTTCCAACTAGAGAGTGCATTTGACCTCCTTTTGACCCCAAATTTGGTGGGCCACCAAATTGGACAATGAGGAATCTGATTTTGGCATTTATTTTTACATTTATAAGTTTTTGAGGTCTCAATGTATTATTTATATATTAATTGTCTATTTACTGTATTAATTTCTCCTCATTATTAAAATTTTATAATATTTTGGTTTTATATCTTCCCCATTCACAAGAATATTCTAGAGGGTCGGTACTAGGATTGGGTATCATAACCACAAGTCTTATACCTAATATTTTAATGGAGATTTTGCATAAAGGTCCTTATAGAAACCTAAACATGTTATTTAAAGTGTAAAATTTCTTAGATTAGGGGACATGTACCAAATATTATTTTACTAGATAAAGGTATTAGAATAAAAAAAACTAACTATAATTTAGTATGTTACAATATACCACCCATTAAAAAGATTTCATCCCCAAAATCTCAAGGTAAGAGGGAGGGATGGATCAGCTACATTTCATCTTTTACCTCCTAAGTAGTTTCTTCTAGTCCATATACTTCCTCAGGATCTTCATTATCTTAATGGCTTTGTTCTTTACTTGTTTCACTCTAGAATCTAGGATCATCACTAGACATTCTTCATATGACAAATCTTCTCACAACTCAAGTGGATCTATAGATAGTACACGTGAGGTTCACATATTTTTTCATAATAGACACATGGAACACATTATGAATCTTATCATACATGAGAGGATCGGATAGATGATAGGAACACTTCCCAATCTTATCCAAGATTTCAACTTTCCCAACATACCTATGAATTACATCGCTTTCACCTTGGACCTTGAAATTTAATTGATTGGTTTGATTTTTAGGAACACATAGTCCCCTGCTAAGAAGCTCACATCTAATGACTTTTTGTTAGCATACATATTCTATATGTACTTGAAAACCTTCATATGATTCTTGATAAAATAAACTTTGTTGATCATTAGTTGCATGTCATCTCTCCTTACCAGAGAGCATTCTCCCACATCACCCAAGTCTAGTGGATAATGGCAAGGATCAGCCATAAAGTGCCTTAAATGGTGGCATGCCAATGTTGGTTTATTAGTTATTATTATAGGAAAATTTTGGTAGTGGGAGATACTTATCCCAAGTACCTCCCCAATCCATCACGCAAGAAAGTAGTAGATCTTCTAGAATCTATATTGTCTTCTTAGACTTACCATCAGTCTGTGGATGAAAAGTTGTGCTAAAGTGTAAGTTGGATCTCAACTCATCTTGAATCTATTTCCACATATGAGATGTAAATTTCATATCTTGTTCTGTAACAGTCGCCTGAGGTACTTCATGCAGGTGAACAACCCAATCCACATACAATTGTGCCATGTAAGGAACATTGTAAGTACCCTTTAAAGGTTAAAAGTAGGCAGACTTAGTCAGATGATTGACTACCACCTGAACTGCATCACAACCACTTTTTCATTTTAGAAATCCATTAACAAAATCCATGGTAATATTCTCCCATTTCCACACTAGAATATCAAATGGATGAAGAATATCACCAGGTCTTTAATGTTCTATTTTCACATGTTGACATGTCAAACACTTTGCCACAAAGGTAGCTATGTCTTTTTTCATATTCTTATACAAGAATCTTTATTGCAGGTCTATGTACATTTTGGTAGTACCATGACAGATTGTGAATTTAGACCCATGATCTTCACTTAGAATCCTTTTTCTAAGGTCTTCAACATTAGGAAAAAGTGTATAGCACCATAAACCACTATAGAAAATTCTAACTGTGGTTTTCCAATCAAGACTTTCATTACCTTAAGTTTAGGACTTTCCATTTGAGAGAAATGACCTTAGAAATCTAGGAAGGAGTAATGAACACACAAGCCTTGTGTACTCTCAACCTTTCCACTGTGGAATTATCATTAGCTTCTAATACTTCAAGTCCCCAACTTGAGACTTATTGAAGATTCTTCCATAAGAAACATCCAATTCAAGCACAAATAACATCTTTCTTTCTACTTAGGGCGTCGGCTACAATATTGGCCTTACCAAGATGATAAGCAATGGTGAAATCATAATTCTTAATGTATCCCATCCATCTTATTTGACACATATTCAAATACTTTTGATACATCAAATTTCATAGACTTTTGTGGTCTGGAAACACTTCGAACAAAACTCCACATAGATAATGACACTACATTTTTAGAGCAAGAACTATTGCAGCTAAGTCCAAATGATAGTTTTTCTAGTTCTCTTTGTTTGGTTTCATCTAATGTGATGCATACACAATCACGTGTTCTTCTTGCATAAGGACACAACCTAACCCTTATCGTGTGTCATCTATGAAAACCACATATGGTTTCCTTCGACGAGTAGGGCAAGAATTGGTGCAAAGGTTAACATTTCTTCAATCCTAAGAAGCTTCTTACATTCAGGAGTCCATATAAACTTTGCATATTTACGAGTTATCTTTGTCATAGGAAGAGCTAACTTTGAGAAATTCTTCACAAATTTCTTATAGCATCTAGAAAGACCGAAAAGTTTTTAATCTCAAAACAATTCTCTGAGGATTGCCACTTAGTTATGCTTCAATCTTATTGGATCAACTACAATATGTCCCACTGAGATCACATGACCTAGGAACATAACTTCATGGGGCCAGAACTCACACTTTGAGAATTATGAATATAGCTAATTCTCTTATAAAGACTGGAGAACAATTCATAGATGTTCAAGATGTTGTTCAACCAACCCAAAATATATAAGTACATCGCCAATGAATACAACTACAAATTTGTCAAGATAAGGTCGAACAACTCTAATAATCAGATCCATAATGGTAGTTGGGTATTAGTCAGCTCAAAAGGCATATCCAAAAATTCATAATGCACATAACACGCATGAAAAGTTGTCTTGGGTATATCCTCATCTTTCAACCACATTTGAAAGTAGCCACTTCAAATATCCATCTTAGGAAAAAATAGTGATAGACTTCATATGGTCAAATAACTCATCTATGTTGGTAGAGGATATCGAGTCTTAATGGTTACTTGGTTCAACATTTTGTAATCCATATACATTTGCATAAAACCATCTTTCTTCTTTACAAACAAGATTGGATCCCCCAGGGTGAAACTCAAGGGTGGACAAAGCCCATGTCCAAGAGCTCTTGTAATATTTCTTGAGCTCGACTTGTTCGATTGTTTCCATATAGTAGGGTGGTTTTGAGATAGGTAATGTGTCTAGGACAATGTTAATAGAAAATTCAACCTCATGAGTGGGAGGTATTATAGGAAATTCATCAGGAAACACATCAGGTAGTTCTTGAACTACTTCAATATCTTCTAGATTAGGTGGTATAGTGTTCAGAATAATCGATGCCAGGTAAGCTTTACATCCATGAGTAATGAGATTCTCTACTCTGATAGTTGAGAAGATGAACCATCATTCATCTCGCTTCCTACCTTTTATACATAAATGTTCCCCATTGGTATGTAAAAGACTTGCTTTCTTTTCCTCATAGAACAAGGCTACACCATATTTCATCAACCAATCCATTCTGAGTATGACGTCAAAGGTTGTCAAATTGAGGATGATGTGATCTCTAATGAACATCTTGTTGGTATGTATGCCCTGAGAGCCAATCATGGGATGATTGGTGAGATACATTAAGATTGATTTAATAAACATTAAAGGCAAGCTTCCAATTCTTTCTGGTTCAGTCATATGAGATAATGATAGAACAGATTGAATGTCTAGAGAATGATAGTACTCAATGATGTATGCTTTCAGGTTGAGGACCTGAATGATGAGATCATACGGATGCTAAGAGTTTGTATATTATTATTATGTCCCTAGTCGGATGTCATTGTAGAAGGTAGATAGACAGCAATGACACACAAGACTAGATTGTGGTGTTGGTTGATGACAGAATCTCGTTAGTCATGATATGGAGATATCAAACCAAACACATAGGTACTTGTTAGAGAACAAGTGTACCAGACAGACCCACCGTGAGTTTGACACATGGAACCATGACATGGTAGTCACAGTCAGTTCTCACAGTGATGGTGGTGAGTGTGATTCTTTGACCTAAAATCACTACACTCAACACATGTCGTTGGGTACACTTTAACATCATCAAACGTAGTCCTGAAACATGGGTTGTTATAAAGGTGATGATTGGGTGGCTTTGACACATGGGGTTTTTGAGGGGTGAGTGATAGATATGGGATTTGTCCCTCCTGAGGGAGTTTGATATCCATGGCCACTTGATGAGTAAGATTGAGATAGGCATGTGCACGCATGTGTGAATCAGTATGTGATATTGATGTCATACATATCTCCTCTAGTCTACTCTGAGATCAAGAAAGTGAATGAACGTTGACAGAATGATTGTTCCATGCCTTGAGTTAATTCGGGATATCAGTGACAAAGGAATTATACATTCATTGTAACATCATTCACGGATTGTAGAATTGAAAGTTGTTCTCCAACTTTCTATTTCACTTGGGTAGCACTGATGTGTGACTAGGCACCGCTCTTTGCTTGTGAAGTCATAAGTGTTATGGAATTTCACTGCCAACATGAAATGGACTTGCAGGGTCACACACATAGGATTTAACCTGGAAGAGGAGTTTATCCACAAAAAATGTTTAGATTGATTACTAAAGGAGTTTAGTAGTTCAATTAAACACTCAGTTGATTGATAACTCAAAATCATAGTGTTCAAGGTGTTGGACCAGTTGATTAAGAGTATCGGATTGCTTGGAACTGCAATTAACTAATTTGCACAGTCTACTACCCCAACCGATCGGCTCATGGAATGAACCGATCAGCTCATGTTGGTGAACCGATCAGCTCAACTGGTGAGACAGTCGGCTCATGTATCAATGAGACAATCGACTCAATTGTTGAACCGGTCAATTCATGTGACCAACTGAGATCGTTTGGAAAGTTAGAAGACTATTTTGCAAATATAATTTGTTTCACTTGTACAAATTCGATTTGGACAAGGATTAATATTTGATTAATCGGAAACAAATATGAAAGTCAATTTGAGTTAGATCAGGACCACGAACTGATCGGCTCAGAGCACCAGACGATCAGCTCAGGTCCTAAACGACCGGCTCAGGGCCCGAAACGATCATTTCAGGGTGTGAATCGATCGGTTTAGCTAGCGCAGATTGGTTGTTTTGTGGAAAATCTCGAACCCTTCTACTCCTACTTTAGTCCCGCATTTCCCAGGGTAGAGAACCCTATCCCATGACCCTCCTATATATAGGAGTATTGAGGGCTTCTCAAGTACATTTCAGAACACCAGTTGCTCTGCAAAGTTGTCGTTCTCTCTAGTTGTGGTAACCAAGAGAGCCTGAGCAAGTGCTTCCCGATAAGGGAGGCACAACAAGGGAAAGACAACTCTAGAAAATTGACTGGTGGTAGGAGAGTGTGTTGGTGACTAGTACACCGACAGTAGGGTATGACTCCTTCCAGTGCCTTGTGTGACAAGGCGATAGGAATTCCAGATGGTCTGTGTGGACTACTACAGAGGAGGGAGACTTCTGTCGCTCAGAGGACAACTGTCAATCCCGACAGTCCCCGTGAGACTAGTAGCTGCACAGACACCGCCTAAGACCGGAGGTGAAGACCGTGCAAGCTGTAAGGTAATGTCGTCGAGCAAGCCTCGGGACAAGGTATGCCTCTACAAACCATCATTCCTATTGTATAGACGTTGACGTGATTCCTTTATTCTAGGTTTGAGAGAAAAAAAATTATTTCCGCTGACTTCTTTGTCTCCCCTAAAACCCAATAGTGGTATCAGAGCCACGTCAACTGCTCTATACTTTAGGATTATCGATGTGATCGATTTTGGTTTGTCGTCTTTATTTATTGCATACGATAAGAATAAAATTGGCTTTATGCATGTCCAATCCTAAATCCACAAATCCCAATATACATATATGATATGTAATATGAATGCACTCGATACGCATCACCCTTAAATGAGTTTTGTGGTGGATGTATAGCGTGGTTATGGCCAATAAACCCTATGCATGTGTGCTTGGTTGAATGTGGTTACTTGCATCTCGGTCTGCACACTGATTCCCTACCTCCTTATTTCTGATGTAACTCGAGATAACTCGAGATTTCTTTTCCTACCTTTGCTCCCCCCGAATGTAACTCGGGGTTTCCCAATTTATATGTAATTAGGATAGATTTTTTTTATATTTCCTGTTATGTCAAAGAATGGAGGACCATATGACGACGAATGAGATGATCAGTTCAAGGCGTGAAGCGATCGGTTGGCGATCCAGATGATCGACTTGACGAACGAGATGAGCGGGTGGCGGCCATGAGGAGATGCACAACGACCAGGGAACTGATCAGCTGGAGGCACCAGTCGATTGGCTGGTGGCACCCAACCGATTGGCCTGATGGCGAGTCGATCAATCATGGAGATGAGTTGATCAAACCCAGAATGGCAAAGCACAAAGTTCATCTTGTACAGGTTACATGTGATGTGGACCTAGATGACCGTGATTCCTCTTGGCTCGAGGAATCACATTAGGATGGCCATAATCATCGCTTTTATCGTTTTGCATGTTTTCTGTGGGATATAGCATGTATATGATACGTACTATGTATTGTGGTGATTGGATATGTATATGTACCTATAAAAACCAAATCTCTCATTAAATATTAAAGTTTTAGATGCCTTCCAAATGTGACACAAGTGAAAAGCTTGATCGGCCAAGTGTGGGCATGCCCTAGAGTGGTGCATCGTCTATCTCGTGGAAGCGTGAAGGATGAATATGTGGGTCTGCCCTAGCAGGGTGCATATTCATCATGTTGTCTTTGGGTCAGACTTAACAAGGTGACCTAGATAGGATCTAGCACCTTGAGGCATGGAGGTGATCATGGCAAGGAGTTGCATATGACATCTTTTAAGAGTTTCATATGTTGCAATTGGCAAGAATTGCCTACCTGGAAGATCTAAGTTGTGGGTGACATCCCTAGTTGGTCCATGACTCAAAGGGTTTCAGGATTTTGTCCACTAGAAGATTGTACGCTGCAATCTTCCAAATTGATGGTGAGGGCTATCAATTTGAACAAAAATAGTGGGAGTGATAATTAATTAAAGTTCTAATTATATCATAAAACCTTTTCAAATAAATCAAGTCAAAAAGGAGTTTTTGGACTAAATTGCATATATTTCTTTTTGTACAATAAATGGTTAATCAACAATAATCACTTTATTTGCGATCGGTCCTTAAGATGGACAAATTAAATGGGAATAATTCCATGACTGGTTAGGATGTTGAGAAGTATTCTCAATCGAAGAGCAAAATCTCTAAGTCCTAGTTATACCAGAACCAGATGAACTCGATCCCACCACACCAATGGCTTAAAGGATGCTTATGGAAGCATACCAAAGATGCCATTGATGTGGAGTGCTTAATGTTGTGTTCTCTAAACTATGAGTTGTAGAGACAACATGAGACATATGATGTCTCCAAGACACTGTCCTAGTATGTCATGACAGAAGGAGATCCAGTAAGGTATTCACACACTCAATGTGATTGGGTATGTGGAAAAACCTGACTAAGAAGGATTCCCTCTGAGCCAAGAGTTGGCTATTGGTATGATACTGCAAATGTTGCGAGAATCATATAGTTCTTGATGAACTATGACATGAAAAACTTTGACAAGCATTGACAAAGTTGTTGGATATGTTGAGGACAGTAGAGGCAAAGATGAAGAAAGACAAAACCCTAATATTTGATCGATGAGGAGTAAGTCTTAAAGGCAAGGAGAAGGGCAAAGCAAAGAAGTGTTATGATGCTAACCAGTAATCCAAGCCATCTTCATCCTCAAGGCACAAATGAAGAAGAACAAGCCTAAGTCTGTGATTTTGATCAACAGAAAGAAAGGCAAGTCTAAGGGCAATGGCAAGGGAAGGGCAAAGCTAAGAAGGGTTCTGATGCTAGCCAATAGCCCAAGTCATCTTCAGCCTCAAGGCACATGGGAGGGTGAATGAGGGAAATGCCCTCTATATCTGGAAGAACAAAAGAAGACAAAAGGAGGGGATAGTGATCTCCACTGTAGGTATCATGAAATAAACACTTCTTTATCTGAGGTATATGATACCAAGATATGGATTTGTTATATATGATATGCAAGATCCAAAAAGAAGTTATGGCCTTTGTGAAAGGACCAAGAAAGAATTACTCATCATTGGATCAAGTGTTGCTGCCATAGATAGTAGTACCTTTCAGTTTATTTCAACCTAAAGGGCATAAAATAGAGTTGAGAACTGCTATTTCAATTTGCCAATAGAAACACTTTATTGTTGCATCTTGTAGTGACAAGATGACTATCAATATAGTTGATGTTTCAATCTTTGTGGCAATGCCTTGTTTATCTTGTGGTACTTGGTATGCATAAGATAAAATGATACCTAAAAGTTATTGATAACTCAAACAATCAAATTAGCATAAATCTTGAGAAATTCATTTCTAGTTTCCATATGATGGATAAATCTAGACTCTTTTGGTTAGAGAACCAATAAGAGACATGAATATCTTGAAAATGATAAATTGATCTTCATACAAAGGAAAAAGTCTATTTTCTTTATTTCAGAAATGATTTCCAAATTGGAGATAATTTTAAAAAAACGATTTCTCCCAAACGATAACTCTTTTTTAGCTCAAATTTTAAGGGAACGTTCCTTTTATTTTTTTCCTAGCTTTGTGCAAAATTTGGGAAACAACTTGCAATGGATGAGAAGGTTTCCTTATCTCCCAAGTTACTCATCAAATTATTCAAAATTAATTTATATTCCTCTTTCCTTTGTAATTATCTTGTTATTTTGGGTCCCTTGGACCTCAAGAAAACCCAAAGGCACAGATTCCCATATTGGGGAATATGGGTTTTCCTTTATCTTCTTTTAATTGTCAATTTCTCATATTTCTCTTTTATTAATCTATTTCTTTTCCTTTTTAATTCTCTCTTCTTTTCAATTGGGCTTAATGGCCAGCAAAGACCACAGTCAATCAAACAAGGCCATTTCACATGAAATCCAAAATAAGGAAAAGGATTTCATTTATCCATTAAAAGAGAAATACACTTTATATTTTGAAGAAATTGAGGTTATAACATCCTCCCCTCCTTATAGGAATTTTGCCCTCAAAATTCAAACAATCAAACAAACAATTCAGGGTATGTTTTCTCCATGTCTGCCTTTAGCTCCCATGTGGCCTCATCCTCTCCATGGTGCTTCCAAAGAACCTTTACCATCTCTATATTCTTGCATCTGAGCTCTTTCACCTTGGTATCTAGAATTCGCAAAGGTGACTCAGGATAAGTCAGCTTCCCTTGAAGCTCAATAGGTTCAATGCTCAGCACATGGCTTGGATCTTGCACATATCGCTTCAGGTTAGACACGTGAAACACATCATGCATCATGCTATACTGAGGGGGTAACGCCAAATGGTATGCATCTTCACCAATCCGTTCTAACACCTCAAACGGACCCACGTATCGGGGACTCAGCTTTCCTCTGTTCATGGCTATAGCTCAGAGCGGTCGAATTTTCAAAATCACATGATCTCCCACAGTGAAATGCACGTCAGTCCGCTTTGCATCAGCATACGACTTCTGTCGATCCTGGGCTCTCTTCAGCCTTTGCTTGATCAAAGCCACTTTATCAGCATACACTAGGAGCTCATCTGACCTCAACAGGGTCCTTTCACCCACATCATCCCAGTGAAGTGGGGACCGACACGGTCTTCCGTACAAAGCTTCATACAGAGGCATCCTGATACTGGCTTGGTAGTTGTTGTTGTAGGCGAACTCTACTAATGGTAAGTATTGCTCCCATGAGCCACCCCAATCGAGCACACAAGCCCTCAACAGATCTTCTAAAGTCTGGATCGTCCTTTCTGACTGACCATCTGTTTGGGGGTGATAAGTTGTACTAAACTTTAACCTTGTACCAAGTTCCTCTTGAACTTGGTTCCACAACTTGGAAGTAAACTTGGGATCTTTATCAGAAATGATTGATCCTGGTACGCCATGCAAACACACTATCTCTCTAATGTACAACTCAGTTAGGTCTGACACCTTAGCTGTGGTCTTCAAGGAAAGGAAGTGTGCTGAGTTGGTAAGACAATCTACCACGATCCATATCGCATCATGACCTCTCTTGGTCTGGGGTAGACCCACCACAAAATCCATGGTGATCTGCTCCCATTTCCACTCTGGAATCTCTATTGACTGTAAAAGTCTGCCAGGTCACTGGTGTTCAACCTTCACCATCTAGCACGTAAGACAACTGGCCACCCATTACGCAGTGTCTTTCTTCATTCCTGGCCACCAGAAAAACCGTTGTAGGTCCTTGTACATCTTAGTAGTTCTGGGGTGCACTGTGTATTTGGATCCATGGGCCTCTTGCAGAATACGCTCCTTTATTGGTGAATCTGTAGGAACCCAAATGCGATTCTCAAACCTGATTCCCCCGTCCACTCCCACAGATAGACGAGTATGTGGCTTCATCATCAAACCTTTCATCTTATCAAGCTCTTCACTAGTCAACTGTGCTGCTATGATCTCACTCAACAACTCAGACTATATCTGGATATTAGCCAACTGAACTCAGTCCTCTAGTAGATGTGGAGTCCATTCCACAAGTTCCTCCAAACTTTTCCACTGACAAGACAGAACATCTACACACTTAAGCTTCTTCCGACTCAAAGCATCAGCTACGACATTCGCCTTACCAGGATGGTAGGTGATGGTGAAGTCGTAATCCTTCATGTACTCCATCCATCGTCATTGTCGTAGGTTCAGGTCTCTCTGTGTCAGCAGGTACTTCAAGCTCTTATGGTCGGTGAAGATCTCGAAGGTAGCACTGTATAGGTAGTGCCGCCATATCTTCAAGGCATGGATGATAGCAGCTAACTCCAGGTCATGTGTCGGGTAATTCACCTCATTTGGCTTGAGCTGTCGGGAAGCATATGCAACTACATGCCGATCTTGTTCCAACACACAGCCAAGTCCCATCTTGGAAGCATCAGTGAATATCACGAAACCCTCATTGCCAGAAGGCAGAGTCAGCACAGGTGCGGTAGTTAACTTCTCCTTCAATTCTTGGAATCGAGCTTCACATACTTCAGACCACACGAACTTCACATCTTTTCGGGTCAACATGGTTAGTGGTAGAGCAGTCTTGGAGAAATCCTTTATGAAGTGACGGTAGTATCCGGCCAGCCTCAAGAAGCTACGAATCTTGGAGGGGTTCTTTGGTGCTGGCCAGTCTTGAACTGCCGATACTTTGGCTGGATCTACGGCGATTGTTCCTCCTGAGATGATGTGTCCAAGAAACATGACTCGATCCAACCAAAACTCACATTTTGAGAACTTTCCAAAAAACTTATGCTTTCTCAGGATATCAAGGACTCTACCCAGGTGGTCATGGTGTTGGGCTAGGTCATCAGAGTACACCAAAATGTCATCTATGAACACTATCACAAAAGAGTCGAGGAAAAGTTGGAACACACTGCTCATGAGGTTCATAAAGACACTAGGTGCATTGGATAATCCAAATGGCATGACCACAAACTCATAGTGGCCATAACGGGTTCTGAAAGCTGTTTTGGGTATATCCTCACTCCTCACTCTCACCTGGTGGTATCCAGACCTCAAATCGATCTTGGAAAAGACTCAAGCTGATTTGAGTTGGTCAAACAGGTCATCTATTCTGGGCAAAGGATACTTGTTCTTAATGGTTGCCTGCTTGATCATCCGATAATCGATACACATCTGAAGCGACCCATCCTTGTTTTTCCCAAAGAGGACCGGGATCTCCCCAAGGTGATGTACTAGGTCATATAAAACCATTATCCAACAACTCCTGCAACTGGGTTTTCAACTCAAGCAACTCTACTGGGACCATTCTATAGGGTTCCTTAGATATAGGGTTAGTCCTAGGAGCTAAATGAATCGAGAAGTCTACCTCCCTCTCAGGGGGAATTCCTGGTAGATCATCCAGAAACACATCCGCACACTCCCGAACCACCTCAATATCCTCTATGGATTGCCCCTTAACCTCGGGTGTGGTAACTATGGATAGGTAGGCTCGACAACCCTTGGATAGCATCCGTTCAGCTTTCATAGCAGACACATAAAGGTTGGTTGTCACATCTTTCCTTCCTCAAATTGTGAAGTGTGGATAGACGGTTTTCCTAATGAGAATCTTCTTCTCTCTATAGTCAATCTGGGCCTTGTAGGTGGAAAGCCAATCCATACCGATGATCACATCAAAATCATTCATATCGAGAAGGATAAAGTCAGTGGGAAGCTCATGGTTCAGATACTTTACTGGCAAGACTGGGGTTTTTAAAAGAGAGGTATAAATATGACCACTCGGGGTTGTGACATCCAAAACATAACCCAAATCCTTGATATCCAAACCAAGCATAGTTGCCAGATTTCTCTAAATAAAAGTATTAGTAGAACCAAAATCAAAGAGTGCTTTTACATTTTGTCCCATGACTTCCAGCAAGCCTACATAGTTATACTATATCAGAAAGCTATTACATGGTCTACTGAACTAAAAGGAAAAACTCTATGGGTTATTACCCTCAATCAACTTATTAGCATTCGGCTGAGCTTCTTCATTGTCGATGGTGAATACTCTAGCTTGTCTCCTTTCTCCAGCTGAAGGTGCTCCGACTGGGGGTGCTGCAGCTACTGGTTGTGCTGCCACCGGCTGAGATCCCAAAGGTCCCCTTGGGTTAGGCTGAGGGCAATTGGCGATGAGGTGTCCTTCTTGTTGACACTGGTAGCAGACCCTCTTCTTGTAGCGGCACTCACCGGTATGCCATCTCCCGCAGGTGCGGCATCGAGGGCGGTTGTTCTCTTGATGGGGTTTCCCTTTCCCTCCATGCCTTCCTTTGTCCTGGTGACGCCCGTGACCTTTCTTGTGGTTATTCTTTTGACCTTGAGCTCCTTCAATGAAGCCCAGGTATCCCTTGGATTGATTATGTGCAGGCATCACCGTCCTTTCCATGTCCAAGGCGGTGTTGTAAGCTTCAGCGAAGGTCTTTGGCTTGCTAGCCATCACATGGGGCTTGATGGTGGGGTGTAGACGCTCTATGAAGTGGTTCACTCTCCTCTCTTCATCCATCATGTGCTCGAAACGTTCCAGGATGCGGAACTTGCGACCAAAGTCCGCAACTGATGAGCTTCCTTGTATCATGTTGGTGAACTCTCGCTCCTTCTCCTTCTTGGCTGAGACAGGAATGAATCTGGCGGTGAAGATGGTCTTGAAGTCAGTCCACACCATCGGTTCCTCGCTTAGGTCTCTTCCCGTGATATGTTTCTCCCACCATATCTTGGATGCACCTTCCAAAAGGTGAGTAGCAAACAAAACCTTCTTATTGGGTTGCACCTCAAGCATGCGGAACCCATTCTCGACTGCGAGCGGCCAAGCTTTGGCCTTGTCAACCACTTCAGTCTTGTCATCTCCCTAGAACTTCTCAACGTTCAGCTTGACAAAGTCCAGGATGGTGGCTCCCAATCGAGGATGTACTGGAAGTGGCTCACCATTCTCATCTCGAGCTATGTCTCTCAGAGTCAGAGCATGAATAGCCTCAGTCAGTCATTTCTGCTGTTCCATCCATTCCGTAGTGTGAACTACCATAGTGGGTTCCGGACCACCAAACTGGTCTTCTTCCATCTGAGCTACTTCCTCGTACTCATGTTGTTCTTCATATTCTGGTCCACCTTCTTGCTCCAGGTTGTTGAAGGGTATGGGTTCATGGTTGGGTGACACAACTTCCTCAGGTCTCTTTCTCTTCTTTGAAGTCTCACCATGGTTCCGCTTCCTCTACTCGGAGGATCCCTTCTCTTTGCAGGGAAGCCCACCATCACTGGTAGCAAATGGGATAGCTACAGTCTTAGTGTGAGCCATCTACATAAGCACACAAACAAACTTTTAGTTTATCATTAAACTAATTATTCTTATGTCGATGATGTCTCATTACGTATCTTTTATTAATTTGATGGAGGATTCCTTAGTCCTTAACTTACTTACCCATACCACATGAGGGTGAGGAAGAGGGAGAAACCCTAATTCTTAAAATCCTTAAAAGAATTTGAGTTGAGAAGGTATGAACAAGATGAGAGAGTCCTAAAGGTACCTTATTTCAAGTCTTATCCTAAGACATCGGCCAGGCAGTCACACGATCCGGGAGTCCTCGTATTCCGACTAGCGGTGCAGAGGAAAATTTTGCCAGCCCCTGGATGTGATCCTTTTCTAGACACCTCAGTCTTTCAGAAAATACTCTAATAACTCCCTCGGTTCTACAGAATTTGTAAAATCCAATAATTATTCATGATTAGATGAAGAACCTACACTCTGATACCAATTGTAACGACCCCGCCTCCCGGTAACCCCCAACTAAGGGAGATCCGAAGGTCAGAGCCATTAATCAAATAACAGGATCAAAGGTTCAACATATAATCAACAATAATTATGAAATTCTACTATCTAACTGGATTTGGGTACAAAATTAAAACTTTAATTACCTTTGAAAGAAATGTTAGACATCTATCTATCCAGAGCTTGAATTTACTCTATCTAATCCTCCTTGCATTTTACTTCTCATTTTCACAACGTGGCAATTTACTGTTTGTTCTTTTAGGGTTTGTATCTAAAACGCCGACAAACAAATACGCGGTCAGCATAAAGCTGGTATGTGGGGGATTACAAAAGTTGTGCAACTATATTAACAATATAAACAACCAATCATCATTTAACATTCAAATTATGTTTTAAGCAATACTACTCAATCCTTTCCTATCCCCTTCCTCTGTACTGTCCCTGCAGTGGACATTGATACTACCTCTCTCACATGGTAGATCCTTATTAAACCCCACATGATCCTACCTAATAGGTAGACCATTATCTAGGGTCAAGTCGTATGGCCCTACCCTAGGTATTCCAATTCCTGACTCAAAGTGACTTGATGGACCTGCCTCATTGGTAGCCATATACTAAGTCATCCAATGACCTAATGGGCCTATCCCATTGGTAGCCATGTACTAGGTCAACCCATTAGGCTACAGAGGGGACTAGGATCTGAGCTAGTAGGCATATCTCATATGTGATAGTCATATTCACTTTAGAATTTGCATGAATTAAAACATCCAACAGTTTAGTTCAAGTCGCGATGAAAACATCGACAGAAATCCGGAAAACTAATTCGGGTAGTCATAAGCGTAACCACATACCTGAATCACAGGTTTGGAGACAGAATTTATGTAGAGAGAGAAAGTCCAAATAAGCAAGCAAGGTGCATAGAAATCCTGAAATAAACATTCCAATTTCCTTGTATCAATATTTATCCAATTTCATTTTATTCCTTAGGATTGCTATTCCAATTTTAGGGTTTCTTGAGAATTAGGGTTTCATTACCTTTTTACAAATTTTATTTCACTTTTATTAAAATATACATCAAACCCTAATTCCCTGTCTTATTTTCCACAAAAACCCTAATTTTCGGATTTCTCTATCTTTTCTTTTCTTTTTCTCTAATTTAGGGTTTCTTAACATATTAATCCACATATTGAGTTAAAACCCTAAACTTTGTAATTCTATCATCAAAATAGGTTAAAAACTATCTTAATCATTAATCAGGTTAAACATGTTCGAATTAACCTAATTGCAAGACTAAATGTATCTTTTATCAATAATTAGGGTTTCTAACCACAAATTAATCCATTTTATTATTCAAAATATACACTTCTACAAAAAGAGATAGATTTAGGCTTTCAAACCATTTTTAATAAATTCCTCATATTTTTTTGATCATTTTTCATGTATTTACTTTTTGCATCTGAGTTTTCTATCACCAGATATGATTTTTCCAAGATAATTCCTTTTTATCAATTTATTAGCTAATTAGGAAATTTGTGGATCGTTCGATCCATGGTCCGTGGTCCACTGAGGATCCGACGGCCATGGGCACGCGTGCCTAACTTAATGATCAGACTAGAGAAAAGACTGGACTGCCCTTACCCGTTCTGAAGGCGCGGCGGGGTAGTTTAGTAAATCTCCGGTTCTTCTCTTCTTCTACCTCTCGCCTTCGTTGCTGTAGCAACGCTGGTCAACCGCGAGGTTAACTCTGGGCTATAGGGCTCCTTTTCTTGCGCCGACGGTCCAGGGAACTCACCTCCCACCTTAGAATTTGACAATGCCCCCAATTGCTCACCGGAGACGCACCAAGATCATCCACTACTCGCCGGACTCCGGCGATGGACTCTGAGAAGTCGAGGGTGCAGGTCGAGACGAATTGAGCAATTGAACACACGGAAGCACTCCTTGCTTCCTTCCGCAGGGCTTGGGTGAGCAGTTAGGGATGCGGGTTCCCTCCATAGCCCTCCCCTATTTATAGGGTCGGGGCAAGGTTCCTGCCCAGATGGGCGTTTCTTGCATTGGCGACAAAACCCCCAAAAAATAGGGTCGTTTCTCTTCGTTCTGCTTTCCCGATTATGATGGGAATAAAATCGGGCTTCCATCTGTCCTGGATCTCGAGAAAATTGAATAGGAAACTTCCTCTGCAACCTGGAAGAGTCCAAGTCCGCCTGGGACTTAGGCGACGATTGTCGGCCGTTGGATTAAGATCCAACTGACCTCGCTGCTCGCGATCATACAAAGGAAAAAGTCTATTTTCTTTATTTCAGAAATGATTTCCAAATTGGAGATAATTTTAAAAAAACGATTTCTCCCAAACGATAACTCTTTTTTAGCTCAAATTTTAAGGGAACGTTCCTTTTATTTTTTTCCTAGCTTTGTGCAAAATTTGGGAAACAACTTGCAATGGATGAGAAGGTTTCCTTCTCTCCCAAGTTACTCGTCAAATTATTCAAAATTAATTTATATTCCTCTTTCCTTTGTAATTATCTTATTATTTTGGGTCCCTTGGACCTCAAGAAAACCCAAAGGCACGAATTCCCATATTGGGGAATATGGGTTTCCTTTATCTTCTTTTAATTGTCAATTTCTCATATTTCTCTTTTATTAATCTATTTCTTTTCCTTTTTAATTCTCTCTTCTTTTCAATTGGGCTTAATGGCCAGAAAAGCCCACAATCAATCAAACAAGGCCATTTCACATGAAATCCAAAACAAGGAAAAGGATTTCATTTATCCATTAAAAGAGAAATACACTTTATATTTTGAAGAAATTGAGGTTATAACATGTGCCCTTTCAAATTGTTGTTGTTCTTTGGAGGCTGGAGGGTGTGGTTGGGGTTGTTGCTGAGGAGGATGTGGTTGAACTATAGTTTGGCCATGTTGGAGTTGTGGACAAAGGGGCCTGACGTGTCCAGTTTTACCACGCTAACGGCATGTCACATATTTGATATCTCTTTGAGCTACAACACTTGCCATATGGCATCTACTCAGAGGAAGAGAGTGTGAACAGCAGTTACACTTAGTGTGTCCATGATCATTCTTGCAATCCTTCCTTTTGTTGGGATTGACACTTGAGGACTGGTATCCAGGATAAGCGTCAATAGCTAGTTTCCATCCTCCACAGCTCTAATACCATACCATAAAGATTGGGTTCCAGCAATGGGTCCACTCCTTAATTTTAGTTTGAAATAAAATAATGAAAACTCAAATATATATCTAGTATAGTAAAAGGGAGATGGAAAGTATTATTTAAAAATGGCATGGAATACAAAGCAATGTAATGAGTTTGCAGTGAAAGATAATGAATTCTATAACAAGAAAGATAACTCATTTGAAATAATGGTAAATTAAGGACAAAAGGTAAATCTAATAACACTAGATAAATTGGGGTCCGAAGGCCACCAGGGCATCTCAAGATTTTCCAATATTCTTGATATGTTTATTCTAAGTCATGGTCCTCAATTTCTTGCTCCACAAATTCTCATTCTCCTAGTCATCCAAACCCTGGGTGGAGGGAAGGACACCCACATAGGGAAAAGAGACAAATGTACATATGAATAACATTGAGTATGTGCTTGACAAACATAATTGAGCATTTAGAGGTGTAAGATAAAAAGGGGTGCTTCCAATAAGGTAGATATTTATATCATGTAGGTAAGTTAAAAAGGATATAACAAAAGAATGAGGCAGTAAAATTTAAATGAGAATATATGTGACACACATGTCACACCAAAGCGAGATTACTCAAAACAAAACATGGAATTATCAACTAAACAATTATGTTACCACTAAATAGGGTAAATTAAAACCGATCACTTATATATTCATAAGAGGAAACATATTACACCAAAGTACACAAATTGTTTCCATATCACAATAGGTATGTACATTAGTATAGTGGCTAACTACCACACACATGTTATAAATGATATCCTAATTACATATAAGATCCATATAAACATGCCACATGTACAAGCCAGGAATACTGCCAAAAACCATGTATCAATACAACATCTACAAAAAACCTCCAAGGACCTGAGAGTACAGGGATGACACGTGACTCTACTACAAAACACTACCAGCATATCAAACCTTCCACAAGTATTGTTCTCCTTGCTATTCTTCCTCAACTGCATGATCTCTACTGGGTCATGCACGACCACCTAAAAGATGTGGAAAAGCATGGGGTGAGACCAACATCCTAGTGAGAGATATAACTCTCATCCAACAACTATTGTAAATACGGGTAGATATATAGAAAGAAAGTAACATCATTATAGGATGAGAAGATTCGGCCAAATGAATGCTTTAGACTAATTATACATATCAGGCAGATTAAGCAACTATAATTGATCAGTAGAACATCATATATTTTAGAAGGAATATGAAGAACATGTATAACCATTACCAACTAAACAGTATAAGAACCAAGGCAAAGGGTCATCCAATGTGATTCATATTTAATTCTAAGCAACTATGCTACATGGCTGTATTACATCTTTTATTATGCCATGAGGATTTCAGTCGTACCACCCAAATCCAACTGACCACTGCTAAGTCAAAATCAGTGACATACAACATCTATAGAAGAGATTGAATCCATGATCTAACCACCACCTCCCGGTCAGTACGAGAGACACCACAGAGACATAACAGTCAACTACCACCAGAGATATATAGTCAAGCTGAAAACACCTAGCCCACCTTGGTACATGTCACGGTGCTAGAAAAATAGGTTGTACTCACCTCTATCATTGAGGCATCACTATAGTTGTTCTCATTGTTGCATGTATATATATATATATATATATATATATATTCTCTCACTGCTATTCTCAAATACCTTAGGTCTGGATGTCAAGGATGCACTCTTCAAGCACCCAGCATATTCAACAGCATGCGCTCTAAGTTTTCCATAGGAATACTCGTTTCACCATCCTACAAGTTCTGACTGTGGGATGGATCTATGACACAGGGTAACTATATGATTAGGGTTTCACTTGATTAATTATTGCCAATTATGTATCTTTCAATGCATCAATCAAGTTACAATGTACAAACCCTAAATAGATTCTACAAAGATAAGGGTAGATTACAACTCTAGAAGAGATATAAAATGTATTATGCACAAAACTGATCACACCACCACATAGCACTTTTATACTTCCATACGCAAGAATATCACCATCATCACACTACCATGGGATAATAATCCCTCAACACATCACCAGAGGATATCACCTCCAATAAGTCATTAAGCCATCACTAAGGTTAATAGACCATTCTCATAGTTCTTGCAAGAGAGCATTATCATCATATCACCATGCCTCATCAAGGCACATAATCACCATACAAGTGTCACACAAGTGACATTACGCATTAATGAGATAGGGTATTCACCCAACCTACAAATTAGTATTACATAAGAAAAAGAGAGAAAGTACTTCATTTATGCTAATTACTTAAACAAGATAAGCATTACCCATGTACTCGAAATTAGAGTTAGGGTTATTTATAGTTAACTGATTAGGATTTTCATAATAGCACATAACATTATACGCTAAGGTACATCACTTCCCACATATATACTTGGAACTCATTAGGTTAAGCATCATAACCATAACGAAAAGATCATGAAACCAGCAAAGTGCAGTGACCATACATGAAATCAATCATAGCAACCATAAACACATCTGTAGCGACCAAGTAAGATGAATCCACATGTAGTGACCACAAGAAGTACTAGAGTTAGGGTTTTTTTAGACCAAACCACCCTAGGAAAATGACCAATCATCATACCAAGGTCATTGTGACCTAAACCAAACAACTATACATACATAGCATTCAAAACAGGTTAGGGTTAGGGTTTGTAGAGACAAACCCACCCTAACTTAGTGACCACAATAAGAGTTCATGCATGGCAACCACAAGAGAGCATATTAAGTGTAGTGACCTCAAGGCCAATTACCTCAAACATCCCATAACAAACCTAAAAATAGAGAATTGCATCACAACCATCAAGGAATAGGGAAAACACAGCGTCCCTCATGATAAGTAGAGCATCCAAGGGAGCTAGGGTTAGGGTTACGATTTCTAAACCAAAACCCAAGTTCACCATCAACATGGTCATAGAAACCTTAAGAAAACAAAGGTACATCACGGCCAAAATAGAAGATCAACACCAAGAAATTGATGAGTCACCAAGAAGAAAACTTCATGGACATGAAGAACATCAAACCCTACAATCTGATCATCAACATAGAGTAAAACTAAACCATGGAACAAGGGAGAGGGATAACAATGTTCCATCACCAAGGTATTCAAAAACCTCTATCATTAAGAAGGAAAACAGAACCACAATCAAGAGAAGAAACCAAACGTGCAACGTGTACATGCAAGAACCAAAATCTCCTCCATCACCAAGATTCTGGGTACAAGATTTAGGGAAAAGAGAAAGAGTTAATCTATGCAAATATCACTACATAATCTTAACCCTAAATCAATATATCATTACCAAGAAACTTAGATTCATGTTTAAGAGATAAGACAACATGCATGCAATATCATGTGTAACAATAGAAGAGGTGAAAGTTATATAACCCTCCTTGAGGTGAAGATCAACTCTAAGCCATGAAGATCCAAGAGAGATAATGAAATCCAATCTTAGATCAACTCCACGTCCAAGAAACATCACCTCAAGAGAAGAATAACAAACCAAGGTCAAAAGAAGATCTAAGAGAAGAGGTTACAAACCCTAACTCAAAAAATAAATGGGAAAGAGGAGATCTTCTTATCACTTAGGTACTACCATGAGAGAACCATGGATTTGACCTCCATTGGAGAGAAGTCCCTCATGAAAGCCACCATCGAGAACCATGATGTGGCCAAGAGAAGATAGAGTGAGTAGGGTTTAAAGAAAAATGAGATCAAGGAGATTAAACCACTTACCAAGCTCAAGGATCACCAAAGGATCAAACACAGGAAGCTGATAAAACCCTAGATCACTACATGAAAGAGTTCGACCTCCTTCTTCAAGCTCTAGCACCTCCACTTGCACCACTAATATGAAAGGCCGAATCCAAGCAAGAAGATAGAAAGAAGAGAGATCTAAAGCGGTCACTTGCATGTAAAAGAAGGGGTATAAGTACCCAAGGGTAGGAGAGAGGTAAAGGCCTATGAGTTGTCAAGATACTAGAACTTCTAAGGACACTTGTCCCCTAAAACCTCATCCATGCAAGCACTCAATACGTGCATGCAAGAAAGGTCATTAAAACCTAGGTAGTGTAGCGACCACTTAGGTCCTCACCACCCATAGGTCGAAACAAAGCACCATTGTAGAGACCACCACACTAAGGCAACCAAACCAAAGCTACAACCAAAAGCACAACTCAAAATCTCTTTTAACACCAACAACATGATACAAAATAAACCACCTAGGTCGCTACAAGCACAAAAACAAGTAAAACACATCAGGAACTACTCTCAAGGATCAACATCCAACTCAACTCAAGCATCTATTCAAACCATGCATACCCTAGCATCAACTCATGATGCCACCTCATAAACCAAGATCCAATAAGGTGCCCCTATACATCATTCTCTCTCTCACAATGCTAAAACATAGGAGGCACATACAACATGTGACATATTGCAAGATAAACCATAAACATGGTTAAACTTCAACTTGGTCCAAAATAGCATATATATAGCATAATTAGCTCAACATCAACCAAACTGGACCAAACTAAAAACATAAATGTCTCACATGTTATTAAGGCATCTCAAGAGATTAGATAAAGGTTTAAGCATCTTATTATGCTAAGAAAGAAAGATCAAGCACTAAGTTGGATTAGGGGTCTTACAACCATAAACCTCTAACAAGGATTTCACCCATGAAATCCTATACCAAAAGAGATGAATGCTTCCTATGCATCTCATCCTCAAGCTACCATGTGGCTTCCTCCATGCCATGATGATTCCATAAAACCTTAACCAGAACTATATCCTTCTTCTTCAACTTCTTCACCCTTCTATTGAGGATCAACATAGGACCTTCCACGTAAGAAATGTCCTCCTCCAACTCAACCTCCATGGGGTGCAACACCAACTATGTGTCAGGGTTACACTTCCTCAACATACAAGCATGAAAAATAGGATGCAACTTGTGCAACTCAAGTGGAAACTCCTACTTATAAGCCACCTTCCCTACACGTGCCACCACAGGGTAAGGTCCCATAAACCTGGGAGCCAACTTACCCTTCTTCCCAAACCTCGACAAACCTTTACAAGGAGAGGCCTCGAGATACACCTTGTCTCCCACTTGGAACTCCAAGGGCCTATGACGATTATCAATATATGACTTCTTCCTCTCTTGGGCTGCCTTCAGTTGTTGTTGTATCACTTTAATATTTTTTGTTGTCTGTTGCACAAGGTCAGGCCCTAGAAGTTGATATTCACCAGTCTCATACCAACACAATGGAGATCTACAACATCTTCCATACAATGCCTTGTAAGGTTCCATATTGATACTTCTTTGGTAGTTTTTGTTGTAAGCGAACTTTATCAAACTGAGGTGCTAATCCCAACTGCCCAAAAACTATAGAAAGAAAGCTCTCAATAGATCCTCTAGCGTCTATATAGTCATCTCGGACTTTCCATCTGTTTGTGGTGAAAAGTTGTATTGAACCTTGACTATGTACCCATTTCTTTGTGCAGACACTCCCAAAAGTGGTTGGTAAACTGAGGACCTTTGTCAGACACTATCATCATTGGGATTCCATGTAGAGACATTATCTTGTCCACATATACTTGTGCCAACTTCTCAGTTGTATACATTGTCTTCACATGGAGGAAGTGTGTTGACTTGGTCAACCTATAAATGATCACCCAGATGGAATCATGACCTTTGGATGTCCTAGGAAGTCCAACGACAACGTCCATCTTGATATGATCTCATTTCCACTACGGTATAGGCAATAGTTATGAAGTCCTTGTAGGTTTTTTATGTTCTTCCTTAACCTATTGAAACATAGGACACTTCTCCACAAACTCAGCTATGTCACACTTCAAGCCAGACCACCAATATATATCTTTTAAATTATGATACATCTTGGTACTACCTAGATGCATAGTGCATATCGAAGAGTGAGCCTTTTCCAAAACTAACTTCCTTAGATTATCAATATCAAGAACCACCACTCTACCGTAGTAACACACTGTCCCATCTTCTGACTCATGGAAGCCATCACACTTCTCTCTACCAAACTCTACTCAGGTATGGTGATACCTTGACTACTATTCTCAGGAATGACTCTACTTGCCATAGACGTATGGGGGCTCTCTGGCCTTCCTTTTCTGCTTGGGAGGGTAGGGATCTTTTGGGAAATGTTAGACAAAAACGTCCATTTGATAAGGCTTATGGAAATCTTTGGCTCTCCAAGCACTATCCTAGATGGAGTCTCACTACCTTTAAAGCTCTCACAAACGTCTTACCTACTATGGAAAAGATTAGTTCCTGGTTGGGGGCACCTGTTCCTGCTTGCTTATTGTGTGGCCTACACAATGACTCCATCACTCATCTATTTGAGGGCTGCAAATTTTGGAAGTATATCTGGGGTCGTGCTCAACTCAAACTCAATATTAGATCTTCATATTCTCTTTATGAATGCCTTGCGGTCCTAGGTAATAGATCAAAGCAATCTAGAATTATGGAACTTTGGGCCATCACTGGTGCTATCCACTTCATTTGGGAGGAGCGTAATAAAAGGTTGCATAATGGTGGAGCTTCTGACTTTGTCATTATCTTCAACTATCTTACACTAGAGATCAATAGAATGTATTTTACTTTTAAATCTTGCCTTGATTTTTCCCCTACTATAGATAGGAATTAGGATCTGTTGTAACCAATTCTTAGAAGTGTGTAGTCACATGTTTAGGTGTGGATTGTAACTTTGTCCCCCTCTGGGGGGGTTTTGGAATATACTTACCCAATTTTCCAAAAAAAAACTCTACTCAGATATGTTGTATCACAATATCACTCTGTTTTGCAAATCTGATTTGTTGCCTCATTGTATCCTTCACCTGTAACTCAGCCAACAAGCCTACCAACAAGGAGACCTCCAACTTCATGTTCATCTAATAAAGAGACACCAACATGTCTCGCTTATGGCATACCAAGGAACACAACTACACCTAATTAATAGATGGTGAGAAGAAGACTTCCTACTCAAAGCATCTGCCACCATGTTCGCCTTCCCAAGATGGTAGTCTATGGTACATTCATAATCTTTGATCAACTCCATCCAGCATCACTGACGCATGTTCATCACCTACTTCAAAAAGATGTGTTGGAGGTTCTTGTGGTCGATGAGGATATGATACTTCTCACCATAAAGTTAGTGTCTCTAAATCTTCAAAGCATTGACCACAATTGCAAGCTCTATATCGTGTGTCAGTTAGCTCTCCTCATGTTTCTTAAGGTTTCACAAAGCAAAAGAAATCACATTTTTATCCTGCATCAGCATGCAACCCAAACCATTCTTTGACGCATCAAAGAAGATGATATAACCTTTCCCTTGATTAGGCAACACTAACACTAGTGCATTGGTCAGCTTCTCCTTCAAAAGCTAGAAATAATGTTGACACCTATCATCCCAGACAAATGCCACACCTTTCATCATTAACTTCTTTAGGGGTAACGCCACAGCACTGAAGTTCTTGATGAACCTCCCATTATAGCCTACCGGGCCTAGGAAACTGTGAACCTCCATCGGTGTCTTAGGCTGCTCCCATTCTAGCACTGACAGAACCTTCTTGGGATCCACACCAACACCATTAGCAAGTATCATGTGTCCAAGAAAAGATGCCTCCTTTAGACAAAACTCACACTTGTTGAACTTGATGTACAACTTGTGTTGTCTCAATAGAGTCAATGCCTATCGTAGATGTTGCTCATGTTATTGATTATCTCAGGATTATATAAGGATATCATCAATGAACACCACCACAAACTGATCAAGATAAGGTCGGAACAACATGTTCATCAGATCCATGAACGTTGTTGGTGTATTGGTTGGCCCAAACGGCATAACTACAAACTCATAGTGACCATACCTCATCCTAAAAGATGACTTGGGTATGTCATCTGTCTTGATCCACAAATTATAGTATCCTGACTTCAGATCTATCTTTGAGAATACTCCAACACCTCTCAACTGATAAAATAGATCATCCATCCTTGGAAAAGGGTACTTGTTTTTTATCATCACCTTGTTCAACTTCTAATAGTCAATGCATAACCTCATTAGCCTTTTTTTCTTTTTGACAAAAAACAAGGGAGCACCCCAAGGTGAAGTGCTTGGTTTGATAAATCCCTTTTATAAGGGCTCTTGCAACTACTTCTTCAACCCTTGCATCTCAGCTGGTGCCATCCTCTATGGTGTATGTGCTATCAGTTGTTTACCAAGAAGTAAATTGATCTCAAAATTAATCTCTCTAGGAGGGGGCTCGGGAAACTTGTCAGAAAACACATCCTCAAACTCACAAACAATTGGCACCTCCTGGATACTAGGAGTCCTCGCCTTGGTATCCACCACATGGGCTAGAAAAGTTGTGCAACCTTGCCCCATCAGCCTCTATGTTGTCATCGCTGATACCAAACATGTCAGGAGAATCTTACTATCCCCTTAGAATAACCACAAAACATCCTTATCACATAATGTATCCACTTTGGAACTACAATCCAAGACCACCTGATACTTCTCCAATATCCATTCAAAGGATCACATCTAATCCAAGCATGTCAAGTGGTATAAGGTCCACTTGAATGTTGTGTCCGGAGAAAGAAAGAACGTAAGATGGACACACCTCCTGCAACTTGACAGAACCAACCAAAGGGGTTTCTAAGTAAATACTATCACATCTATGACTAACAGGCTAGGAACAACTAGCTATCACTTATCTAGTGATAAAAGAGTGTGTCCCACCCATCTCAACCAAAATAGATATAAAGTAGGAAGAAGACAAATCAGAATGAAATATCTCCATCTGACATGTCACAACCCACGGGTTGACTACTCCCTCTGGATGACTCATGGTGTAGAACTGAGTCGTTGCATGTTGTCGCCCCCATCCTCTCTTTGAATGCCCAGATGAACCAACTTGTGATGTTTGACCATATCCTCTTCCACTGCTAAATTGTTGTTGTTGGGAACCCTGTTGACTCTATCTTAGTTGTTGTGTCACCTCCTCATCCTTCACTGGACAAACGCACTTCAAGTGTCCTGGCTGTCAATGTTGGTATGTATGACCAAAGAGCCAATCATGTGATGATTGTTATGGCATTATTATAAATGATTTGATTAAATAAATAAAGGCAAGCTTCCAATTTATTCTATTTAATTCAATTATGAGATAATGATGTAACATTATAAATGTATAGAGAATAATATTACTCAATGACGTATGTCTTCAAGTGTTAGCCCTATCGAAATGAGATCATACGGGTGTTAAGAGTACATATACATACTCTCATTATGTCCCTGTTCGATTTTCATTGTGGAAGGTTGATAGACAACAATGACACAAAAGATCAGAGTGTGAGTTGGTTGATGACTAAATCTCATTAGTCATGATATGGAAATATCAAACCAAGCACACAGATACATGTTAGATAACAATGTATCAGACAGACCCACTATGAGACTGACACATGGAGGCCATCATCATCAAAGTCATAGTCAGGTCTCACAGTGATGGTGGTGGTTGTGGTTCTTAGACTTGAAATCAATACACTCATCACATGTTGTTGGGTACATTCGGACATCATCAAATGCATTCCTAAAACATGGGTTGTTATAACTGTGATTGGGTGACTTTGACACATGGGGATTGACTGTGAGTGATAGATATGGGATTTGTCCCTCCTACTGGAGTTTATTGTCCTAGGCCTCTTCATTAGTGAGACTGAGAAATGCATATACATGCGCATGTGAGTCAATATGTGATATTGAGCTTAAATATATCATAGACAATCTTCCCTTGGTTTAAGAAACAAGATTGAATAATTATGAGGGTGACTGCTCCATGCCTCTAGTTCAATCTAGATATCAGTGACAAAGGAACTGTATAAACACTACAGCACCATACACATATTGTAGGTTGAAGTTGTTCTCCAACTTTCCATTTACTTGGGTATGATTGATGTGCGGCTAGGTACCACTCATTGCTTATAATGTCATAAGTTGTTATGGACATTCAATGCCAATGTAATATGGGACCTATAGGGTTACACACATAGGTTTGGACCTAGAAGAGTAGCTTAGATCTTGAATGACAATTGAATTAAGTACTAAAGTGTTTAGGTATTTGGTTCACACAATAAATAGGATGATAGCACTACCAAACACCCATTTCAAGTGTTAAGATGGGCATCTAGAAGTTCTAAATGGTTGTATCAAGTGTTGAGACAGGCGTCTAGGGTGTCAGGCATGTTTTGAGTTGAAATTGGATAAGAAGCAAACTGACCCAACCGGATGGCTTGACTCGGGTCAGCAAATGACTATCTATGTGACTGAGATGGATGTCTTGCATGGGCAAGTAGCCCAGTTTTGGCCGAGGGAAGGTTCTAGACATTTCCCTAATTATTTTTCTTGTACATTACTTGTTGTGCAAGGAAATCATTGTCCAACATTGATGGGAATTGAGTTGTCAATTTTGTGTACAATTGGGAAATAGCCAAATGATGGTTTGGGTTGTTCCAAATGACCATCCAGCATGCCAGACGGTCGTCTGGGTTGACACAAGTTGCAAGATTTATAGAATTGTTGTAAAAATTTGAAATCTTTCGATCCTTTCCACTCCAGCATCGATTGGAACCTGGACCCAAACCCCACCTATAAATAGAGGGGTATTGGGGGCTTCCCAAGACACAATACAGACAATTGAGAATTAGTTGCTATGACAAATGTTATCCTCTTTGGTTGAGGTAAACACGAGAGCTGGAGCAAGTTCTGCTTGACTAGGGAGGAATAGTAAGCCAAAGAGAAATTGAAATCATTGTTGTGGGAGAGCAAGTTGGTGACTACTACACCAACATGAGGAAAAACTCCTCCATGTATGTTTTGATAGGATGATAAGAGTTTTGGGTGGTTCATGTGGACTTCTCTAGAGGCAGGAGGTTGTTGTTTGTCACTAGGAAAACAATGTCAACAAACAGTCTATGAAAAGAGGAGTTGTTGAAGAAGATGACGTTCATGGTTGTAGTCTGTGGTGTAGACCAAGAGGTGAAGTAGTCTAATGAGTCCTAGTACAACCAATATTCAGAGTTGTACATCTACAACAACAAGGACTTTCGTTGGACTTGCTCCAGGACCAGGTATATCCTCGAAACCATCCTTCATGTTTTATAGTTATTGATGTGATTTGTTGGTTATGGAAAATATGGTAGATAAAAATTTTATTTCTGCTTCCTGCTCAGTATCCATATTTCCCAATAGTGGTATCAGAGCCAAGGTCAATTTACTATATTATGGGATAACCGATATGATCAAATTTTGGTTTTTTTGTTCTATTATTGAATGTGATACGAATAATATCTTGTTAAATCTAATACCACGATAATCTCAAACTAATATATATATATATATATATATATATATATATAATTTACATGTGTCTCCCTAAAAGCAGTTTTGATGGTGGATGTGTAGCATGGTTATGGACAATAACCCCTATATTTTGTGCATGGTTATATAGTTGGTTTATCTATTTATCTCGGTCTATGAAATGAGCCTCTATCTTATCTTCCCAGTCTAAAGTTAATTATTTTCTACCCTTTCTCTCCTTGAATGTAACTCAAGATTCTCAAATTATCTAAAAGTAAGATAGTTTACTTTCATGTTATGATGAAGATGAAGATGTCCCGAAGATGAGCCGACATACTGAAGGACGATGGAGGATATGGTGGACAAGCCAAATCGATTTCTTAGTGGACCCAATCGATCTACTGGAAGAACCAACAGATGATGGACCGATGGAACCTAAAGATCGGTGAGACGACCTATAAACCAGCCAGGAGGCGAGACAGTCAATTTAGGGGTTGAACCAATCAACCCAGATTGGCAAGCACGGATATTCATCAACAACAGGTTTTTGCATGTGATGTAGACCTAGATGACATAATTCCTTATTGATCTAAGAGATTACATTAGGCTGGACATAACTGTCACTTTAATTTATTGCATGCTTTCATTGTGGGATATATTATGTATATGATACGTACTATATATGTGGTGATTGGATAAAGTATATGTATTTATACAAACTCCCTCAAATAAAATATCAAGTCTTAGATGCTTTCCAAAATTGGCACACATGAAAAGATTGATCGACCAAGCGTAGGTTATGCCCAAGTGTGGTGCGTCGTCTATCTCATGGAATTGTGATGGTAATAATGTAGGTTCCGCCCAAGCGGGGTTCATTATTATTGTGTCAGCTTTTGGGTCAGGCTTGACTGGTGATTCTTAGAGTGTATGGGCCCAGAAGCATGCAGGTGATTATGGCAAGGGGTTGTGCATATCATCTATCTAGAATTGCATATGATGCAATTGGCAAGAGTTTCCTACCTTGATGGTTGACTGTGTTTTACGGTGTTGATCGGGCCACAGTTGAATTACCTTGGCTCTAGCCCACTAGAATATTGTACATTGTAATATTCCAAATTAATATTGAGGGCTATCAATTTGAATAAAATAGTGGGAGCGATAATAATAAAAATACCTAATAAAAATTTTCAAATAAAATCAAATCAAAAAGGTTTTTGACAAATGCAAATTTTCTTTTGTAGGATTAGTGACAAACAAATTCGATTTGCAATTGGTCCTAAAGAAGGACAAACTTGATGGGAGAAATTTTCATGAATGGTTTTGGACTTTGAGAAGGGATCTCAATGAAGAGTGCAAGCTCTACGTCCTTGACAAACCAGTTCCAAAAATACCTCCTCCTCATGCACCTAGGGTACAAGTGGATGCTTACTAGAAGCATGACAATGATGCCTTAGAAATAAAGTACCTTCTTCTTAGCTCCATGAACTATGAGGTGCATGAGCAATGTGAGGATATGAGTGTTCTTGAGATGGTAACACATATTAAGAAGGTAAAACTTGTTCTTGAAAAGTAAGAAAGGGACGCTATCCTAAAGGTGTTGCTTGAGTCAAAGCTGACAGGGGGGACCCCAATAGAAGAACGTGTGCTCAACATTAGGCATGTGTATCATCTTGAAGAATTGGGATTCACCTTGAGACAAGAGTTTGCTACTAATATGATTCTAAAGACTATGCCAGAATCATATAACTTCTTTATTGCATTTTATTATGTGAATAATATGGCTAGACAGATCTTAGACTTGTTTTCCATGTTGATTCATGTTGAAGCAAAATTGAAGAAGGACAAGCCCATGATGGTGATCAATGGATCTAAGTCCAAGGATCAAAGCAAGACTAAGAAAAGCTCTGAGGTCGAACCCAAATTCAAATCTTCAATAGTCAATCTAAGGATATATAAAAGTGCAAGAGGATGTTACCCTCTGTACTTAAAGGCATTCAAGAAGAAGATGATGGGTATGATGATCTCCACTTCAGGTATATATGTTATAGAGATAAATATATCTACTTCATCATCATGGGTATTAGATACCGAATGTGTATCTCACATATGTTCTCATATGTAGGATCAAAAGGAAGTAGGCCTTTGGGAAAAGGCAAGGTGAAACTATGAGTTGCTAATGGTGTAAGAGTTGTGGCCAGCGCAGTTGAAACCTATAGTATATCTCTGCTCATACGGTTTGTAATAGAGTTAAAGAATTGCTATTATGTACCTACTATAAATGGAAACATCATTTCTGTATCTTGTATGGACAAGGATGCATTTGAATTCCATATTAAAAATGGTCAATGTTCTATTTCAAAATATGGGATCTTTTATGGCAGTGTCCCTATGTCTTATGGTCTTTACTTGTTAGATCTAAAGATGGATGTATATAACATTAATACCAAAATACTAAAGCTCAATAATTCAAACAAAACATACCTTAGGCATTTTCTTCTAGGGAACATAAATGAGAATCGCATATCCAGACTCCATAAAGATGGTTATCTTGACTCTTTTGATTTTGAATCAATAGAGACATGTGAATCTTATTTTTTGGGCAAGATGGCTAAGACCCCATTCACTAGAAGCAATGAGAGGGCTAGTAGTATATTAGGACTCATACATACTGGTGTATGTGGACCTTTTAGAACAATTTCTAGAGGTGGATATCAATACTTCATAACCTTCACTAATGACTTCAGTAGGTATGGCTATTTCTATTTAATGAAACATAAGTCAGAAACTCTTGAAAAGTTCAAGGAGTTTATAAATGAAGTACAGAACCAACTTGGTAAAGTATTAAGGCACTTCATTTTGATCGAGGTGTAGAATATTTAAATTAAGAGTTGAGAACCTTCTTAGAGCCTGTGGGATTGTATCCTAGTGGACTCCACCTAAAACACCTCGGCATAATGGTGTATTAAAAAGAAGGAATCGCACGTTATTGGATATGGTGTGATCGATGATGAGTTTAGTTGAGCTTTTGAATACCTTCTGGGGGTATACTCTAAAAACCATTGCGTTTACACTAATTGAGTACCATCTAAATCAATTCAAAATACACCATATGACATCTAGACTGGGAAGTGTCTGAAAATGCCTTACATGAGGATTTGGGGATGTGAAGCTTATGTCACGAAAATGTTTCCTTAAAAGCTAGGTCCAAATTTGAAAAATCTTATTTTGTTGGATATCCTAGAGAAACAAGAGGATATTACTTTTATTCCCAATCTGACAACAAAGTGTTTGTTGCTAAAGATGATGCATTCCTTGAGATGGATTTCATTTCCAAAGGAATCAGTGGGAGGAAAGTAGAACTTGAACAGGTTCAAGACCAACAAGAAAACATTGAACTGATAGTGAACAAGAGGAACAATGAGAATCAAAAGATGGTGTGGAATCCCAAATTCCTCAACTTACACAAGAACTGTGTAGATCTAATAGGACATGCCTTGAGCCTGAAAGATTTGGATATCTTATAACTCAGGAAGGCAGTGAATTGGTCAAAGATGATCAGACAATTTCTTATCAAGATGCTATAGAAGGACCATAGTCTAAGAAATGGCTTGAGACCATGAGATCTGAGATGGAATCCATGTATACCAACAAATTATGGACTTTGGTGGATCCCCCTGAAGGGGTAAAACCCATAGTGTACAAGTGGGTCCTCAAGAAGAAGACTGACATGGATGGAAAAGTTCAAACCTATAAGGGCAGACTGGTTGCAAAGGGTTTCAAACAAGTTCAAGGCATTAACTATGAAGAAACCTTTTCACCAGTAGCCATGGTTAAGTCCATCAGGATCATGCTTTCTATTGTAGCTTATCATTAATATGAAATTTGGCAGATGGATGTTAAAATAGTATTCCTTAATGGGAATTTACTTGAGGATGTATACATGACACAGCCTGAGTCTTTTATCAATTCAAAGTATGCAAATAAAGTTTGTAAGCTACAAAGATCAATTTATGGATTGAAGCAAGCATCTCGGAGCTAGAATCTTCATTTCGATGAGACAATCAAAGATGTTGTCTTTATTAAAAATGAAGATGAACCTTCTATGTATAAGAAAGTTAGTGGGAGCATAGTGACATTCCTCATATTGTATGTAGATGACATAGTATTGATGGGGAATGACATCCCTACTTTACAAAAGGTAAAGACATGGCTTGGATATACATTATCTATGAAAGACTTGGGAGAAACATCCTACATCATAGGGATAAATATATATAGAGGTAGATCCAGAAGACTTCTTAGACTAAGTTAGAGCACATACATTGACAAAGTGTTGAAGCGGTTCAGCATGGAGAATTCAAAGAGAGGAAACTTGCTTGTGCGTCATGGTAACCCCATCTCTAGATCTCAATTTCCCAGTTCTAGTGAGGAAAGGAAACACATGAGTCTGATTCCATATGCCTCGGCAATTGGATCAATCATGTATGAAATGTTGTGTACATGTATGGACGTCTTGTATGCCTTGAACATGATGAGCAGTTATCAGTCAGATATAGGTGATGCTCACTGGATAACTATGAAGAACATTCTCAAATACTTGAGAAGGACTAAGGGTCAATTCTTGGTCTATGGCGGAGAGGAAGAGTTAATGGTAAAGAGTTACATTGATGCAAACTTCTAGACTAATCAAGAATATTATAAGTCGCAATCAACATTCATGTTCTACCTCAACAATGGAGTTGTTAGCTAGAAGAGTTCCAAGCAAGAAATAGTTGTCGATTGTACAACAGTGGTCGAGTATATTGTTGCATAAAGTGCGGAAAAGGAGGTTGTATGGATTAAGAAGTTCATTACATAACATGGGGTCGTTCCAAGCATCATCGACGCAATCGAGCTATATTGTGACAATAATGGAGCTATTGCACAAGCTAAGGAACCCAGATCGCATCAATGCTCAAAGCATATACAAAGGTGGTATCATCTCATAGGAGAGATCACATAGCGAGGAGATATAAAGATTTGTAAAGCACCAACTGAGAATAATGTCTTTGATCCCTTGACAAAGGCACGTTAACAGAAGTAGCATGATGGTCATGTTAGGTCACTCAGAATAAGATTCATGGGAGATTAGCTCTAAGTAAAAATGGGATCCTATTGGTATGTATGCCCACAGAGGCAATCATGTGATGATTGTGATGGCATAATTGTAAATGATTTGATTAAACAAATAAAGGCAAGCTTCCAATTTATTCTATTTAATTCAGTTATGAGATAATGATGTAACATTATAAATTTCTAGAGAATAATATTACTCAATGAGGTATGTCTTCAAGTATTAGCCCTGTCAAAATGATATCATACGGATGTTAAGAGTACATATACATATTCTCATTATGTCCCTAATCGGTTGTCATTGTGGAAGGTTGATAGACAACAATGACACAAAAGATCAGAGTGTGAGTTGGTTGATTACTAAATCTCATTAGTCATGATATGGCAATATCAAACCAAGCACACAGATACATGTTAGAGAATAGTGTATCAGACAGACCCATCGTGAGACTGACACATGTAAACCATCATCATGGAATTCATAGTCAGGTCTCATAGGGATGGTGGTGGTTGTGGTTCTTAGACCTAAAATCAATGCACTCATCACATGTTGTTGGGTACGCTTTGACATCATCAAATGTATTCCTGAAACATAGGTTGTTATAATGGTGATGATTAGGTGAATTTAACACATGGGGATTGAGAGTTACTGATAGATGTGGGATTTTCCCCTCCTATTGGAGTGTGATGTCCTAGTCCTCTTGATTAGCGAGACTGAGAAATGCATGGCCATGCGTATGTGAGTCAATATGTGATATTGAGCTTACATATATCTCAGACAGTCTGCCCTTGGTTCAAGAAACAAGATTGAATAATAATGAGGGTGACTGCTCCATGCCTCTAGTTCAATCTAGACATCAGTGACAAAGGAACTATACAAACACTACAACACCATACCCAGATTATAGGTTGAAGTTGTTCTCCAACTTTCCATTTACTTGGGAATCTTTGATGCGTGACTAGGCACCACTAATTGCTTGTGATGTCATAAGTTATTAGGGGCATTCATTGTAAATGTAATATGGGACCTATAGGGTCACACACATAGGTCTCGACCTAGAAGACGAGTTCAGATCTTGAATGACAATTGAATTAAGTACTAAAGTGTTTAGGTATTAGATTCACACAACAAATAGGTTGATACAACTGCCAAACGCCCATCTTAAGTGTTGAGACAGTCATCTAGAAGTGCCAAATGGTCATCTCAAGTGTTGAGATGGGCGTCTGGGGTGTCAGGCCTATTTTGAGTTTAAATTGGCTAAGAAGCGAACGAACCCAACTGGTTGGCTCGACTTAGGTAACCATACAATTGTCTGGGTGACTAAGATAGCCATATTTCATGGGTGAGATGGCCCAATTTAGTCGAGGGAAGGTTCTAGACAATTCCCTAATTGTTTTGCGTGTACATTACTTGTTGTGCAAGGAAATCAATCTCCAACATTGATGAGAATTGAGTTGCCAATTTTGTGTACAACTGTGAAACAGCCAAACGGCCATCTGGGCAATGCCAAATGATTGTATGGGTTTCCAGACAACTGTCTGGGCGGTTGTAGGTTGTGAGATTTCTAAAATTATTGTGAAAATTTGAAATATTCTAGTTCTTTTCACTCCCGCATCGACTAGGAACCTAGACTCAAACCTCGCCTATAAATAGAGGGGTAATGGGGTTTCCCAGAGCACAAAACAGACAACTGAGAATTATATGCTCAGAAAAATGTTGTCATCTCTGGTTTTGGTAACCACAAGAGCTTGAGTAAGTTCTACGTGACTAGGGAGGAACAACAAGGGAGAGAGCAATTAAGATCATTGTTGAGGGAGATCAAGTTAGTGACTAGTACACCAATAGAAGGGACAACTCCTTCCTATCCTTCTGGTAGGATGAAAAGAGTTCTAGGCAGTCTGTATGGACTTCTCAAGAGGTAGGAGTCCATTGTGTGTCTCTAAGAGAACAACGTAAACCAGTAGTCGGTGACAAGAAGACATGATGAAGAAGACGACATTCGTGGCTGCAGTCTATGGTGCAGACCAAGAGGTGTAGTAGTCTGATGAGTCCTAGTGAACCAGGATTCAGAGTTGCGCATCTACAATGATGAGGATTTTCACTAGACTTGCTCCAAGATCATGTATATCCTCAAAACTCATCCTTCATGTATTATAGTTATTGTCGTGATTCGTTGGTTATGGGGAATATGGTAGATAAATTTTTTATTTATGTTGCTTGACCTATAGCTATATTTCCCAACAGTCCACACTTATAACAAGTCTTATTCTCATACCATGGCCTAGATGGCCATGTCACCAAAACTGATGCTACACTGTGAGCTCATGTTGGTGGAAAAGTATGACCTATGCCTTTACTTGGTGACCACTGAGATTTTACTACCAATCTCTATTACGACTAAGGTGACAAAAACCTAGGCTTTTTGAAGCCTTCAGAAGACTACCCTTGAAACTGTGTTGGTCTCTTTTTGGCATTAGTTTCATGCTTCTCTATTGCCAACCGTTCTATCCTCCTAACATACTCAAAAAAGCTGGGAAGCCATTCTCGATTCTCCAATACATATATCATCATTGTTAGATTCTTATTTAAACCCTTCTCAAACTGCTTGATCTTCTCCTTGTCCATCATAGCCATGTGAGGACAAAACCTCAACAACTCCATGAACTTGGCCTCGTACTCATTGATCGTCATTGGTCCCTGTTGGATCTTCTCAAGTTGTAAGATCTTCTCATTAAGACACATCTCTAGGAAGTATCAGCTCACAAACTCTCCCCGAAAGTCATCCCAATTGATCACTACTCTAGGCATCTTCTCCTCAATGGCCCACCAATAGCTAGCACTACCCTTCATCAGGTAAACTAAGTGCTTCACCTTATCCTCTTCAGGGATATTGAGGATCTTAAAGGCCTTCTTCAACTCTATCATCCACATATCTACATATGTTGGGTCTGATGTACCCGCTGACCGGCCTAAATTGCGCGTCCAAAAGTGGAGGCGGATTTGAGGTAGTCGAGCTTTTGCATTTATAAACTCAAATCCTTCTAGGCCCCCGCAACTTTGTTTACGGGGTCGAAGTAGATATACGGGGTCGAACACAGGGACAAGGGGGTAGTGTTGAGAACCCAGAATCGACACGCTACACTCCGGTGGGTATAAAGAGATATAAATTCCCAAAAGGGAAACTGCAAGATGTCACAAATAAAACAAAGAAAACTATCTCCAACTGGAGCTACGAGAGAGATTTAAGATTTTAGTCATTTAGCAGTTTTTAGGGGTTTTCATGCAACAAAAACATAAAGATAATACTAGAGCTAGGGCAAGATGTGAACGATAAGACTACAGCAAAAACAAGCGGCAGCAGTAACACCCTGCACCCCTCCTCTCAGAGTGGGTACTTCTAACCAAGCGTCAACACCCCTCTCGAGGTTGTCGGACTTAAGTTAGAGTGGAATGTTACGGAAACAACTCCATTCCAGGCACTCTCGTACTCCAGAATCAGACCAAACACTACAGCCACAACACGACTCTCGAATTTGTTGTGACGGGAAAACACGATTCGGTAGCTAAGCAAAATGCGATCCAAACATGCAAGCTAGAGTTCAGATATCAGACATATCAGTCATCCAACATATCGCACTAAGCATAGAGCAGCAAGTAATTAAGCTTTTCTATTTCCATACACATTAGGGGTCTTAATACATTGTGTAAGAAAGGAATTAAATAACAGAATTAAAGATAGATGTCGCCTTCTTGATGTAGAAGGGCGACAGACTACAGCGACTCTCCCGCCCGATACCGGACAGGGGCCTAGCCCGATACAGCAGTGTCGGGCGACACACTCTCTCAAGCGGCACACCGCGATGGCCGACTGTAACGTTCAAGGACCTGGCCGATATGCTCAAGTCGGGCGACACACCCTCTCGGGCGGCACGCATGACGGGCGAAGCGTATCGGGTTCGATATTGTGTCGGGCATGGAGCAACGCGTCCTACTGTCGGGCACTTGTGTCGCTCATCATCATTGGCCAATATCAGCCCGCAGTGTCGCCCGGGATGATTCTAAGTGAACTATCCCCTCCCTCTCGGGATGAGGAAGAGCTCACCTAGTGTCGCCCAGTACGAGCACTGGGGCACGACACTCCTGCTCTCGTAGTTTCCTCCGAAGATCACTCAAAGCTCCCAACTGTCTAAATTCCGAAGTATCTGAACTGTCTTTTCGGCTTCCTATAGCTGCTATTTATAGGCAGCAGTTGGAGGAAGTTATGGTGCTCGAAGCGCCACGTGTCCTCCTTATTTGCAGGTCGGTGGACGGCCGATACTGGTATCACTCGGCTCAGGAGTGTCGACTATCGGTCACGTGATGGACGGTGCTCCTGCCGGTGGGTGACTGTGTCGCCCGACAAGCTGGGTTGTCGGGGCGAGCTGGGCTCCCTGTCGGGTAGAAGGCGTGTCATCCATCTGCTCGTTCTTGCACGGCATCCTTTTGTCGTGCGTCATTGTGTCACTCCACCCTGTCGGGTGGAGGTTGTATCGGCCGTCAGGAAGGCCGAAACAGACTTGGACTTATTCTGTGGGCCGGGATGGCCTTATTGCACCAAAATGAGGAAAAACTCTATAAAAGATGGAAATGTAGGATTAAGAGCATTGTTTGGCCAATTATTGCGAAAGTGCATACAAAAGAGAGGAAAATAGCTAAAAATGGCAGTTTTGATAACAGAAAAATAGTCTAAAATATCACAAAATTTGGTGTTATCAACTCCCCCAAACTTAGCATTTTGATTGTCCTCAATCAATATTTAAACTTTATTTTGTGATGCTTCTTCTTGTTTGGTACAACTTTCAGGCCAAGAGGTAAAGCAAGTATAGTAATGCCTTTAGAGATAATGCTGTAGCATTACGAACAAAAGACCTTGCGTTTCCTGCCTTATTATTTCAGTAGAATTTTTTTCTATATCTTTAGCAAGACTTTAGTGTATGATTCTGAAGTTAGCTTACACACCAAACAACTTTATTTTCGGGGCAGAAAGTTGTGTAAAGGGTAGGCTAAGGCTTTTTGGGTTTTTCATCTTGTTTTCCATCAGTCCATCCAGGTAAGGGTCTGTTAGCGGGCAAGTGGTCCCTGCAGTCCAAGCCAGTTGGCTTTAGAGCAGTGATTTCACATCCTACGTACCACTACCCCGGATCTACCATGCCTAAAGATGGGTACTTTTGGAAAACAAGCGGGTATATATTTTTTTTCTTTTCTTTTATTGGGCACAACTCTCATGCTTTTATTCACACTCATAAGGCTTCTCTCTCTTTTTGGGATTTTCATTGGGTAAAGGGGAAACAAAGAGATTTCTTCTGTTTGGGCAGGTTTTTCCTTCTCCATACTCGTCTCTTAGCTGTTTGCGAGATTATTATATTTTTCGAAATTTTTGGCGTGGAAAAACGTAATCTTATGTTCGTTTAAAGAAGCATTATCAGAAAGATATAACGGAACTTGTATCTCGTTAAGCACAAGGAAAACTAACTTTGCAAGCAGTTGCATCAGGTTTTTACTAATATAGACTTTGTACATATGCATGGGAACAAAATAAGCAAAAACAATTCGAAATTTTGGTATGAAGATAAATATGTACACAAAAGAATAACGAATAAGGGGCAAAAGAATGAAGAAATTTCAAAAATTTGTACCTCCCTCACTGGTACATGGTACCCCCCCCCCCCAAAACTTACTCCACACTCTGTCCCAGAGTTGTGAAGTAGATAAGGCGAGGTAATGTTTTATTCCAGTGAGGTTACGCCTGCGTCAGATAGAAGCTCCCACACATATTCTCCCCTTTTGCTGTGATAGACTGTGTGGTGGAGTTGGTCAGGCTTTTCTTTGTTTGCTATCCATTCCAGGACGTAGATGTCACAGTCGTTGGATAAAGGAAGTTGTTGCGGACTGCGGTGGCAGAACTGGAGCTCGTGCCACTTGCTTTCTTGCGTATCCAGGAATGGTTGGATCATCTTTGCCACCTCGTCGTAGTATTTTCGGACCAAGCGCTCGACGGATGACAAAGGTTCAGAAGTACACGGCACGGGATGGTTCTTGTTGCTATCCGAGCTGTTGTAGAAAATTCATGCTCGTTCCCGGGTGTAAACTACTAGGAGCGTCCAGTGGTGGTAATGTAGAACTGGGATGAAGATCTCGTGGGGAATTCCGCTCGCCAACTTCTATAGAAATATTTTCTTCGCTCCTGTTTCATCGGCGAGGCATATGTCGTTGAACAGCATAGGATGGGCAATATATGCTTGTTCTAGCTTTGGTTGTATGTACTGGATGTAAGCGGTTGCAACAGTTACAGCTAAGCACCCTCCTTCCTTCACCATGTCCCTTAGATCATCAACTGGGACTACGACATCACCTGCCTAAAAGGCAACAACCGATGGGGTTGAATCAGCCAACTTCTTCTGGATAATGCTGACCTGCTCCTGTGTGAGAGTTGCACATGAGAAGCGGTCGAAATTTGTGATTAGCCCTTCTGAAGCTTCAGGCAAAGCAGTGTCCTCCGTCCCGTGCACTTTCTTTAGGACTGCCAACTGCTTGTCTGCCCCATGTATGACGGTCGCCACTTCCTCTTCTTTTTCTGAGGAGTTGTTGAACTGAGAAGAGCTTTCTTCCATGTCACTATTCAACAGCTGCTCTGGTACCCCTGTGTCCTGAAAATAGCGCTTGTCCTTAATTAGGAGCATGGTGTAAATGCTCCAGCGTTGATAGAAGGACGTGCCTTTGAGGACTCCCAAGTTTCCAAATGTGTTGAGTGCCTCAATTGCACCCAGGATGGCTATATCGTTGTTTCCACTCCCCTCTTCTATCTGAGCGGGGAGGTCTTGGATAGTGAAGAAGTTACAAGGTCCTTGGTGACGTTGGCTTCCATGCTTTATGGCTCGTTGCAGACGCAATGACAAGAGTCTCAGCTTCGCATCCTCCGGGCGGCAGAAAACACCCCCGGAGCGTGGCACTTCGGCGTTGCTGCAGCACAGCAATCGGACGTCTCAGTTTCTGAGGTCTACTATGTAGAGAAACCACACGTTCCGGTGCTTGTATGGGGCTAAAACCAAGTTCGACCTATGCTCTTCAATGTGTTGCAGCATGTCGGCCACCACACGGGAGTCTTGATCTCCTTTCATTAACCTTCTTGCCAAGGTCGGGGTGGCTGTGTATACTGCTCTCCGAACTGTCCTGCTACTGATATTCTCTATTAGTGCATTCTCCAGGACCTTGAATAGTCTCTTACCGACCACGGCCGGCGTGTGGAACATGCCGCGAAGAACCTTCTGCCGCACTGAAAGGTAGCCGTCAGTCCAGACGATGTCATCTTCATCTGCCTGCGATCGCAAGACCTTATTTAGCAGCTACTGGTCTCTGATCGTTAGGCATCTGATGGTATGCCTGTCAAAATCGGCCATCTCGAAGGAGGGTATCTCAGATGACTCACAAAATCTGTCCGCCATCGAGTGTCTCCCTCGGGGTAGATGTCTTTTATTGACTGTGTAGACATCCCCCTTTTCTCCCTCAGACTCTTCGGAAGAGTTTCCCCCAACGCTGATATCTACGCTTTCGTCCTCGACTTCATCTAGGGGGACGGAGATGTTTACATTTCCCAATCCTAAGGAGCTCTCCTGTCTGTCGGGAGATCCTTCGGCCGATCCTTGATGCATCCCCTCCTTAGGCGTTGAAGATTGTCTGCTGGAGGAGGAGGACGATGTTGTTCCCGAGGGGGAACCTGATGAAGAGGGATGAGAGCCCCGGCTGGGAGGTGACGGCGACCATCTCGGCTGCCTTCGGTGCGGATGGTCGTCACTTATGTCCATTCTCTCCTCGATCCTGTCTAGTCGTTGGAGAACTTGTTGCATTGTTGCATTCAGCGCCTCTAGTCCGTCGGGCAGGCTCGCTAGAGTCAACAGCTCTCTTTCTTGTCTATGCAGCCTATTTTGGAAAGATGCAAATTTGCGAGTTAGGGAAATACAAACGTCAGAGTTGATATCTGTTACCTCCCGCAAATTATCGAGCTCGTGCCCGAGCATCTTTCCGAGCGACTGAGGAGCTTGGGTGGGTCTCCCTTCCGTCCTCACGATGTCTTGTTCGCGTGTTGGTGCACCAGGAGATGTAGAGTCTATAAAAATCGTACGTGATCCAGACGTCCCCAGGTGGGGCGTCGGCGCTTTTTCGGGAACCGCCTTGCCTTCTCGTCTGGGTGGAGATGATTGTGGTGAGGGCGGACTTTGTTCCACCTCTGCACTGTCGGCGATCTCCTCGACTGCTACTGGCGGGGATTTCAGCGGCGGTGTTGATGTTCTTTCGAGTTCTCTCATGATCTCGTCAAACATCCCGTTGTTGTTGCCCTGCTGAAATTCCCCTTCCACCTCTGCAGGTCTCGATACAATGCCGGGAACTGCGGACGTCTCTTCCGCGGCAGATCCTATAGTTTCTGTCCCGGTGACCTCAGCGATCACCGGCGCTTTCTCAGCAGCTACCGTCCATGCTGAGGTGGTGGCTGGTACGGTCAGAGCGGCGACAACTCTATCAGCGGTTGTCGTCGGTAGCTCGGCGGGCCTCTCTGGGGCCCTGGTCGATGTGGTGAAAGTTGTGTTATTTGCTACAGCTTCAATCTCGGCGGTGGTGAAGATCAGTTTCTCTACGTCGTAGTCAGCACAGTGAGGGAGGGGGAGGAGTATATCTGTCCTTGAAAACTTGTAGAATAAGTTCCTCCCCTCCCTCTTGACGATGTTGGTCCTTATCAAGTACTTGGTGTCAAAAACCTCGTCGCCTTGCGTCCTCGAATGGTTGTGCGGCTCGCTTGGGTACCCGAGTCCTACTGCGATGAGATTGACGATGTCGCCCATGCATTACTCCTTGGTGGCTTCCTTCATTGGGTGCAGCCTATTCAGCAAAAACCGACCGAGGTTGATCACTCGGCCCTCCATTATGTGCCACATGACGTGGAGCTCTTCTGTGTAGATGTTGCTGGACTCATTCTTGTTGAACAGCAAGCATGCCACCAGCTTGTGCACTATCCTTCAGAAGTAGGAGTGCACCGCCACGACCTTTCTCCCCGGTTTGAACGAAGATTCACCGGTAAGATTTCCCCAAAGCTGCACGGGATCGAACCTGTCTCCCTCGGTGATCCTCTCACCGTTGTCCATCAGGTTCTTCTCTTCCTCGTTGGAGGAGAAGATCTTGTTCAAGAGCTTCTCGGAGATAGTGTACTCTGAATTGTAGAGTCGGGCCTGGAGTCTGTCTGGCCCGCCAAATTCTTCTCTTTCCACTGCAGAGTTCTTTACCCGGCGGAGAGAAGACATAAACTCCATCGTCAGCTTAGTGTATGAAGAAGACCGGCTGAAACAGTCCTGCCACAGCCAGTACGCTCTTCAGCCTCTTCACGATTCCTATCTCAGCGAATGAGGCTCTATGGCAGAACCTGCTCGGTCGGTAGATCTTGGTCACCAGCTCAGCATATCGGTGAGCGTGCTCATCGTCTCTTGGTTTGAAACTCCCCGACAAGAGATCCGGGAGTTCCGCTGCTGCTGGAGGTGTCGGTGTTGGGGCTGGAGCTGCCACTGCTCCAACCCTAGCCCTCTTCTCGGAGGTCGACGTCTCGGCTGGTCCTGGGTTCGGGCGTTTCTGCCCTGTAGTTGGTGCTTCTGCGGTAGTCGCGGGGTAGATCCTTCTTCCTTGTGCATCAATAGGGACAGCAGTTGATTTGATGCGGGCCATCTCTGTAAATGAATAAACAAACTCCTTGATTGATTAAATATGATGACGCTGTATTTAGACCGAAAGCGTGAGGTTCCCACACCCCCGTATCGGGCGATGCGAGGTTTTCAGAAGTGAAGTTTCATGCCCGATATGCGGTGTGGGTGACGCTCGCCATGCGATAAGACCAAGGCGATACGCGTCAGGACTGTCGGGCGATACGGGGCGATAAGATGAAATACCTAATACAGTTATTCGAGAAGGAGGCGGTGTGTCGCCCGACAGCGAAACAGGCGAAGCGGGGCAAGGATGAGCAACACGGATATCGCCCGTCATGGCATATCAGGCAGACGTGATTATAAGGTATGTTGCGCGACATCCATATCGGGCTATACAAGGCTGCTCAGCACAAAACCTGTAAGGCCGATAAACTACTCACTTTAAAGATGGAAACGTGTCGGGCGGCACGGTCTGCCGGGCGATAGGGTATGTCGACCATTACCTTGCTGTGATCTGTACTTCTGTACGACACGAGAGTAGGGCAGTCTTGCACGACACGGGAGCAAAAGCACAAGGTCTTAGCACGATACGGGAGTGAGGAAACAATAAGGCAAGGAGCCCGACACGGTAAAAACTCGCCCCTATAAATAGCAAACTCAACCGGGGTGAAACACGTAAATCCGGGGCGCGTGTCGGTCGTCAGGGCAACTAGTAAAACAGGCAAGTTCATCCGTCGGCACGACCCTTGTCATCTCTGAAATTCCCTTGCCCGATATGGGCGCATACATAGCACCGGTTGGGTTGCTATATGATACATCATGAAAGCAAAGCAGTTTAAAAGTGGTCGATGAGTAAAACATCATTGGCCAAAGACTAAGATCCTGGCCTCAAGTGGTATTACCCATCCCGGTCGATAAAACTAAGGCGGTGGTCCATAAGGGTCAGCGCATGTGGCGCATGCGCTAACTCGGGCCTTATTACAGTCCAAATGTTTGTAATGTTCATTTTGCTTGAAAGTAAAAGCACCCTATACTAGGAAAGAAAAACGAGCTCGGGTTGCCTCTCGAGAAGCATTGTAGTTTTCGTCTCCAGCTTGACGGCTCCGACCTTTCCGCTCCTTATCTGCTAACATCATCCATCCATCTCTTGCAACCCGATTTCCGTCTTCTCTCGATCACATCCATGCCTTCTTTGCAGTTTCGGTGTTGGACGGTATTTTCCCTGAGGGATTCTTTAGTAACTAGGCCATTTGAGCTAATTGCTTATCCATATGGCGTTGGTGCATCTGCATGTCCACCATTTGCACCTGCAATGAGTTCAAAACACCAAAACTTGATAACGTGCTCTGCGCCAACTGGTTGTTAACTGTGTCCTGCTTCTTCACAAAATCGAACAACTGTCCCACCACATCTGCTTGGTTCGAAGCCTTGTCCTGTCCTTGCTCTCTGGATGATCCTTGATACTTAGCTTGCCCCTGAAAACCTCCTTTGTTCGGCTGGAAGGGGGTGTTTTTTATGTATGGGCTTGGCCCTACCCTCTTCTCAAAAGCTTGGGGTGGCCTAGTGGAGTTGTGCAGCTGATGAGAATTCTCAGCTGCCTCCTTGTTGCCATAGCTAAAACCAGGGTGGTCTGGTCTTTTGAAATTTACGAAAGAGACTTTTTCAGTTTCTTCGACCTCAGACTCAGTGTCTCTTGATGCTTCTGGTCGAGTGTAGATGCAATTATCTATCCCATGACCGCCTTCTCCACATGTTACACATTTCATTACTTTTTCCACTTGCTTCTTCCCTTTCGCGCCGGATTCCCTCAGCTGCTTTACATCCGTGGCTATTTTCTGAATTTGAGAAGTGATGGTCTCTAGGGCCTTGGACTCAAGAGAGGACCCTTCACCGACCTTTTTCACCTGTCCTCTATCAGATCTATCATATTCAGCGCCGGCTTGTAGCTCGACCATATTTTTTATGATCCTTTCATACTTGCTCGACTTTTTCCCTAAGAAGTCACTTCCTACTGCTGCATTCAGTGACACCCATTCATCGGGAGTCAGGCCATTGTAGAAGGTGGTGACAAGGAAGCCCTTCTTGTAATTATGATGGGGGCAATCCCTGAGGTACTCTTGGAACCGCTCCCAGGCATCGTGAAGGCTTTCGTTCGGCTTTTGCATGAAGGAAGTTATTTTCTGCCGAGTTCTGACCATTCTTTCGGTGGGGTAAATCTTATTTACGAAGGCTTCAGCTAACGCCCCCATCCGTTCAAGGACCGGTGGGGTAACCCGAGGTACCAGGACAGTGCTTTGTCCTCCAGTGAGAAGATGAATCCTTTGCAGTATATAACCTCTTGGGGGACCCCCCGCATCTTTATCGTGTCACATATGTTCTTGAAGGCATCGAGGTGGTGGTAGGGGTTGTCATTTTTCGAACTTCCCCTGAAACTTTTGTTCTGGATCATAGAGATCACAAAAGGCTTAAGCTCAAAATTGGTTGTGTTGAATCGCGGGGTGATGACGGGACATCTGGAGTTGTTGGCTTTTGTTGATGCCAACTCCCTCAACGTCTTCTCATCCTCCTCGGAGTCGTTGCTATCGCTAGCCTCACGACGTTGTTCTTGGTTGTGGTGTCACCTGTGTCACGACGGTGGCGACGCCTGACATGGGGGTGGCCTTCCTCAGAGTGCTCCGATTACTGATCTTCATGCTGATCGTTGCCTCCATAGCGGTCATTGCCATCTGGTGGAGGTGATTCAGGCCTCCCCCCCTTGGCGTTCGTCTCCAGAAATGGATGGCTCCACGCGAGGCGGCATGACGGTTGTAGTTGGTGCTCAGTGGAACAGATCATTGTTCTTCAGAGTGCCTGAAATAGCATGAAAATTCAATTTTAGAAAATTGAATTATTAATTTTAAGCAAAGAATAATAGTAAGGAAAAAGAAAAAGTAAAAGAGTGTTGTCAAACTCATTTCTAAGCTTGAGGCACACGAGTGTAGTTAGTGGATTCGGATTCATCTACAGTACCATTTTTGCCTTGTCCCTGGCAGCGGCGCCAAAAAGTTGACCGGCCAAAATCGCGCGTCCAAAAGTGGAGGCGGATTTGAGGTAGTCGAGCTTTTACATTTATAAACCCGAATCCTTCTAGGCCCCCGCAACTTTGTTTACGGGGTCAAAGTAGATATACGGGGTCGAACACAGGGACAAGGGGTTAGTGTTGAGAACCCAAAATCGACACACTACACTACGGTGGGTATAAAGAGATATAAATTCCCAAAAGGGAAACAGCAAGATGTCACAAATAAAACAAAGAAAACTATCTCCAACTAGAGCTATAAGAGAGATTTAAGATTTTAGTCATTTAGCAGTTTTTAGGGGTTTTCATGCAACAGAAACAGAAAGATAATACAAGAGCTAGGGCAAGATGCGAAGGATAAGACTACAACAAAAACAAGCGGCAGCAGTAACACCCTGCACCCCTCCTCTCAGAGCGGGTACTTCTAACCAAGCGTCAACACCCCTCTCGAGGTTGTCGGACTTAAGTTAGAGTGGAATGTTACGGAAACAACTCCGTTCCAGGCACTCTCATACTCCAGAATCGGACCAAACACTAGAGCCACAACACGACTCTCGAAGCTGTTGCGACGAGAAAACACGATTCCGTAGCTAAGCGAAATGCGATCCAAACATGCAAGCTAGAGTTCAGATATCAGACATAGTAGTCATCCAACATATCGCACCAAGCATAGAGCAGCAAGTAATTAAGCTTTTCTATTTCCATACACATTAGGGGTCTTAATACATTGAGTAAGAAAGGAATTAAATAACAGAATTAAAGATAGATGTCTCCTTCTTGATGTAGAAGGGCGACAGACTACAGCGACTCTCCCGCCCGATATCGGACATGGGTCTAGCCCGATACAGCGGTGTCGGGAAACACACTCTCTCGAGCGGCACACCGCGACAGTCGACTGTATCGTTCAAGGACCTGGCCGATACGCTCAAGTCGGGCGACACACCCTCTCGGGCGGCACGCATGACGGGCGAAGCGTATCGGGTTCGATATCATGTCAGGCATGGAGCGACGCGTCCTACTGTCGGGCACTTCTGTCGCTCGTCATCGTGGGCCAATATCGGCCCACAGTGTCGCCCGGGACGGTTCTAAGTGAACTATCCCCTCCCTCTCGGGATGAGGAAGAGCTCACCTAGTGTTGCCCGGCACGAGCACTGGGGCACGATACTCCTGCTCTCGTAGTTTCCTCTGAAGATCACTCAAAGCTCCCAACTGTCAGAATTCCGAAGTATTTGAACTGTCTTTTTGGCTTCCTGTAGTTGCTATTTATAGGCAGCAGTTGGAGGAAGTTATGGTGCTCGAAGTGCCATGTGTCCTCCTTATTTGCGGGTCGGTGGACAGCTGATACTGGTATCGCTCGGCTCAGGAGTGTCAGCTATCGGTCACGTGATGGATGGCGCGCCTGCTGGTGGGTGACTGTGTCGCCTGACAAGCTGGGTTGTCGGGGCGAGCTGGGCTCCCTGTCAGGTAGAAGGCGTGTCGTCCATCTGCTCCTTCTTGCGCGGAATCCTTTTGTTGTGCGTCATTGTGTCGCTCCACCCTGTCGGGCGGAGGTTGTATTGGGCGTCAGGAAGGCCGAAACAGATTTGGACTTATTATGTGGTCCGGGACGGCCTTATTGCACCAAAATGAAGAAAAACTCTGCAAAAGATGGAAATATAGGATTAAGAGCATTGCTTGGCCAATTATTGCGAAAGTGCATACAAAAGAGAGGAAAATAGCTAAAAATGCCAGTTTTGATAACAGAAAAATAGTCTAAAATATCACAAAATTTGGTGTTATCACCCGCATACTCCAACACTTCAATGCATTGCAACCTCTCGAAGGTCTTCCCATATTCCTAGGATTCCGCATTGGGTACAGTTGCCCTGGTTTGAGGTACGAGCACTCTATCCACCATATGAAAATTTATTGCCATGAATTGTCCAAACATGGACTAAAAGCGGGATTGGCATGGTTTTTGGGTTGAACTAAGGCACTTCAGGCACCTCATCTACTCTATCCTGACTCCTGGCACTACCTCCTAGTACAGCAACACTGCTCTCAGCATGTTCTCCATGTTCTCTACACAAATCTTTTCCTTCTTCTTCTTCCTCTACATAAGTAGAAGTTATGATCAGATATGTTGGATGACACAATAATAGACACAAAATGTAATCCTATGTCCCTATAGACTTAGTGAACCTAAATCTCTAATGCTAACCACATTGTGACACATCAGTCCCAAGAGAGCATTATCGTCATATCAACATGTCTCATCAAGGCTCATAATCACCATACAAGTGTCACACAAGTGAGATCACACATTCATGAGATATAATATTCACCCCACTTGAAAAATAGGATTACATAAGCAAAAGAGAGAGAGTACTTCATTCAATATAATTACTTAAGCAAGATAAGCATTACCCATGTTCTTGAAATTAAAGTTAGGGTTACTCATAGTTTACCGATTAGGGTTTTCATAATAGCACATAATATTTACCCTGAGTTACATCACTTCCCACATACTTGGAACTCATTAGGTTAAGCATCATAACCATAACCAAATGGTTGTGAAATCAGCAAAGTGTAGTGACCATACATGACATCAATAATAGCGACCATCAACACATCTATAGTGACCAAGCAAGATGAGTCCACGTGTAGTGACCGAAAGAAGTTATAGAGTTAGCATTTGTTGTGATCAAACCACCCTAGGGAAATGACCAACCATCATACCAAGATCATTGCAATCAGAACAAAAGAGTTATACCAACATAGCAACCAAAACACATTAGGGTTAGGGTTTGTAGCGACCAACCCACCCTAACTTGGTGACCGCAATAAGAGTTCATGCGTAGCAACCTCAAGTGAGAATATAAGTGTAGCAACCTCAAGTCCAACTACCTCAAACAGCACATAACAGACCTCAAAATAGATAATTACATCACGACCATCAAGGTCAGGGAAAAGACAATGTCCCTCATGACAAGTAGAGCGCCCAAGGAGGCTAGGGTTAGGGTTACGATGTCCAAACCAAAAGCCAAGCTCAACATCAACATGGTCATAGAAATCTTAAGAAAACAAAGATACATGGCGACCAAAATAGAAGATCAACACCAAGAAGTTGATGAGTCACCAAGAAGAAAACTTCATAGAGTTGAAGAACATCAAACCTTAAAATCCAATCATCAATAGAGAGTACAACTAAACCATGGAATAAGGGAGAGGGAAAAAAAGGTTCCATCACCAAGGTATCCAAAAAACCTCTATCATTAAGAAGGAAAATAGAAACACAATCAAGAGAAGAAACCAAACGTGCAACATGTACATTCAAGAACCAACATCTCCTCCATCGTGAAGATTTTAGGTACAAGAATTAGGGCAAAGAGAAAGATTTAATATATGCAAATATCACTACATAATATTAACTCTTAATAAATATATCATCACCAAGAATCTTAGATTCATGCTTTCAACATAAGACAACATGCATGTAAGATCATGTGTAATAATAGAAGAGGTAAGAGTTATATAACCCATCTTGAGGTGAAGATCAACTCCCAAGCCACGAAGCTCCAAGAGAGAGAAGGAAATCCAAGATTGGATCAACTCCATGGATAAGCAAGATCACCTTAAGAGAGGAATAACAACCAAGGTCAAAGGAAATTCCAAGAGAAGAGGGTGCAAACCCTAAGTCAAAAAATAAAGGGGAAAGAGGATATCATCTTCTCACTTAGGTACTACCATGGAAGAACCATGGATTTGACCTCTATTAGAGAGAAATCCCTAAAGAAAGCATTCATGGACAACCATGGTATGGTTTAGAGAAGAAAGAGAGAGTAGGGTTTCAAGAAAAACAAGATCAAGGAGATTAAACCACTTACCAAGCTCAAGGATCGCCAAAGGATCAAACACAGGGAGATGATCAAACCCTAGATCATCGCATGCAAGAGTTCGACCTCCTTATTCAATATCTAGCACCTCCACTTACACCACCAAGCTCAAGGGCCGATCCAAGGAATAATAGAGAAAGAAGAGAGAGTTAAATGGGTCACTTGCATGTAAAAGAAGGGGTATAAGTACCCAAGGGTAGGAGAGAGGTAAAAGGGTATGAGGTGTCAAGATACTAGAACTTCTAAGGACACTTATTCCCTAAAACATCGGCCATGCAAGCACTAAAGATGTGAATGCAAGAAAGGTCATTAAAACCTAGGTAGTGTAGCAACCACTTAGGTCCTCACCACCGATAGGTCAAAACAAAGCACCATTGTAGCGACCACCACACCAAGACAACCAAAGCAAATGGTCTCTACAACCAAAAGCACAACTCAAAATCTTTTTTGACCTCAAAAACATGATCCAAGATAAACTACCTAGGTCACTACATGCACAAAAATAAGGAAAACACATCGAGCGCTACACTCAATGATCAACATCCAACTCAACTCAAGTATCCATGCAAACCATGCAAACCCTAGCATCAACTCATGATGAAACCTCATCAACCAAGGTCCAACAAGGTGCCCCTATATATCGTTCTCTCTATCATGATGCTAAAACATAGGAGGTACATCCAACATGTGACAAATTGCAAGATAAACCCTCAACATAGGTAAATTGCAACTTGTTCCAAAATAGCATATATATAGCATAACTAGCTCAAACATCAACCAAACTAGACCAAACTGAAAAAATAAATGTGTCACATGTTATTAAGGCATATCAAGAGATTTAGATTAAGGTTTAAGCATATTATTATTCTAATCAAGCAATATCAAGCACTAAGTTAGGTCGGGGGTCGTACAATATCATAATTATTTCCAAGATATTACCTTAATAAATCACAATAATAATAAAAACGTACATGCAGGTTAGACTAAGTGAATCTATTGTAGGGACAAGACATCATAAGATCTTGAGACAAGAATTAAAAGGTGAGCAAAACCCCAATTCTCCAAGGGTAATGAGGAGTAAAACCCTAATATCCCAAGAGCAAGGTGGAGTAAAATATTGATATCCATTATATATAGAAATGTATGGTTGTAAGAAAGTATTCTTACTCTAGATTAAAATCCTAATAATCATGTAATATAATATGGCAACATGAAATGATTTTAAGAAAAAAAATATTGAACATCATAAAGATGGAAATCCAACATTCAAGGAAAGTTTTACATTTCATCGGCAACAAAGGAAATATATCTATTCGAGTATAGAAATGGTGTCAAGAATGAAAATTGATCAATGGTGCATAATTATGTAAAGTGGGTTTGTAATGCTCATTTTTTAATAGGGATGCACATGCCTCTCAGCCATGTTGAATTCCCCCAACATCTTCTTAGGGTTCAGATTCAAGATTCCAACTACTTAATTCAATTATAAATGTTTATTAGATATATATTTCAATTTAGTAAGCTTTAAATCACCACACTAATAACATTGGATTTTAACTATAAGAATAATATGATTAAATCGGGTGGACTATTCTCGTGTCAAAAACATATAATTTTCTAATTTTATAATCCATAGATTATTTACTATGGTTATTATAGATTAAACCATTTTTTATTAATTTACAATAATCAAAAGACCAAAATGACCTTGTGGGGTCTGATAGTTTAAACCCAGAGCTAGGGTAGAAATGTCATTTGATTGAATTAAACTCTAGCATGGTGACGACGCATCAAAAAGGAGAAAACTTAAAGATGCCCTTCCTACATTAATAATGTTATTAGAGTGCCAAGGAACCTAGTTCAATTCAGGACCTAGTATCGTCTTCCTCTTTGATCGTAGTTCTAATAGCATCCAATGAAGTTGGATGATCTTGTCTTAGGGTAGTTAAGAAACCAAATTCAACTGGGTGAAACTAGATGAAATTGGCATGAAAAATTTACTCAATGATGGTATGGTAAGGTTGGGAGGTGCACATGAGATTCGAGTATATTTCAGCATGGTGAAGGAAATCCATAGCGAGCAACTTGATGGTTCACCGAGAAAATAGGGTAGAAAATATCATTGTTGAATGTGTTATACCATGTCGAAGGTGAAGGGACCCTTACCTCAGAGCCAATTGTGTTGGAGATCACAAAGGTGTTGATCATTGAGAAAACTTGGCCGGAGGGAAAACCCAACATCATTGAGGGAATTTGTGGTTCTTTGGTTGCAGTTACATTGGGAAATGAAATCATTGAGGTTTGAGGATCATTTTTGGGTTAAATGTGGTATTGGAGATAGTCAGATGTAGTGTATCTATAGATTGTAGGTTTACAATATCAAAGAGTTCTTAGGGTTGCATTGGGTATTTAGTCCTTGGGTCATCATCTAGGTTGATCAAAGGTTTAAAAGAAATGGATGGGAATGAGTGATTTGATGTGAGAAGAATCATTCAAAAACATTAACTATAGATTGAGAAACTGATGTGTCAATCCAGACAGTAATATAGTCATTATAGTACATGCAAGACAGGGAAGACGATGTATGTGAATCATTAGATCAAAATGTGCCTAAAACCATATTATTGGATAGTGTGTCATAGAACATGTCTCAATGACAAAATGAAATATACTTGGACTTTAATCCAGTCAAGATGTGGCACAAATCGTATTAGATTATCCTTTCTCAATTTATGTTACACTTTCTTTAGCCAATTAAATCATGCATTTCACCTCCTTTTGACCTCAAATTTGGTGGGTTACCAAATTGGACCATGAGGAATCCAATTTTGGCATTTATTTCACATATTGAAAACACTTTAGGTCTCAGTTTGTTATTTATATATTAATAATCTATTTATTTATAAACTTGTCCTCATAATTAAATTTTGATAATAGATTGGTATGATATCTTCCTCATTTAAAACAATATTCTAGACGGTTAGTTCTAGGGTTAGGTATCATAACCACATGTCCTTTACCTAATATTTTAATCATGATTTTGCATATAGGTTCTTACAGAAATCTAAACATGGTAATGTCTAAAGTTTCTCAAATTAGGGGAAGGTACCAAATATTAATTTATTAGAAAAACATATCAAAATTAAGGAAAATACTTAGAATTGAGTATGTCACATATATCATCCCTTATTTTGAGCTTGACTAAACTTATTTCTTGCCTCTACATTTATGCATGTATAATAGAATAAATTATTTTTGAGTAGCAGTACATGTGTACCGCCATAATATAATTGGGTGAGCCTTTCCACACTGAGTGTTCCTTTTACCCAGTTTGTGTCTTTCCACCTGATTTAGGCTTGAGATTTTATGGGTCTGAGTCCTACTTAAATAATATTAGTTTGATTGTCTTAACATGCAACATTTGTGATTGTGATATATTGTTGTGATATTGATTAAGGCAAAAAAACCTTCTTATTGTTTATCATCTATAAATGTTCTCTTTGATATCTATTTGATGTTCTCTCTCTCTATTTGTTTGGAAAGCCTTGATAAAGTTTATCGATGTCCTTTAAATATTTTTATAAAGTTTGGCATTGGTATGATGACAAATTCCACCTTGTCTTCTTTTATTGGGTATGCTTCCAACCCCTAGATGAAGGTCATGGAGGATATGGCATGAAAACATGGAACTATGGTTAAACGAGTTGACTCTTAGGATATAAACTTCGGATATTTTAGACTTCCCTATGCTTAGTTGTTGAAGTTGTTACATTCATGTAAGCCATGTGGGGGAGATTATCTTGTAAACTTATAAATTTAATATATTCATTATATTTTATTCTATCGTTATCATTTTATATCATTCTTTTTAGAGTTGAAAAAGTAACTCAGCTATTCTAGAATACTTGTTAAAGTTTTTGGATTAGATGGGTATGTTTCTAAAATTAAGTGAGGAGTGGATCCCCTCTCTATTCTAACTCATTACACTTTATGTGAACCAACTAAGTATTAAGTTGGTTTATTAACAAGATGATCTTAGGTGAATAATAACCAAGAACATCAAATTTCTTATATAGGTGAACCACAACCTCCATACTATATACCATGCCATAAACATTGGAGCATCCAAAGAAGAATAGAGAAGGGTGATTTATGGCTCCAAAATATCCCTCATGAACTTTGGATGGTTGTAACATGTTGGATTTGTAGTTGAATTTTAGAGATCAAACCTTGTAATGTGAAATTAATTATAGTTATGCATAATTCCTCTTTTGATAAAGTCCTAATAATTTTCCCATATATATAGGATGTTCATTCATTATCCGACAAGTAGCCTATATTTTCACTACTCGTGCATCCCAAAAAGTAAGCATATGGTCAGAAAAGTAACTCTCTGGACAAAAAAGTAACTAAGTTGATAAATAAGTAACTATGTGACTAAAAATGTAAAATTGAACAGAATACCCAGAAAATATATATGTAATTATATATTTACAATAGTTGTTACAAATGTAACTATGTATGCACAAAACGTAACATTTTGTAAGGTAAATTAACCCTCTACATGTGTAAACCCACATTCAATACCTACACGGGTAGCTACCCGCCCCCTCTTTTACTTAATTTTTCTGGAGTTTCTTACTTTTGACATGTAGAGGGTTACTTTACCTTGCAAATTGTTACTTTTCATGCATAGATAGTTACATTTACAAAAGCTATAATAAATATAAAATTACATATATATTTGTTGTGAATTTTTCCCAAATTTACTTGTTTAGTCGTATAGTTACTTTTTTATCAGCATAGTTACTTTTTTATCTAGTGAGTTACTTTTTTGTCCATATAGTTACTTTTTGGGCTGATGGGTAGCGAAAATCCAGGCTACTCATCGAGTATTGAATGAACACCCTATATATATATATATATATCATTATTGGGATTCAAACTCAGTCCCCTTGTTAGGGGATATCGTTCTTGGCCATTTGAGCCACTCCTTGTCAGCAAGTATGTATGTATGTATGTATCACATCTAAGAGAAGGTTCCTTCTCCCTCTCTCCGACCCAAGAAGCATAGCCAAGATGCTCCCGAGATGGGTAAATCAGCCTTAGTCCCCCCGTCAGGATTCAAACTTGGGACACTTCATGAGGCACCACCAGACTTGACCAGTTGGGCTATCAACCATTTGGTGTATGGGATTAAGAGAGAAAGATTCCCCCCTCCCACACACCTCTCCCACGCCCATGGCGGAGACCGAACGTCTGGGAGGGTGGTAAATCAAGGCAACAACTGAGATTCAAACTCAGGTCCTTTTTTTAGGAGACACCGTGCTTGACCACTTGAGCCACTCCTTATCGGAAAACTGCTTGGTTTGTGTATGTATGTATGTATGTATGTATGTATGTATGTATGTATGTATGTATGTATGTATGTATGTATGTATGTATGTATGTATGCACATGTGCGTGATGAGCCTTTTTTCTTTTATAATTACAAAATTGTTCATTTATTCTCACTGATATTGCTGGCATTGCATTCATACATTATATGATAGCTATTAACTACTTCCTTTATGTATGTATATATATATATATGTGTGTGTGTGTGTGTGTGTGTGTGTGTGTGTGTGTGTTTTATAAATTGTTTGCTTATTCACATTGATATTGTTGGAATTGCATTCGTACAATATATGATAGCTATTTACTATATATATGTAATTATGTATACCCATGTGTGTAATGAGCCTTTTACTTTTAGAACTATGAAATTGTTTGTTTATTCTCCCTGATATGATTGGCATTGCATTGGTACATTATACAAGATCTATTAACTACTTCCTTTCAATTATACAAGTTTCTATATATTTGGTTGTAGAATTAGTTTGTTTCTTCTTTATGTAATGAGTGATTTACCTTTAGGGTCTCACTCATTACAAGTGTCATTTAATTATCTATACCCATTGAGGAAACCAGAATAACAAGCATTGCTTCTGGGGCTCACGTATAATAAATATATATAGCCATACTAGAAACAATAAGAAGTAAATATCTGACATCATATGAATAGTTTCAACTTTAGTTTCATCCCTACAATAAGAATACATGAAAAGAGGAAAGAAGAATTGGTAGCATTTGGAGGTAAAAACCCTCCTTTGAAGAAAAATGTTTATGTTACTCTACAGAAAGAAGAAAGAATTATGCACCATCATGACTAATTACTATACAAGTTTATGTATATATGATAAGGTAAAGCATAGTGTAGTTATATGAGATTGTGTTGTAGCTGTGTTGATATGACTTTAACCCAAATCAATTTCATATAGAAAAAAAATAACTTATAATTGAATGGACTAATAACAATAGCAGTTCTCTAATGGCACATCAAGATATTATAAATACATCAAAATCTCTAAAGATCACTATGCCCCCATGATCAAATGGATTCAATTATTATTTTTGTAATAAACTTATGTTATATTAACTAAATGCAAAAAAGATGGTTCTTATCCTCTTTGCAAAAAGTGGTATCTTCATGAAGTAATAGTACTTAAGTACATTATGAAATATAAGTATTCTTTCTCTAGAAAATATTAGAAGGTCTCAACTCTTATGTACTATGGACTAAAGTCATTTTTAAATCTTATGCAGTAGGTTACAAATCCTCCTAAGCATTACTAACAAGAATCAAATTTGCCCTTTTTTTGTAAAGGCACATCAAAATTCCTTTTTGTTTCTTTATGAGACCATTGTCTTTCTAATCATTATGATGATACTTATGACATTTGTTAGATGTACATATTATAAATCATGTGGTTCCTTTAATAACAAAATATTGATATTGTATAGTCGTTTTTGTAGAGGAGTTTTCATACAAGTCCTCGTTTAGGTATCGTAAATCATAAGCACGTATATAATCCAAGTACCAGATTGTAATATTGTTGATTTTCAACTTACTTTATGTGTAAGGGCTCACAACCATGTTATACAATGACAATAGGTGACCACATTCCACAAAAAAAGTTCAACTAAATGTAAAGTCTTGCATAATATTTGTTGAATGATACCTTGTAATTCTTTACAGGTGACAAGGATGCTAGTGGGCTCATGAAAAAAGAACTTTTTTTATGTTTCATATTGTCGCTAAGTCTTATATAATCTTCAACTGAAAGAAAGAAACTTCAAGCTTCTTTTGGAGGGGTTAGGGGTGGGTGGGTGTTGCGGGGGATGTCAAGTGAGGAAACTCAAAGGCAAAACATTCACATTGATTTCTCGTTGTAGGGAGAAGAACTTGTATATATCAGCCCATCTTCGTTTTGTCCGGGAGGCTACAATTCGTATCCATTTGTAAAGTCGGGCTTATCAATTTAAATAGAAGTCGTATGCTTTCTGATGATAATAGAAAAACTGTTTGAGCCCTATATCTTGTTAAGTGGGTAAAGTGTAGTGTCTATGTAGTTATCTTTGTGAGTTTTATTTTGTATTAAAAAGCTAGTGAATTGCTCTTTACATGTGATAGCAAGTGTGTAGCAATTGTTTTACTATGCGTTCAACACCGCGAACGGCGTAGCTAATTTTGACTCAGACCTCCATTTCCACTTGCACTGCCTTCCTAATCACCATTTCCTTCCCCGTCTCTCCCTCCTCGCTTCAGCTCCCTTCTCCCTTTTAGAGCATGGACATGACAGGCACGAGGAGGGAGAAAAGTTAATTTGAGAAGGTAAAGAGAAGCAGGAAGTTGATCCCAAGCCAGCAGATGAGAGGCTTGCAATGGTGGTACGCACTCAAGATGAACAGCACATGTACAGCAACAACCACTGTAAAACTTACGGGGGAATAGAGGAGGATAAATGGCTAATGGGTCCAGTCAAAATTCACTCTGCGTCATGATTATCTCCCACCTTGTTACCAGGATCGATCTTGTTGTACACGCTTTAAGCAAGACAGCGACTAGACAGGCTAGCCAGCTACCTAATTAAGGGCTGAACATGCATGCATATCAACTACTAGATGGTAGACTGGCCGCGTTCGATTGTTACTCGATCCCTCAACACACAGCACAGCGATGGTCCCAGGAACTCTCCTCTCTCTAAATGACCAGAGCACTCCATTGTCTCCGAAAGCGTTGCCCCGTCATTGTCGCCGTCGTCCTTAGTCCCCATCCTCGTCGTCACCATCATCAATATCTTTGAGGCCAAGCTCCGATCTTGCCACAGGTTGGTACGAATTAGGCCTTAATTAGGACATTTGCCATATTTTATTACTTAAATGGCACGTTTTTGAACTTATTGTCCAAAATGACACATTAATGTGTCTCAGCAGCAGACGCATTGGTCCCACAAGAGGGCAATGCGTCCCGGTTTGGGACGCATTGTCTTCTTGTGGGACCAATGTGTCTGCTGCTGGGACGCATTACACCAATGAGTCACAGCCGGGGACGCATTGCAGCAATGTGTCTCCATGCATGACGCATTGCACCAATATGTCCCCATACATAATGTATTATTATTTTTTCAAATATTTTTGCAGTCACTGATATTCTTTCATGGTTATTGATATGTATATTAACAATATTGATTATATTTGTACATTTACATTTCCTTCACTTATATTTGGATGTCTATAATATACCAATTATTATAAATTTGTCAACTTCAATAGCTCGTAACATGCATATGGAATATATAAGTGGTATTGCAACCAACATCAGTTGGTTCCTAATTGATTATATAATAAGAACTTAATCCAAAAAAAATGAGATAGCAATTAAAAATAAGGTTAAAACATGAACGAACATGACGAGAAAATAATACACAACACACAACAGAACAATATGATAGATCCAAAATGAACCAATATGATATCATAATATGATAGATCCACATACAATAGATGTCTCCACAAAGGCATATATACAACACAATACAATATATAAAAAACTAAGCACGTCCTCTTCGCCCACGACGTCCTCGCCCACATCCCTCTACATCTGGCTCCTCTGTACTGATGTCATCTGGAGATTCCTGAACTGGGGACAACTGCGTAGGAGGATGTTGGCGAGCATCATGGTAGAAATGAAAAGGTGGAGGTGGGGTGAGGGGTTTCTGAAAACCAGGATAGGATGCATCAGGTGGGGTGCATCCTGAGAAATCAAACGGAGTAGGTGAATATGTGGCATAAGGTAGTGGTCAGCTCTGATGAATAACTGGTGGTGGGAATGGAGTGTATGGAGCAGAAGAAGAACTTGCTCCATGGTAGGATGATGGTTGAGGTGGGGTGATGAATGAAGAATAAGAACCAGTTCCTCCAAAGTATGGGCTTGTATGTCCCCATCCCATGAACTGAGAAGTGGGAGTGAGCTCGGGAGCAGTAAGTACAGGAGTATGAGTAGGAGTAGGAGTAGGAGTGGGCTCAGGGGCTGTGGTATGAGTGGGTATGGGATCCCACGGTCGAGCATAGTCGGGAAGACTGTCAAAGTAAGCCCCCAGGATGTTATAGATGTCGTCTCTGATCTGTGTAAGGGTGTGCTCTAAAGCTACTCAGATCGCCACATGTGTTTGCACATATAAAATAAAGTATATAAACATAATAAAGACCAATTACATATATTACAAATAACAATGATAAAAATAACAGTTTGTAAAAAAAACAATAATGATACTCACAAATTCTTGTTGGCAATAACTTTGTGGGTAGTATGTGGCCGGAGGCATAGCTGGAGGGGGCACGATGTACTGGGGATGATACCATACGTAGTGAACTTGAGGACTGAAGATTGCATCAGTTGGTGGAGCGGGAACTAAGCTCTCACGTCTATTGTTCCATAGTTGCACCTCCCGCCTATAATGAAGCAGCCAATCATCAGCTGCATGACCCTCCCCATCTATCCGGCTAAACCGCAGCAGCTCAAGAGTAGGTTGTACTTGAACAAATCCAAAGTATCCAAGTACTCTGTCGGGAAAGTGTCACTCCACTATTGTGTAGCACAGCAAAGGCACTCGTGCCAACCAAACATCACTACTCTCTCTACAAACGGTAGGCAATCTCTCAAGAACATCAGTAGTGTAAGGAGTCAAATTTATCTGTTATTCATATAGACAACATGTATCATATAAAATAGAGTAAATTGCGAATAAATAAAACATATACCATACAACATGTTAGTAGAGGTAAGTAAGTTATACCTACGAGGGCAAAATCTGGTCAAATGATGAATCGTAAAACTGGATTGTTCCCCTTATAGTGTCACTCCTTTGGACAAAGGTAGGTCACCTATTAAATTGACAAACTATATTTAGATAAACACTATATAATGTTTGGACAAATATAAAAATTAATTATGTAGATCTTTTACATGTAATCCAAGGGAACATCTTCTGGCCACTCCCCCCAGTGCATAACAATTGAACATGGGCGTCCAATTCCCAACCTCTCCCAACACTACAGTTGCAATAGACAGACACAACCTGACAGATGGGCAGTTCTCCTGGACCGGGTGGTAGCCTTATACAACTTCCTATATAAGTAAGCTAGAGTTGCAGCACCTCAAGATAGAGTGCCACAACATGTAAAATCAGACACAAGAGGGAGGTACTGTCACGGAACCGAAATCCCAGTCCCATGAACCAAACGTATACCAAAGGCGACATGCGAAAGCGTAAAGCTTAGCACATATGAACAAATAACAAGATACAAGCACCAACATAATCTCAACAATCAACAAGATATATTAAGCAACATCATTATATTACACGATTTGAATTACATATTCAAGAGTCACTTTGTACAAGTTTGCTCATGTATACTATATTTGGATCTTACAACAAGTACACCTAGCAAAGCTCACCAAGCCCATCAACCTTCTAGCCATCTCTGAACCTAAAAACAACATACGAGAAATGGGTCAACACACAAGGTGTTGAGTATGGGGCAGAAAGATACATATATGTATAAGCTTTGCATAATTTTGAAAATATTTCAAGACTAAATGAACAAGAATAAACATGTTAATTGTTTAACAAATGTGAAACCATATTTTATGTCATTTCACTCCATTATACCAACAATATCAAGCATGTTTAAGGCCTTTGACCATCTTCCCGTTGGAAGGGTATGTAAGGGTGCTCAAGCTTAGCTAACACTTTTATACGAGAGGGACCTCAAGGACGTAACCAAGAGTTAACCCTTTATCAACAATATTATAATGGATTTCTATCTATATATGTGTTCAAGTTATAAAACTGACGAGGCAAACATCGAGTACGACATAGCAATACTACATGGCAATATTTGAGCAAATAGACAAACAAGCATACAATATATGTCTTTTCAAGCAAGAAAGTGATAGTCATATAACTAGATAATGCTCATACCTGATTCAGAGATTCTTAACTTAACTCATCCATCACCATCTAGCCACATGCCAAACCTGATTAAGAACAAGATTGCATTTACGCATTAGATTCTTATCATTAACCCTAATTAGGTGCATTTTAGGGTTTTGGCCAAGATGGGTTCCAAGTTGCTTATTGGTTCATTATATGATATTGTACTGATCTAGAGGTCATCATGATGGTGTGGTTCAAGTTTCATGACATTATGACGTTCCATTCATTATATATGACCATTCAAGGTTTAAGGCATTTGCATGCACATTATAGGGCTAAAGACTCATAATAGGGCACCCTAGATCATGATTCATCGAGTCAAGAGGTCTAGATTTAAAAGATGATCTAGATCAGCAATATTAAGTCATTATAAACATATAACAAGATTAAGTGGATGTCCATTAGAAATAAGATTAGCAATTTGGGGTAATGTTCATCATTAAAGTCCAAACTAAGCACTTATGTACTAAAAAGGGTCATGATGAACAATAGGGAGAGTAGGACCTTCATTAGGGCTACAAAGACACTATAGTTACAGATTTGGTGCTTAGGTGGGTATATATGCATCAAAGTTCCAAAATTCATCATAACATTGCATTAAATATGTTAAGAAGATCAAAAGGTGACTTATTTGAAAAAATAGGAGAGCTAGGATCATATTCAGGTCCTGAAATCATGCCTAAGTTGTATATCTTTTTGATAGGATCGATTTGATATATAATTTTGCTATATTTGGCCTTAGTATGAACAAGTTATGCATTTTTAAAGGTTTGACCCAAGACTATAGAGAATATAAGAGGCATTTACCATTAATAATGCAATGGGTCTAGGCCTTCAGATGATGATCTGACGGCTCACATGGGCGCCATCTTCACCCTCCCAAGGGTGTGAGTCGAAGTTGGACCAACCATTCCTCGGACCATGGACATCCGGTCCAAACTCCTCTCTTGACCCAGGCCCCGGGCAGCTTCTGTTCATCATCCCCAATCGCGTGACCCCTGTTCTTGCGTAGGAACAGAGTGGAAACAGGGGACGACGCACAGGTCTCCCTCAGCAACCGCGGTACCTCCAGAAGCTCGGGGCAAGGCAAGGTCGGGGTAGGCATGGTCTTGGGCGCGCTGTCGCGGCCCGTTTTCTTCTTCAAGGACAAGACCTTGTCGTGGGGGATTTGGCCACCAGCTTGGCAGGTCGACGGCTCCAGTCTTGGCCTTGCCTCATTGGCACCTTCCGCAGTGGCAAGAGGCTCAAGGCGGGGGTTATGGATCTGGGCACATCGTCCACCAAGGTTCGCCAACGTGCTGGCCTCCAGGCAAAGATCGGGAGGGGCAGCCACTAACCTTGGTAGCCCTTGCCACCTGCGGCACTAGCCCTTGTCGCCAGGCAGGGAGGAGAGGGGAAACACGGATAAGGGAAAGAAGAAACCAATAATATGAAGAAAGGCTTGATGAGAGGAGTTTATAAACCGATCAAGAGCACTAGGGTTTAGATTCCAAGCAATTAAGAGCTTTCCTTGTTGCCCGATTTGGCTAAAGGCGGCGGGCGTTCTTCCCAGTCCTGCGATCTTTCCCAAAATAGAAGAGGGGAGAAGGGCAAGCAACTGGACCCTGATTGTATATTTGGGGCCCACTAAGGGTCAAATTCAAGCTAAAACAACTAATTCAAGTGAGAAACTAGTCCTTTTTTAAAAGGCACAAATTGTGCTACAAATGTCCAAATAGGATGAATTTTGCGCCATTAGACTCGTTATTGAAAACTCTACATCATGATTTATATTGGAAATAATTTATTGAAATGAGGTCCAACATATATATTAAGATGGTGACATGGAAGTGTGGAACTTAGTTCAAAAAGGTGAATTAATGTCAAACATCTCAACTGATCACTGGTGTGACTAAAAGGAAGTATAACCACACTCACACTATGCAATTGATATTCAATTGAGTATAAGTCACTTGATGAGAGAGAAAGAGTACAATAGAAGAGAGAGAAAATTGAGGTTGTCACAGGTACCTAACATGCACTTTATCCCCGATACTATTTGGGATAAGGTAACTACCTAAGAAGTATATGAGATATGCCCTGGTGTACCTTGTCCTCAGTTCTAGTTGTTGTTTTTCATCACCCACGGTTAGATCCATATCCATGAAGTTCTCACACAGCCAAATCAAGGAGATATGCCCCTTAGACATCCCATCTGGTGCATCTCCTAAGAAATTCTCACAAAGGTGAGACCAAGAAGAAAAGTGCCCCTCATTTACACCTATAGGATAAGAAGCTATAACAGGTGAGCCATCAATCCTAAGACCTAGAAGCACTGCAACATCCTGAAGTGTTACAGTCATCTCAAATGGGGGAAATCTAAATGTATTGCTAGTATTGTCCCACCGGTTAACTAATGCAGTGGGGTCAAGGTGGATAGAGGGTAGCCTATGAACAAGCCCAAAACTGGCTATGGAAATATTTTTGAAAACATCCGGGTCAGTAATAGGCCATTGTGTCAACATGATGTGGTATTGGGAGAGTCAGAAGGTTGCTTTTCTAGGAGTCATATCTATGAAAAGTGCAAATATTACATTAAATGAAAAGTGCAAATATTGTACAACATATAAGTTTGTCAAGATTCTTCATTAGATAAGATGAAATTAATTCAAATACATGAACTACCAAATAATATTAAAATACAACATTAACTACTAAAAGAGAAATATTACAATAATTAGTTAGTGCATTTGATTCAATATCTCATCTAGAGGTTCATAAAATGGCCACATTTGATGTACAACCCGATGTATCTCTGGATGTGATACAGCTAACTGGTTTTTTACTTTTTCATTGATTGGCATTGCTTTCTGTTTCGTGTGATCCCAATACCAACTAGGTAGCTCAAGAAGTTCTTCATACATGTAAAACATTTGCTTTAAAAAATGTTAATGAAATTTTGCTTGTTCTTTTGTCACTATAAATCCTAACTTGTTGTACAACAAATCTGGTACGTCATTCCAGTCATCATCCAATAGAGTTTGATGAGCCATTTTTTCCTCTAGGCACTTTGTAGCTATGATTTGGATTAACTCTACTAACATGTGAAATGTCCATGTCCTTCGATGAGCCATCTATAAAAAAACCCATTATAAATTCATTCTTTTAGTGAAATTGCAAACATTACATGGCGTGATTAAATTATAAACATTACATGACTTGAGTAAATTGAAATTACAAACATTACATGACGTGATTAAATTGAAATTGCAAACATTACATGACTTGAACAAACTAAAATTGCAAACATTACATGCCTTGAGTAAATTGAAATAGCAAACATTACATGACCAGACATCATATTACATTAGGACAAGTGTGTCTATTATGGCCCCTTCTGCCACACTTATGACAGTGATATGTATACTGATTTGGATCAACATCCATAGTTGAAGGCCTTCTCTTTTTCTTTGGTCTTCCAGCTTTCCTTTGTTTCCTAGGGGGTAATAAGGGATAAATACCTCTACTTTCATCAAATTGATGCCAATACCTCTTGTCGGGAATACCACAACATTCAGTTCTATATGTGTTTAGATAAGCCTCATTTGTATAATATGCACTCACAATAGGCCCAACCCCTCACAGCTGGACCAAATGCCCAAAACACCCGCTTGAATCTACGAGTGTCTTCAGTTTGAAGGGTATAATCATCAATAAGGTGGGCATATATAGTTCTTGGAATATATTATGTCAGAGATATCAAGAACGGCAACAAACTATGATATGATGATTCCCATTCTCCAAATATTTTACAAATAGCCTTCCTCCTCGCTAGATATGCCTTCTTGTAAGATATATGGAGCCTTAGTTCAGCATTCACCTTGCCACGAATTTCTCATGTCGACATATCCAATCGTGATACTAGGATTGGCATTATCATTCAAGCAATATAAGATGATGTGACTTGGTGATGATCATGATTCATAACAGTTAATTCACAATTGTGGCATGCTTTACAACGTTTTATCTTCCACATGCCACCTGCTCTTTTGGACTGGCAAGCAGTCAATCTCCAAGGACATCGTTGATCGTGGATACAAACAAGTTTAAGATGACGATTATTTGAGCGTAATGTACGGTACTAGACATTCTTTTGTATCGACTATTTTTGGAGTGTCTCAACCAGTACAACTTTGGATGCAAATAAAGCACCCTCATATATAACAGTACTGGAAGGATTGTAATTGAGACGGAATTCATGACGAAAATCTTCCACCCAGTCATCATCTTGAAAAGCTTCATAGTTGGAATCAATGTGTTCATGTTGGGGCCATTGGTTGTCAAATATGAATGGAATAGAACTCAATGCTGCAATAGAGTCAAGGAATGGATGTGTGTGCTCATCATCGGTTTCAGTCTATAACTCCTCCTCAGGTGGTTCACTATTATTACCACCTTCAATATCACTATTGTTATCACCTTCGTGATCACTATCATTATCACCTTCATGATCACTATCATTATCTCTCTCGTCAACCTCAACACCAACATTCTCAGTAGTAGGATTTTGAGAAAATTGAGGTGGTTGACTCCATTCAGTAGTTAAATAACTTTTGAGAGAATTGAGGTGGTTGACTCCATTCAGCAGTTAAATGACTTTGAGAGAATTGAGGTGGTTGACTCCATAAATGATTGTGAGGGAATTGAGATTGAAATTGATTCAATAGATCCATGAAACAAGGATGTTGGTGGATAGATGTTTTTTCAAGAAACACATCAATATAGGCATCAGCTGAAAGTGATAACAAGGTTTTGTATGCATCATCATCATCAACTTGTACGAGCATATGATTTTCTCCAGGGAAAAGATAGGATATTTTGATAGAAAAGTGGTTGGGATTGATGTCAAGTGTTGTATAGATATATGATTTAAGTTCATATAGGGTATTAATAAGTGAAATGTTTATGGGTCTAACAGATCGACTAGAATAAGACCCATCAGAGAATTTGAACTAGATGCCATGTTCCTATCATTGTAAAATAATAATTCATATTTTAGAACATTATATTAACATGAATTAATATTTTAGAACAGTGACATCATTTTTAAAAGAGTAGTTAAGATTTTAGAACAATAATTTTGAATTTGGAATTAAATTTATTTTACTACTTTTTCTATAACATTAACATTTTAGAACAACAATTCTACTATTTTTTTTAGTAACATTAACATTTCTATTCAACAACAGTTTTGCTATTTTTTCAGTAACATTAACATTTCAGAACAATAATTTTGCTATTTTTTCAGTAACATTAACATTTCAGAACAACAATTTTGCAATTCCAAACAATAATTTTTCAGGTATTAATTAACCTTCAATTGTCATTTTCTACATCATTATTTCAGTAATGTGGAATTAAGGAGTAGCAATACAATTATTATAGTTGTAATATTGCATACTAATGTTAATTTCAAGTTTTGGAAATTAAAATTTTGATAGAAAAAATACCTCAAATGGAGAGTTCTCCCTTGTCAATCAAAGAATACGAGAAGAGAAAGAAGAGCAGCAGTAGAATCGCCTCCAAACAGTAGAAGAAACGAAGAAGATAGCAGCTCCAAGATCGCCCGAAATAAGCTAGAAATCGCCTCCAAGCAGTAGAAATCCGAGCAAGAACTCCAGAGCAATGGGAGTAGAGAGCAAGAGTAAGGAAATGAAGAATGGTGTGAGTTTGGGGTGCTGATTTTACCCAATATTTATAGGAGAGCAATGCGTCCCGGTCGGAGACGCATTGCCCCCATGTGGCACCGCGCCGCGACCCAACGGCAAAATAGTTGTTGGGTTGCGGCGGTCCAGGTGTTGGGTGGGAGCAATGTGTCCCCGTCCCGGACGCATTGCCCGCGTGGCAAAATTTAGCCGTTGAGGCGTCTTCGCGCGTGACGTATTGGCCCCACAAGAGGACAATGCGTCGTGGTTCAGGATGCATTGTCATCCTGTGGGATCAATACGTCCCGAACTGGGACGTATTGTCCTCTTGTGGGGCCAATGCGTCCCGAATCGAGACGCATTATCTCGCAGGAGAGCAATGCGTCCCAGAAGTTGACGCATTGATCCCCAAATGTGTCATTTTGGACAATAAGTTTAAGAAGGTGTCATTTAAGAAATAAAATATGACAAATGTGCCATTTTAGTTTTTTGGCCTACGAATTATACCACCATGCATATCATCACTACATAAAGGTTGTCATTACCAAATATTCCGACCGCGCGGAGCAGCTGCCTAGCAAGATCCCTGTAAGCCGCGGTTGTTGGTACAGCATCGGGCAGCGGAATTAGCCGGAGACAAATCCGTTTTAAACGTGCACGGCAGCGTGTCGATGGAACATTCATTGCGGCTACCTACTAGTACTACTCGGCGAACCAATGGTCGATGCAACCACAATGCCATTTTTAGCCGGTAGTGACCATCCTCGCCGGCAAATGTACACATAATTCGCCATGTTTGGGCCGAAATCATGCAGCAGTACTGGCATCATACTACTATTCATTAATAAGTGGAGTTCTCTTCACATCGTTGCATCTTTTATCTCGGGCTTGGACGTAAGAAACTCATGCGTCAGCTTGCAACATGAGAAACTTATTGTGATCTGTAAGCACAGCATGCCCCCCCCCCCCCCCAACCCCAAGGATCAGCTGTCCTAGTTTAACGAGGAGCAGGCTGCTCCTTGTTGTAAATTACGTCGCATGTCATGAATGAAATCCTGACCTTACTAATTGATCTGTGCTCACACATCTACATAGATGCCAGCAGGAGTAGCGTACTCCCACTTGATCCAGGACCAGCAGATCTTTAGGTCTGAGATCAGGAAAGTTAAGGGAAACCGCCGAGAAGGGGCTTACCTTATCACGCCTTTTATCTTCTCATGGTAAACTTTTTACTTCCAAACATGTTCTACCTTACTCGGTTGTTCCGGTTGTCTCTTTAAAAAAATCTTGTCATTCATTCATCCATTTGTTCATTTCTAAAAAAAAGTTAATGTGATGTGTACGACAGAGATTTAATGGGACATGTTGAGGCAACAAGCCCGGGACAAGAGATTTAAATCTGACTAATGTTAGGAACCTAAAATACAAGATGGGTCGGGACTATAATAATTGAAATTATTCAATATATTAGAAATCTAGAGTAATGTAAACAACTATAGAATTAAGCGTCATTTGAATTCAGGTTGATGCGATGACTTCATTTGGGTGTAGCATGAGTGTAATTTAATGATTACTTTGTGATTTTATATAATGATTGGGCCCACTACCCAAGGCACTAGTAGAGTTTAGGAATGATGACTGGCCCACAGACCATCATTGGCCTTAACTATGTGGTTTGTCCCCACTCACGCTCAAATCGGGATCAACTTTCCGATTTGTCAGGCATCTTACTACTACTCTGGGTTGAGTACCTTAAATCGCGGAGTTCTTTAGTTATGGGCTCCCTGAAAAGGAAGTGTACCTTAGTGATGTAGGTAGTCCAATCATTGATCATTTTATCCAAGGTCTCAAATCTAGGGATGTTACAATATTACCCACTTAGAATCTTGAATCTCTCATCAAGGCTTAACTATATGGTCTCATAATCACTTTCTCATTTCAGTGGTGACTCAAAATGGTCATGTACACCCAGCTCCTATCCAGGGTTGTCAATGTAAGGGAGGTTCCACCAACTCGCGGATAGCCCTTTTCAACATGTATGGATACTATACACATGCCTATGTGAGCCCCACCTACTCGAGGGGAATAGGCTCTCATCCATTTACAATGTATAGTTACACTGCCCAAAGCTCTAATAGAGTTTAGTAATGACGATTAAAACTAGCAGTGTCCTTGATTGTGTGATTTATTGTCACTCATGTGCAAGCAGAATCAACTTCTGAAATGGTCACTCATCCTAGTACTACTCTGGCTAAGCGCTCTTAACAATAGTGTTCTTTAGTGATGGGTTCTCTGGAAAAAAAAGTATCCTTGGTGATATGGGTAGTCTGATCATTCCTTTTAAGTTATTTTATCCAAGACTTCAAATATTGAGATGTTACATTTTATATATATAAGTATGAAAACTCTATGCATAACAAAATAAGCTTTTAGTGAGAGATATTTGAGATGGATAGAAGATTGTGAATGAAAATGACAAATTGTGAAGGATCAATATTTTAAACAAACTTGATGCCTCAAAGGAACTTTTAAGAAAAATGTGTATAGGAAAATTTCTCATATATTACAAAAAAAGGGATCTGAGTACAGAAAAAAAAAATGGCATAGGGACCTAGATTTTCATTCTTGAGGAAATAATTAGAATAATGAAAGAGATAGCACCTTGATAATTTATGTTTGAATTATCTAGGAACTCATCAATTATAGATAAGAATGCTACACTACTACAGAACTTGCTAAAGACAAAGGTCAAATCTCTGACCATGACTATTATGTGTTAGTTAAGGCCAATCCCTGACTAATAGTAGTTGATCAGGTCTTGTCCCTGACCAACGGAGATAGAAACTTTGAGCAGCCACAAAAAAGAATATATATCCCAGTGAACACCTTGTATCCAAGGCATATTCTTGACCAATAAGAATGAATGTTTTGTAATTTATACACACACACACACACACACACACACACACATATATATATATATATATATATATATATATATATATATATATATATATATATATATATATATGTGTGTGTGTGTGTGTGTGTGTGTGTGTGTGTGTGTGTGTGTGTAATTGAGTTCAATATGGGAGAACATTCTATTATATTTTCAATATGATGTCTACATTTAAAATACATGTTTGGAGAATCATGTCTCTCCCAAAATAGATCCATATCCACTAAAAGCACCTTGACAAATAATTCATAAACATCATATGGAACTATTCAAAAAAATTGTAAAAATAAAAATAAACTTGCATGTGGCCACCCAAGTTGGATTGCTTCATATATTTCCTGAGCATTACTTCTACTACTTTCAATCTGTGGTCTTTCTCTAGTATTTGCATCAGTCTTTCAAGGGCATTCAACATCTTGTATTTGAAATTAATAGTAGTTTTATACTTTATGTTTCATAAGTTCATAAAGTGAAATCAACATCAACGAAGAAAAATTAAAATATTTCTTATTCATATATACATGACACAAATTTTCTCATATAAATAATAGTCATGTAGTACACATTGAATATATGTATATGTTGTAATTAAAGTTTTGATATGTCAAGAAGAATATGTTCTCTTCTTGTTAGGTACTAATACAGAAGGATAGTTTCTTGGTTGTACCTCGACCAAAAAGTAAAACTATGATACATACCTATATATAATTTTTCAATTATATTTCTTTTCTCTTATGTATCATTGGGTATTATCATATAATACAGGAATAAGTATGAGCTTGTAGTTAAAATATAGTAAAAACTTGGACACAAGGTATTAAATTTTAAAAATGAGAGTTCAATAATACTTTAGAGATATCATGTTGCAATTCCTCATTTAAAAGAAACATGTATTAACATGATAGAATGGATAGCCATTGTATCATTATTGAAACTTGAGAACCTTACTTATCACTACCATGCTAGAGAAAGACAAATACTTGTATACCTTTGTATACAATAAAATTATTTTAAATAAGTGAGAAATGACACCACAAGCATCACATATATATGTGTTGGTGTTGGCATGGCCCTGCAAAATGACATCCATGAAAAAGTGTACCTCATGAACTTTGTTGGCACTATGTAAGTATACAATTATAAAATAATCATCAAAGATTTTAAAACTACAAATTGATAATAATGTAAGTGATTGTACATGTTTGGAAGTACTAGGCTAAGACAAATAAATAGTAGGCATAATTTTTGACATATGGATAAAATCATAATGGCATGCTCAATTTAAGTATAAAAAATATACTCAATAAACATCGTAATGGAATGACTACAAATATGGAATTCCATTAAGAAAATATGTGACAAAAAAATAAAATAGATGTCGTTTATCGGTGGTAGAACTTTATCTTTCAAGAAGTGTCCTCTTCTCCAAACTATACCCAAAGTACACTATGAATGAAAACTTGACATCATGTGTGTCCACCTACACAAATAAAGAAGTAAAATCGTGTATGTACTTATATGTTTGAAAATTAGAATGGGCATGATTGACATTTTGACATGTTGCTTAACTAAATAGTGGTTTTCAATTTTTATTATGAATACATAAAAAAAATTGTGATGTAAATGTGTCTTTTTAATGTGTACGTCATAAAAGATTGTAATAACTTACTTTATATGAATGATCATCAGTTTATGCATGTTAAATTGGCAACATAAGACCTTGAAGTACATCATGCACCATTGTAAATGATAACCTCCAAATTCGTGATGTTATCTTGGTATTTTTCTTCCATTTTCTATACTCTTCTATAGATATATTAGACAAAATCCCTAGCTATCCTCTTTTATTGCAAATAAATTGTTAGATTAACATTTCTCCTTTTTTCTTATAGAAAAAGACAAAAAAAATCATAAAAGAACCATACAGTCTCAAGACCGCATGGAGTCAAACGGTCCCGAGACCGCATGAAGCCAACCGGTCTCAAGACCGCATGAAGCCGACCGGTCTCAAAACCGCATGGAGTCAAATGGTCCCAAGACTGCATGAAGCCAACCGGTCTCAAGACCGCATGGATTCAAACGGTCCCGAGACCGCATGAAGCCAACCGGTCTCAAGACCGCATGGAGTCAAACGGTCCCGAGACCGCATGAAGCCAACCGGTCTCAAGACCGCAGGAAGCCAACCGGTCTCAAGACCGCATGAAGCCAACCGGTCTCAAGACCGCATGGAGTCAAACGGTCCCAAGACCGCATGAAGCCAACCGGTCCCGAGACCGCATGGGACCAAATGGTTTTAGAGTCCAAACAGTTTAGAGTCCAAACGGTCTTCAAGACTGTTTGGACCCAAAACCGACCAAACCATTTGGATTTCACTTAAGGCCTATAAATAAGACCCCAGGGGTCCTCCCAAGAAGGGGGGAGGTTTTTCAGACGTCCAGAGGCTGCCTCAATCACTCCAGAGAAAATCCAACTTCCATCCTCCACCCAGGGGTTTCCGGCCTGAGATCCACACTCCATCTCGAAGTTGCTTTATCTCTCTCCGCCAAAGAAGGTGGGAAGAGAGGATCTCATCATCACGCAACCTGTGAAGCTGGTGCATCATCTCTCTCTCTCCAAGGGGTTGGCTTTCCTTTCTCCTTTGTGGGGATGACGCTCTCTCTCTCTCTTCTTGCCTCCTTCTTTGTCCTAGTTATGAGTGAGTAGTCTCTCTCACCAGGGTGCGGGAAGTAGCCCCGCTACCCATGTTTTCATATCATGTAAATGTAATCCATAGTTTGTAATATAGAGTTGTTATCTTTTCAGTTCAACATCAAACGTTTAATGAATGCTTGTTGCTTGATCACCAACTTGTGTTATCTTTTGTCTTTTAGTATGAATTGTCTACGTTTGTACTATTAGATACGAAACTTGTTTGTATGTTGGTTCTTGGTGCATGTATCCACCATGCATCTGTTTTGGTATCTAGGAGTGCCTTTCAAGAAGTGGAGTATACTCACTCCCATCGTTGTACTTTCATGCTATGAAATGGAATCAGTTGACGTGTGAAAGTACAACTTTGATGAGTCGAGGAACACGCTTTGCGAAGGGATTGATGCAAAGTAGTTGACCATTCGTTCGGGGATGGCTGACTTTGAAACATTCCCACACTTCTCGTAGTTAGTTCTCCGAAGGGAAACTAAGTCTACAAAGATACTAACTGACTAAACTCTTGTTGCATGTTATGTTTTACTTTGCATGTCGTGATCCATGTATAGTGGTGGTGAAATTTGATCACACCCTAGTGACTTTTATCATTGTTTAACTTCTTTAAATTTACTTGCTTGCTTTATTTTACATGTTCTTAGTTTAAAAACACCAAAACTAACCTTTAGATCTAAATACCAACTAATAAGCGATTAAGTGAAGTTCCAACGTTTTCTATCTTGTTGCTACCAACAAGACCGTTGTCCCATGGATTCGACTCTTAACTATACTACGATAAGACTTCCACGTATCCTAGCATACGTGGGTGGAGTTCTCTATCTAGTATAAGTAAGGCTAAACCTAAAGACTTACCATCTTTAGGATTTTTAGTTGGTGCACGCAAGTGGAAGCTCCATCAAAAAATTGGCGTCGTTGCCGAGGACAACGGAACGTTTTAATTTCATTTAGTATCTTGCTAGTTGGTTAGGGTTTTACATTTTCTTTTAATCATTAATCTATATCTTCTTGAAATCATTATATCTCTGCCATCATCTAAAAGGTGTTTTCTTTTCTCTACTCAGGTAGATAACGTGTATGCAATCATCGCATAATAGCGGATTATCCCCTGATCCAGAGTACGACTCTGAGGTAGAGAGAAGCTTCCATCGCCGCATTAGAGTCAATCGCCAAAGAGCCAGGCAAATGGCTGAAGATCAACGCCAGGCTGCATTGGTGGTGGAGAGGGTCAATGCCACCATCGTCGCTCAAAGAGCACAACTCATCACTGAGACTCGTACTCAGATCCAAGTAGAGATTCGCGCGGAAGAACAAGCCCGCATCAGAGCTAAAAATGAGGCAGCAAACCAAGTTGTTCGGTTGGAACTAAGGAACAAGCAGTTGAGGGATTATGTTGTCCCAAAGAACTACGAAGACAACCATCCGCTCCGACCTCCGATCATCAACATTTCAAACTTTGATATCTGGACCCAATGGATTCAGATCATGCAGGGCATCTCATTCATTCTCTGGAGGTTCGGGAGATGACTGCATGGATCATCTGAAGAAGTTTAAGGCACTATGCCGACTGGTCCTGCAAGCCGGAGTTGCCTTTGATGCAATAATGCTTCATCTGTTTCACTTCACTCTATCTGGGAGAGCTCTGAGTTGGTATAATTCACTTGACAGAGAGCCAATAATCACCACATGGGCTCCCCTGGAAGAAAAGTTCTTGGAGAAGTTCTTCCCCCCTTCACTGACTTATGAGATTAGGGGGCAGATTAATCACTTCTCTCAACTTCCCGGAGAATCACTTGTTGAAGCATGGGAAAGGTTCAAAGAACTTCTGCGAAAGTGCCCTCATCACGGCATCTCCCAAAACCAACTACTAGAAACTTTCTATAGGGGAGTGAGTGATGATATCAAACAATTTCTAGATTCCTCATCTGGAGGAAACTTTATGAGAAAGAATTACGAGGATGCCTGGAAAATAGTTACACTCGGAGCTGAGAATCAGTCCAACTGGGGACGATCAGTTGGCAAAGGAGTCCTCAAGGTCTATAAAGTCGAAGAATCAATGGAGATGAAGGCTATCGCTGAAGCCTTAAAGACCATATCTCATAAGCAACAAGCTCTTGAAACTTCTCTTGGGGAGTTTGACAAGAAGAAAAACCCTCAGGTTCAACAGGTCAAAGCAGCCACAGGAACCTGTGAAGCTTGTCATGCATCTGATCATCCAACTCTTTCATGTGGTTTGCTTTACAATGTGATGATGGACATGCATCCACCACCACAACAGTATGAACCAATCACTGACCAGTCTGAAGAGCAATTGCCAGAACAAGTCAATTCTATTCATTCCATTCCTGGACAAGTTTATTATAATCCTAATCAACCAAGGAACCACCCAAGATTCCAATACGGGAACCCTGCTGGGACCGCAAATCTGCAACACCAGACGCAGGGCAGATCCTCTAGTAGGTTGCCACCTGGATTCCCAAGTAACTTAAATCAAAATCAAGGGAACCCCAGGAATAACTTTCCGAGATCCAACTACCCCAGGAATCCGTCTGCCTACTATCAGTATAATCATCCTCCTCTCCACCCACAGATGCACCCTCAGTTGCAGCAACCTCAGTTAGCGCTGCCTTCGCAACAACCTCAACAAGGACAACAACAACTTCCTCAAAAGAATACTCCTTCCCAGCCAGAGGATGAGATGACTTTGATAAGGCAGATGCTACAATCTTAACAGACTATGCTTGCTAATCAACAAGCTCAGCAAAAGGCAGTAGAGTCTCAACTTGCCCAAATTGCTGCACAACTAAAGCCTCCAACAGGCACATTTGCAGGGCAGCCTAAATTGAATCCCAGACATGGACAGAATAGGCCTGAACAGTTGAATGATGTTACTACGAGATCTGGACGCACCCTTCATGAAACTACCAGGATCACCCTTGATGATGATGATACACCTACCTTTATGACAAATGAGAGCCCGAAGCCAGGAACGGAGAAGTCCATAGAGAATGCAAAGGGCAAAGGAAAAGAACAAGTGTCCACAGAGCCGGAAATCTTATAGTATAAACTAAGGATCCCATATCCAGGAAGACTGTGAGAAACAAAAATGGATACCAGGTTCCAAAAATTCAAGGAGGCGATGAAGAAACTTTACATCGATATCCCACTCCTTGATGCCCTCTCTGAGATATCGACTTGGGCAAAATACCTCAAAACTCTGTTATCAAGGAAGTACATCACTGAGGAACAAGAAACTGTCAAGCTTGCCCAAACCACCTCTGATATCATCCTCAATAAAATGCCAAAGAAGAAGAAGGACCCAGGTTCCTTCGGAATTCAATGTTGCATTGGGAATGCATCAACTAAAAAGGGGTTAGCTGACTTAGGGGCCAGCATATCCATTATGCCCTATTCTATGTGCAAACGATTAGGTTTCACCGAATTGTTGCCTACAGCAATGACAATTCAATTAGCTGACTCTACAATCACCGCACCTCTTAGAATTATTGAAGATATTCCAGCTAGGATAGGCAAGGATACCTATGTCCCATGTGACTTTGTCATCATGGATATTAAGGAAAATCTGAGATACCCGATAATTTTTGGTAGACCCTTCCTCGCTACTGTCAGGGCGCTTATCGATGTTGAAGCTGGTACCATCATTCTAAGGCTCGGAAAAGAAGCAATTCAATTCTGAGTCCTCAATAGCATGAAAGGCCCCAGCATCCAAGAGGAGGTTTTTCTTCTAGACGCAATACAGCAAATGTCTCAATTAGAAATATCTGAGCCAGCGGACGAGTTAGAGAATGTCCTAACCAACCCAGAAGTCGAATTCTCTGCAAATGAGTTGGTTCAACAGTGTCTGCAACACTTATAGAAGGCCGAAGAAGCACCGACGGCCACCTTTGAAGAACTCAAAGATGTCACCATTACATAAGCAACTGAGCCACCTAAGGCTCCTGAGATGAAGACTCTGCCCATGGGACTCAAACATGCCTTCTTGGATGAGGAAAAATTATGCCCGGTCATCATTAGTTCCACCTTAACAGAAAACCAGGAAGCAAGACTTCTGGATGAGCTGAAGAAACACAAAAAGTCCATTGGATATAAGATAACTGACCTGACGGGCATAAATCCTGCCCTATGCATGCACATACTACCCATGGTCGAAGAATTTAGGCCATCACGCGAACATCAGAGGAAGCTGAACCCTAATCTCAAAGAAGTGGTTCGCCTGGAAGTCCTTAAATTACTAAAGCCAGCATAATCTACCCGATATCTGACTCCCAGTGGGTCAGCCCCGTCCAAGTAGTTCCTAAAAAAGGAGGCACTACTGTCGTGCTTAATGACAAAAATGAGTTAGTACCCACCACGACGGTGACGGGGTGGAGGATGTGTATCGACTATAGGAAGCTAAACAAATCCACGCGGAAAGATCACTTCCCTCTACCCTTTCTCGATGAGGTCCTAGAATGCCTATCCCATCAGAAATACTTCTGCTATCTCGATGGTTATTCCGGGTTCTACCAAATTCCCATACACCCAGAAGACCAAGAGAAAACTACCTTCACCTGCCCTTTTGGAACCTATGCTTTTAGAAGAATGCCATTCGGGTTATGTAACGCACCCGCTACCTTCCAAAGGTGTATGTCTGCCATTTTCGCAGGATTAATAGAATCCATAATGGAAGTGTTCATGGATGATTTCTTAGTTTATGGAGATTCTTTCGATAACTGTTTAATCAACCTTGGACAAGTTTTACAACGTTGTGAGGAAACGAACCTTATACTGAATTGGGAAAAATGCCACTTCATGGTAACTGAAGGTGTCGTCCTCGGGCACAGAGTGAGTGGCAGAGGGATCGAGGTCGATAAGGTAAAAATCAATGTTATCTCAAAGCTGTCACCACCGAAAGATATAAAAGGCGTAAGGGCTTTCTTGGGTCATGCAGGATTCTATAGAAGATTCATTAAGGATTTCTCAAAAATAGCAAAACCCATGACCCAACTCCTAAACAAAGATACTGAGTTCATCTTTAACCAAGACTGCCTACAAAGTTTCTCAACTCTCACAAATGCTTTAATTTCTGCACCTATACTGAGCGCTCCATATTGGTCGCAACCTTTTGAAATCATGTGCGACGCTAGCAATTACGCCATAGGGGCAGTGTTAAGACAGCGGATCGACAAGAAACCCTACGTAATTTACTATGCATCTAAAACACTAGATGAAGCACAGAAGAACTACACTACTACAGAGAAGGAGTTCCTGGCTGTCATCTACGCGTTTGAGAAATTCCACTCCTATTTGATTGGATCTAAGGTCGTCGTTTATACCAACCACTCTGCCATTCGATACCTAATTCAGAAGCAAGATGCCAAACCCAGACTTATCCGCTGGGTGTTGATGCTTCAGGAATTTGATTTGGAAATTAAAGATAAAAGCGGAGTGGAAAACGTCGTATCCGACCATCTCAGTCGTATCGAAGTTGAAGATGAAGATAAAATCCCTATCTGAGATTCTCTTCCAGACGACCAACTAATGAAGGCTACTCATGGATCCCCTTGGTACACGGATATTGTCAATTATCTACAGGAATCATTCACCCATCCGCTTCCCACCATGACAAAAGGAAATTCCTCCATGACATAAAGCAATATTATTGGGATGAACCTTACCTATTTCACCTTTGTGCTGACGGACTTTTCCGTCGCTGCTTACCGGAAGAAGAGATCACCCCCGTCCTAGAGCATTGCCATTCAGGACCCACGGGGGGGCACATGAGTGCAAAGAAAACCGCTATAAAAGTTCTGCAATCTGGTTTCTTCTGGCCAACCATAGCAAAGGACTCCTATGATTTTGTGAAATCTTGCAACAAATGTCAATTTTCTAGTAACATATCCAAAAGGAACGAAATGCCTCTCAAATGTGGCAAGAAATTGAGCTTTTCGTCGTGTGGGGGGTAGACTATATGGTCCCTTTTCCTTCTTCCTATGGTTTCTCTTACATCCTGGTTGTGGTGGATTATGTCTCAAAATGGGTCAAAGCTATACCCAATGTATCCAGTGATTCCAAACCAGTTATTAAATTGTTCAAAGATATCATTTTCCCCATATTTGGAGTCCCTAGAATTGTCATATCAGATGGCGGGACCCATTTCCTGAAACGAAGTTTTGAAGCCCTGTTGAAAAAGTACGGAGTCAACCACAAAGTAGCAACGCCTTACCATCCACAGACCAGTGGTCAGGTTAAGGTATCGAATAGACAACTAAAGGCGATCCTAGAAAAAACAGTCAACAGAAACCGCTCTGACTGGTCAACCAAGCTTCTCGATGCCCTTTGGGCATACCGAACAGCCTATAAAACACCAATCGGGACAACCCCGTTCCGTTTGGTATACGGTAAGTCATGTCATCTTCCAGTGGAACTGGAACATAAAGCTTGGTGGGCCATCAAACAGCTAAATTTCGATCTTAAAAGTGCTGGAGAAAATAGACAACTCTAACTGCAGGAGCTCGAGGAGCTCCGAATGACCGCTTATCAAATTTCCAGGATCTATAAGGAACAAACCAAGATGTGGCATGACGGTCATATCAAAAGGAAAGACATCGCCATCGGCGACAAAGTGCTCCTTTTCAACTCCAAGCTCAAGTTGTTCCCCGAAAAACTCAGAACAAAATGGTCTGGGCCCTTCACCATAAAGCATATATACCCAACTGGAGCTGTCATAATTGTCGACAATAACGGAGGAGAAAGGACGGTCAACGACCATCATTTGAAAAAATATTACACTCCAGCAGATAAAATGCCAAGACACACCATCGAAATCAGAGATGCCACGTCATCAGCATAACAACATCAAAGCTTCGTCGAGCCAGCGATGTAAAACCCATGCGCTACTTGGGAGGCAACCCAAGATTTCAGCTTCTTCTTTTATTTTCCGTTCTTTTATTTACCTTAGGTTTATCTTCTGAAAATATAAAAATTTCACATAACCAAAACAAACATAAAAATATAAAAATCCTTTCGACCTTAATCCTCCCAAACGGTCTTCAAACCGTTTGGGACCAAACAGTCTTGAAACCGTTTGACCTGGAGAATTCGTAGGGTCAACCCCTGATCCCTATAAATATAACCCTAACCCCCTCAGTCTTCTCCTTCTTTCTTTCGACTCTCGAGCTTTCTCTAACTCTTGTGCAAGAGCTATTCATGTGCCTTCGTCTTCCTGCTCCCATGTGGCTCAGTTTCTCTCCGCCTCCGACGACCATGTTCCCATGTTTATTCACGGCAACCTCACCTCAGTGTCGCCGCCCTCTGCTTCGTCGACGTCTTCTCCGCCAACAGCAACAAGGTTGGCACACCACCTTCACCGCCGCCGGCTGCGCCGCCGCGAACCCTGTTCTATCAAACCGTCTGCCATCATCTTCACCTTTCCCGCCACCATCACCGCCACCTACATGTGCCACCGCAGCAACCGATTCTATCTTTTCGTTTCCGCAATCATCTTCTATACCTTTGCCGCCATCTACGGCACTGTCGTCGGCTCCGCCTTCACCTTCGCCGCCTTCGTCTTTCACCGCCGACTCTGCCGCTCTTTCTCTGGCTGCCTCCCGACGTTTCACCTTCCAAACAGTCTCCAAACCGTTTGGAACCAAACGGTCTCCAAACCGTTTGGCCTTCCACAGTCACTTATGTTTTGTTAAAATATAAAACCACATAAATACAAATAAAATCTATTTTTTTCTTCCTCTATGCATGTTGTTCTTACTCATGATTTTCCATTTTTCAAAAATGGCATCACCAGTTAAGGAGGCCACAGGAACTGACGACGCTCCATTTTGGACAAAGGAGCAATTAATAGAAGATCGGGTCAAACTCCAAAATATCATAGATAACTACAATGCAACTGGAAAGGCCCCTTCAAATGTCAAAATCATGGTGGTTCTGTGCGAAATTGACCGCATCAACAAATTCCTAGCAGAGGCACCTGAAGAAGAAGTGGAAGAAATCTCTTCCGATGATGATGAAGGCTCAGAATATGATCCAAACCCCCCACCTAAAAAATCAAAGGGGAAACGAAAGGTCCAGGAAACCGCAACCGGACAACCATCCAAGAAACGAGTAAGAAAGCAGACCCGACCTGTCACTGCAAGGGAGCAAACCCTGGCAGGAAACACTCCACCAATCACCACCTCCACTGCCGCTCCCACAACCATCGATGTTCCTTCTTTCCTTCCCATCACCACCACAGCACCACCACCAGAAAACCTTTTCATCCACACCATCCAGTCCACTGACAAAATCCTCAAACCCACAAAGTACGTTTTCTCAAGTGTACTACTAAAAATGGGGATTTATGATAGAATCCTCACACTTCTTGATAATGCAAATCTTTCAAAACTGTGTTTTGTCCCTGAACCCTCTTTTATCGAGCCTACTACTGAATTCTTCACCTTCCTTGCTAAAGAAGTCGTCGACATCATGGATAGATCAAGGGACGGAGGTGACCGTAGGCTAGTCACTAAACTCTTTGGCAGCAAGGTTGTCATCACAGAAAACATGCTGAATGAAATTTTTATAGACAACCAGGAGCAGCTCAAGAAAGCCAAAGTTGTTGGAACTGAGAATTCCCAGTTCAACAAACATAACTTTTGGAAGTCCCTGACAGGAATCCCCAACTACGATGCAAAAACATGCAAAGCCTCGAACATACAATCTGGTTTAGTGTGCACACTACATAAAATTCTTACCGGCGCATTCTTCCCCAAGACAGAAGGAGAAAATGTCATAACTTCAGATCTTTTTGTCCTCTGGTCAGTCCTACATGGGATGTCAGTCAACATTGGACGTCTTATGATTCAAAAGTTATCCGCATATGCCCTGGGGAAAGAAATCTGCATGGGGGGTCATATCACATCCATCATCAAATATCTCAAGATGGATAGACTTCTACAAAGATGCAAGCAGATAAAGGGTGACATCCTAACCAACGAACAAACCTTGAAGAACTCCTACATCATCAAGGAAAAGGATGCGAAGTTATATTATATCTTCTGCCCTACAGTCAGATCTTCCAGAACTCTCCTCCCGCTTCCGAAGCTCACAAATTATGACACAGAAAAGCTCCTCTTCTCTGACGAGGAGCTTACATAACTCTTAGCTTCGATTAAAACAACCGAAAAGAAAGCAAAAATAGGACAGACGGAGCTAAGTATCACAGCCTCGGCAGCTCGATCATCAAAAATACCTATAAAACGACCTTCCAGAAGGCAGTTGCAGGCACAACAGCTGTCGGGGACACCAACCTCCAAACCACATCCAGAAGACAATCCCCTTCCCGATGATCACATCACCACCTCATCTTTAGACTCTTTCATTATGAGTCTAAATGTTGAGCTAACCGCCACCACCTCACCACCTTCCACCTTTCCAACATCCACCACCCTTCCTTTTTTTCCCCACAACCACACTACCACCCGCATCCTCTTCTTCACCCCTTTTCCCTTCGGGCTCCCCCTTCTCCACCCATACGCCCGACTTTACCACTTTCCCCTCCACCTCCACAATCTCTCCCCCATCACTATCACTTCCACCACTTTCACCTGAGATACCACCACCTTTCTCATCTACCACCACCTCGACACCGTTGGTGACCACATCCATAGTCACCACGCAGTTCGCGGCACCATCAGCGTCTCTTCCGCAAGGCACTACCACCCTCCCACACCGACCCCAGCCACCCCACCCTTCCGCCTCTGGGGTCCCCTTTTCCAATATCGGTGAGGAATTCGGACGTCAATTTGACGTCATCCGAAACCTCCTCACCGATCCTTCTAACATTTTACATTCTATTTTTTCTTGTGTGCAGTGATTATCCAAACAAGTGGCCATGATCGACGAACAGAACCGTGCCTTTCCCAACATCCTCTAAGGTTTTCAGCAACAATAAGATGAGGTGGCTAAGCAAGTTGATCACATCAACAACCACTACAACAACCTGCCCGAGCTGGTCCTTGGAGCGAAGCGCCAGCAAGAAGCGATGGCTAAGTAAGTCGATGAGATCTCTACACAGACTCAACCTCTACTCGAGACTCTCTACGAGCTCAAGCAGCAACAAGCAGCTCTTAGCACGCACTTGGACACCATCATCAGCACCCTCACACACCTACACAATCGCCAAGAGGAGTCAACAAATAATGAAATCCAGCAACTACATGCTCAAGTAACAGATTTTACAACACGACTCCTCTCCGCCGAGGGCCGATATAAGGATCTCAAAGAAACACACGACGCACTGCTCGAAACACACGAGCATGTGCAAGTGGCATTCGATGAGTTACAAGCCACCCATCGGCGGTGCAAAACGAAAGCAAACAAGAAGCCAGCAGAAAAGGAAGCAGCTGACAAAGATGGCGACAACGACGACGAAGAAGACTCTGACTCCTCTGCCGACTCTAACAATGATACTACCTCCTCATGTGACAAATATAATGATGGAGAGGATCCTGGCCAAGCAGCAGAACCTTCTCAAAAAGGTTATGAGAAAGGTCACCAAGAAGGTGGACACCTTCCCAAGTCCCCCACCCACAACGACAATGTAAACATGTCATATGGGGACCAATTTCTTGACTACTCTAATTTGGGATCCATTGGGGAGTCTGCTAAAAATGTGGCTTTCACTGAGTTCCACCAATGTCTATTAGGAACCAGCGCAAGCCCACCCGCACCAACCGCTCAACCTTTCTCCGTACTTGACATATCAGTGCCTTTCCCCGATGACCAGGACGAGTCAGAACGAGTGCGATTAGATACGGATGAAGAACTCGATTCTACTTCTGACTCGGATGACAATCTGCAAGGCTATGCAGAAGTCCTGGAACAACCTTCTTCCCCCCCCCCTCCTCCACAGGAGATTCCCCCGCCACCACCTCTACCGCACAAAATTCATGATTTGGATATGGCAGCCATCTCCACACTAGATGCTCGGGACATTTTTATACTGAACACTATTGTCGATGATGCAAAAGCGGGGGAAGACATCATCTATCATAACACAAAAACTAAGCACAAGTTGACACGAGAAGACTTCCGCAACATCCTGCGACCACGATCCACGATGCCAATGGAAATCTTCCGTGTCCTACTCACCAACTGTATAGAAGTGTACAGAAGCTCTAAGAGGCAGCAGCCAGTTTTTAACGCCTCACCTACTCTATCTATCGGCCTTTTATACAAAGATATATGAGTAAAATCCATAGAGCGGCTGCGTGCTGGTTTAGCACGGCGGGCACGTTATCTTACCGTGCCCTTCCAAGTTTCGGACCACTGGCTTTTTATGAGTGTAGACACTGAGGCTCGGGATGCCAAGGTTTATAATTTTTTCGGCACTGAGCTACCTGCCGGTACAATAAATTTTGTTGGTGAAGAAGCAGGTGAAGCACGATGCATAACTTTCAGGCTTCTCAAGTTAATCTGGGTTGCGCGTCCATCCCTCCGCCAAGACTGGAACCAACCCTGGTTCCAAATTATTAACCCACATGTTCAAGCTGCTGAGGGATTTGGGGATTGCACTTTTTGCACCATCCGTCACATCCAAGCACTGAACCAAGAAATCCCTTTTGCTGATCTAGTCACTGAAGATTTTCACTCCTTGCAAGGACGTTACGTCATGGAGCTCATTTGTGATAGAAGGTTCTTCAAGGACCCGACAATGGCACCAGATGACGTCCCTCGTTACCTCTTTTCAGCAATACAACGCTCGCAGAGGTGACCTTTCCGACAAACTTTGAAAGAGTTGGAGAAATCCAAGGAGACAGCCACAACTCCCGAGCAAAGAAAAAGTGACATAGATCCTTTGTCTGCCATAGAACCAACTTTCCCGGACTTTGACCTCAATGCTTGCAAAGGTCTCTCTGACTTTGAACTACGCCTCATCATGTCGAGGCTCTCCGCTGAGAATGATGAACTCGTATTCATGTCTGGTGACATTCTAATAATGGCATACACGTTTCGAGAGACTATACAGTTTAAAGGATCTCTCGCCGTAAGCTTAATGGCCGCTTATCAATTTCTCCTCGGCCAAAATAACCCCACAACATATATGGCGTCCCCATATATGAAGGATGATCTTTTAAAGCTAAAGAACTTCAGAACAACTGAAGCGCTGATCTCCTTTCTACAACACACAACGCCGAAATTCATCATGCTACCCTTCCTTTATCACGAGCACTGGATGCTCCTGGCAACAAACCTACCAAAAGGAACAACTACAATCTATAACAGTTCTGACATCCAGTACAATCCACGATAGAGGAATTATGTCGTGACACCAAAGAGGCCCACGGAGGTAGTGGCGAAGGAATGCCCTGATAAATTAATCGCCTTTTTATGTCAGCATACAAGGGCTTATGGCAAAGAACATTTTCATCGCCCAACCTTCAACCACAAATGTCCACAGCAAATTTGGCAATCAAATGAATGCGGCTTCCATGTCCTCTACTGGATGTACACCATCATGGCCTTCCAAAGACCAGTAGAGGATATGACAGATGTGGATTACCACACCCTTCACGGAAAGTTCGCTGCTAACCTTCTCCGCACACATGGCGCAAACAAAGGATTAACAGAAGCCTGATGCCCTTGTCCTTGTACTTCTCATCCTATCACCTTGCCACTCTGAGGACAGAGTGAGTGGTAAGTTAGGGGGGGAGTACACTGGACAAGGGTGAGGTATCATTTCTACAAACCTTTCTTCTCAATTCTCTCTTTTTATTTCTGTACAAATTCTTTTACACTTTTAGTCTTTTAGATTTCCTAATAACAAACCCCACTCATATAGAATAACATCCCTTTTGGATCAAGATCAAACCCTGCTGACTTAAGAATCTAGTAGTCCTCAAGAATAAGAACAATGATAGCATAAAGGCATGTAACGACGAGTTAATAAATTTCCTTCACGCTTGACTTTCATGATTTTGCTTCAGTTCTACATCAGACTCTTCAACAAGTCAATATCAAAGCCGAAGCAAGCCAAATATTCTCAAGGACAGGAGGGAAATCAGTGAAATCCAAATCAAGGAACCTCGCAAGTGGACCACCAACCAGAAAATAAGTGCATGTCAGGAAATTCTAAGAATAGTTTTCTTCTTTTTAATAAAAGAGGCTTGGTCGCCCAACCAAAAACCCAAATATCCAAATCCCAAGCCTGTGAGTTTTCGAATAAAAGCCAGAGTGTTGAATAAAAACATGAGAGTTGTGCCATGCATAAGGACTTATATGAAGAACCAATAAAGGTCTCACCCGGCCGGAACATTCAGCTTCCCTCACGAAGGCAGATGTGTCGTGCCCAATAGTGAGATCCTAAGGTCTCCAAATAAATGAAAAGACTGATAAAGGTCTCGCCCGGCCGGTACATTCAGTTGCCCTCATGAAGGCAGATGTGTTGTGCCCGGTAGTGAGTTCCTAAAAGCATAGATAAACCCTCTCCCACTAAAAGGGAGAGTTACACAAAAGCCCTTAGCCAACCCTCATAACCACTCTAGTTTCTGATAGGTTTTCAAAAGAAGTACAAAACTGATTAGAGTCACTGACATGCACATAATAACATCAGGAAAAAGGTGGTCCCAATATGAGCTATGTGATTTATAGGAAACCTGAGATCCGCGCAACTCTCTATACCTGAAAGAATTAAGACAAGCAGAAGCTCTAATAAGACCTCAGGAGATCTCTGATTTAGAACTAAAGCAAGAACTAAATAAAATCACCTCACCATTACATGCCTCAGCTCTATCTAGTTTGAGGACAAGCTAGACTCTAAGTTAGGGGGTTGATAACCTCCAAATTCATGATGTTATCTTAGTATTTTTCTTCCATTTTCTATACTCTTCTATAGACATATTAGACAAAATCCCTAGCTATCCTCTTTTATTGCAAATAAATTATTAGATTAACTTTTCTCCTTTTTGCTTATAGAAAAAGATGAAAAAAATCACAAAAGAATCATACAGTCTCAAGACCGCATGGAGTCAAACGGTCCCGAGACCCCATGAAGCCAACCGGTCTTAAGACCGCATGAAGCCGACCGGTCTCAAGACCGCATGGAGTCAAATGGTCCCAAGACCGCATGGATTCAAACGGTCCCAAGACCGCATGAAGCCAACCGGTCTCAAGACCGCATGGAGTCAAACGGTCCCGAGACCGCATGAAGCCAACTGGTCTCAAGACCGCATGGAGTCAAACGGTCCCGAGACCGCATGAAGCCAACCGGTCTCAAAACCGCATGGAGTCAAACGGTCCCGAGACCGCATGAAGCCAACTGGTCTCAAGACCACATGGAGTCAAACGGTTCCGAGACCGCATGAAGTCAACCGGTCTCAAGACCGCATAAAGCCAACCGGTCTCAAGACCGCATGAAGCCAACCGGTCTCAAGACCGCATGAAGCCAACCGGTCTTGAGACCGCATGGGACCAAATGGTTTCAGAGTCCAAACGGTTTCAGAGTCCAAACGGTTTCAGAGTCCAAACGGTCTTCAAGACCGTTTGGACCCAAAACCGACCAAACCATTTGGATTTCACTTAAGGCCTATAAATAAGACCCCATGGGTCCTCCCAAGAAGGGGGGAGGTTTTTCAAACGTCCAGAGGCTGCCTCAATCACTCCAGAGCAAATTCGACTTCCATCCTCCACCCAGGGGCTGCCGGCCTGAGATCCACACTCCATCTCAAAGCTGCTTTCTCTCTCTCTACCAAAGAAGGTGGGAAGAGAGGATCTCGTCATCAAGCAACCTGTGAAGCTGGTGGATTGTCTCTCTCTCTAAGGGGTTGACTTTCCTCTCTCCTTTGTGGGGATGACGCTCTCTCTCTCTTCTTGCCTCCTTCTTTGTCCTAGTTATGAGCGAGTAGTCTCTCTCACCAGGGTGCGGGGAGTAGCCCCGCTACCCATGTTTTCATATCATGTAAATGTAATCCGTAGTTTGTAATATAGAGTTGTTATCTTTTCAGTTCAATATCAAACATTTAATGAATGCTTGTTGCTTGATCACCAACTTGTGTTATCTTTTGTCTTTTAGTATGAATTGTCTACGTTTGTACTATTAGATACGAAACTCGTTTGTATGTTGGTTATTGGTGCATGTATCCACCATGCATATGTTTCGGTATCTAGGAGTGCCTTTCAAGAAGTGGAGTATACTCACTCCCATCGTTGTACTTTCATGCTATGAAATGGAATCAATTGACGTGTGAAAGTACAACTTTGATGAGTCGATGAACACGCTTTGCGAAGGGATTGATGCAAAGTAGTTGACCATTCGTTCGGGGATGGTTGACTTTGCAACATTCCCACACTTCTCATAGTTAGTTCTCCGAAGGGAAACTAAGTCTACAAAGATACTAACTGACTAAACTCTTATTGCAGGTTATGTTTTACTTTGCATGTCATGATCCATGTGTAGTGGTGGTGAAAGCCGATCACACCCTAGTGACTTTATCATTGTTTAACTTCTTTAAATTTACTTGCTTGCTTTATTTTACATGTTCTTAGTTTAAAAACACCAAAACCAACCTTTAGATCTAAATACCAACTAATAAGAGATTAAGTGAAGTTCCAACGTTTTCTATCATGTTGCTACCAACAAGACCGTTGTCCCATGGATTTGACCCTTAACTATACTACGATAAGACTTCCACGTATCCTAGCATACGTGGGTGGAGTTCTCTATCTAGTATAAGCAAGGCTAAACCTAAAGACTTACCATCTTTAGGATTTTTAGTTGATGCACGCAATTCCACGCAAGTGGAAGCTCCATCAGTAAGTATTCCAATTTCCCATCAAATTGGTGTAGCATTTAAGGATCATAAAATATGGCATCATGTATTCACAAAGAATAACTAATACAAGACTCTAATTTATAGAAAATATACAAGATTTTGGTACAAGACACTGACTAAAGTACAAATATATTGAAAAAGGATCCCAATGTCTGTATTTGAACATAAGTAGATCGACTATTATACCATCATGATGGCACATAGGAGGTAATACTGTTCACAATCGGCATCTTAATGTTAATAAGATCAAAATTTAAGAAATGGACAAAAGAAAAACAAATAGGGAGAGGAAGGATCAGTCTGTATATCTCCTAAGACCTTTCTTATGCTTTATTAACCTGATAACAAGGGTTGACCTTGGAGACTCACACGTCCAACTTCTTGTAATGGAAGGCACAGCTGTAGAAATTTATGATTAATACATGTTATGAGAAGGGAAGGACGAGTGCTAGAGATAAAAAATGGAGAATAGGGAACAAAGAACATTATGAGGGAGTAAAGATAGGATAGAATTCAGTGCTTTAAACCAAGGCCGTCGGGGGTTTCTTCAGCAAGCGGCAGCCAACAGTGCGTTGATCGACACATTGGCACGTGAGGAGCTCAACAGGCAAAGGCTTGAGGGTGTAGCCATGAAGGGATTGTGAAGCCAAAGCATTCGATAGATAAGAACTAAAACAACCACTAGGCCACACAAGGATATGGAGAGATAAACCACACATATGGTTGGGGATACAAATATATATTATTCAGGGGTCGACATTCATAATGTGACTCAATTTAGTCATGACTCTTATTCTTGACCAATTAACATTGACATGTAACAGATTTTGTTGTAGTGATCCTAGTAGGTGGATTGGGAGACACTAGATCACAATTGATCTATGAAGATAATCACTAAAATAGTGATCCAATATCAATACCTAGAAATAAATTCTGCATATGGTCATCATTGCAACAACAGAAAAACCTCAAGGAAATTAGGATTATATGTTGCCACACAACTAGGTGTGTATGACCTCATGATGTAACCATCATGAATCTATGCATGAATAAGTGTAAAGACAAGGGAATCCTAATCATGAAGGAATATGTTGATTGGAATTACATGATGTGATCAATAATGAAAAGGGTCATTTAGCACTGTTAAAACTTCTTTCTACTAGACTTTTATGAACTTGATTTGAATATAGATGATGCATCTACATGCCCTTTGAGGAAAAAAAACTAATGAGTGAAGTGTTATGTTGCTACTCATAGACCTTGCATGAGAATAGAAAAGGTTATGTAGTGGTAAGGGTTATGTGGGAAAATTCATATTGTGGAAACATAAAGGGTTGGAGTATACACATTTGGCAAATTATATGCTTGTTCATAGTCTCTGGTGATGCTTTGGGAGTAGGATACATAGTGTGAAGAAGCCATGGTCCTTATACAACCATATGGTGGTAAAATCATAAAATATGGGGATGAAGTGACCTCCTTAAGTTAGTGTGGAGTTGGTTCCACAATCAAGGATGTTTTTTCCACTAAAGATGTTTGTGAGGATAGACAACACCATGGTAGAACTCTTGACTACAACATGAGGGGTCTAAGAATAAGAAAATAAGGATAATGTGTTTGTATTTGTCCAACTCTATTCAAATAGGGTTCCCCCTAAATAACTCTAGATCACTTTAGTAAATAGGTACTACTCAAAAAGGTTAAGACCATTCCCCTTCTATCATGTTTCCCCAAGTATTATGTATTTGAATGACATACTTTATCAAAGACAGATTACACTCCTAAGAAGTGTTAGTTAAGAGTAGGATGATATATGTCTCAGTCATGAAGGAAACCAAATCATAATTTTATTTCTATCGAAGAAGTTTTAAAAAAATTTGGTGATTCATTCATCTTGTCTCCTGGGTTCAAACTCATGACCTCTTGGTCTTAAATCATCACTTTTACCACTGGGGTGCCACTTCATTGGCATTTCTATCGAAGAAGTTGGTGTCACTTAAGGTTAGGAAAAAATGATTATTTTCCTTATATAGATGAAGACACTAAAAGAGAGGTGACTGCAAATCTAGTTAACCATGTGTCTCTGGTTATGTTGGATGAAACTAATTTGATATTTTGACAAACAACACAATCTTTTGTCACCCTTATCCTAATACCCAACTAGGGAATAAAATTAGGGACCAAAAAGAACAAAACCTAACCATGTTTAACTTTATCCATACATTTTTTCTAAAAAATCCACACCAATCAAAATATTTATGATAAAGTCCTTTGTAAACCATGTAGTTTTTCTAATCATTATTAAATAGAATATTTTGGATTATATAATTATAAGATAAAACAATAAAATCAAGAGAGAATTGTATACTTATCAAGTAGTTAGGATACCACTCTAAAAGGAGAGACAAATTCCATCTAGATCTTAATCACAATAATAAATATGTATCATAATGCACCCAATCACTACTTGTATGGAAACTCTTATTCAAGGTCCCATTGAGAGTGCTAAAGTATATTGGACAACATGAAATCATTGTAATGACTTCATGTCTAAGGATCATAGTCACCATTGTGATGTGATTCTAGTTGTCATTCATCGATTTCCACATATAATTCTCAAGGTTGTCCTATCATGTACACTTCTCCTATAACTAGTATCTATGTATCTGACTTGATATAAAGTATCATGAATAATGAGATGTAGTCATTAGTCGTAATACGCACTAGTCTGGATGCATTATTATTGGCATCCTAATTCCATACTTATATTCTATTATAGAGTAAACTAGATTGAATGATCTTAGTATACGTAATACTAATGTTTAGGTCCTTAGCTCAAAATTATATGCCATTGAGTCAAACATTTTTTACCTTTATCTTATTCAATCGCTATATCATATTGAGAAAAACTTCATATCTATAAGAAAATAAAATAAAAAGTGTACTCATACGATCATGATATGACTAACTGGCTCCTGAGGAAAACACACCAACACATTTTTCCTATATGTTAGAATGAAATAAAATGATTTGATTTTTGTTTTAAAAAAATTATAGCAACTTATGAATCTTTTATATTCTTCTCTTATTTTCATGAGGTTAGCCAGTATCATGTCGCTCATGATTTAAATTTTAATTGTTCTTGCATTTTTTCCTTTTTGAACTTTCAAGTACAAGTGTTTTCTTGGTTTTGCTAAGCATATTAGGTTTTCAACTTAGGTTTCTACCTTTGATCTTCTCATAGGTCCTTTTCATGCCAAAAGGCACAAAAATAATGTTAGATTATTGGTTTCTATTAATAGTGAACTTTTGTAGTATATCACTTACCTACATCATATAAAATTTAATCTCTATCAAAAACATCAAGAATATCTTCACATAAGTGAATCCTAAAAATTTAGAGTCTTCTTGCTGATTTTTTTGACGTGCCATAACACAAGTATATATGGATGTAGTGAAAATATTGCATATGTGGTTTATTGAATAACTTCTATATAAATATTTGCAACCATAATTAGTTTGGACTTTTAACTAATTTTGAAATGTACTATTCAAAATTTATCACTGTAGAATTTTTAGATGTTTCCTATTACATGTCAAACTTTTAGGACTGATCCACTTTACTTTGTAAGTTAATATAATGTAAAATCATATTCCATCTATCACATATGCAAAATATGTAACTAGCATACCAAAATAGGTTGATAAGATTGAGGTTCCTATAGGATCTAGGAATCACATATATGAAAGATATAAGGCTCTCAAGGTTGGATACATATCTCTTAAAAAAGTTACATGTAGACTTCAAATAAGCTCTAATGAACATCAAATATTTATTCTTAAATCTAGAAATTTTAATCTCCTTGAGACATGGTGGAGAAATGAGTAGCATTACTTGTGAACTCTCTAGATATCTTTTATTCTTTTCTTTTTCTTTTTTGATAACAAAGAACCCCTCCTAGGATCGGCCACTATTGAACCCCACCCAGCCAAGGGTAAAACCCAAAACCATCTGTGTACATGGGGGCACCGCGGCATGCTCGGTAACTTGGGGCCTTATTGCACCCCAAGGGTTACGCATCCAGAGTCGAACCGGGGTTCCTTTATTGGGGATTATTGAGCCGCACCACTGAGATACTCCCTCGTCCCCTTTTATTCTTATATTAGACAACAATATAGTATTTTTTACTCTAAATAGCAAAGACAAAAAAACTAGAATATATTTTTTGTACTCTATTATGAGATAGTTCATGATCTATCAGCAACCTGATTTTGATTGCCACCCTAGGTTTCTCTTTTCCCTATCTGTTGTGTTGTGTTGGGTATGGATTGGTCCTCTACCTTCTATTCAATGATTGTAATTGAATAACTAGTCAATTTTATCTAATTTTTAATCTTGCCTGTATCACATGTTTCATCCATTCCAAGCATCAAGAACACCATGGAGATAGAAATATGACAAATTTATGCTCCCTTGATAAACCTTTTCACATTAGACAAGTTCCCACTATTATTGTAGGGATGATGCAATCACCATAGAAACTATCAGTGTCACATAGATACGTAGAGAGATGAGCAAAGGTTATATAGCCACCTGATACACTCAAGTTTCTCTTGTATAATTTATTTTATTACATTGACGTTGGTTGTCTCACCCTTTTGTAGAACCTACCCATGTTGGTTTACCCTCCTTATTGTCATGCCTAGAATTTATAGACAATAGTGGTCCACATTCTTCCTTACCCCACTTTTACAAAATTGAAAACATTTATGAGTCACAAGCAATTTAGGAGATTCAACATGATGAGTATCTAGGAATTATAAAAAGGGAATGGGCTACAAATCTAAATATTTTCCTAGAACAATGAAATCATCATGGCTTCATATATATCTTCATCATCCATGTCCATTTGGGAATACATACGTAGTTGCATTCATGAAAGCCTAAATCATGATCGTGACTGATGTAGGCCTCTCAAATAAGTCAAAAAATAGTGTGATCTTTCAACTAGAAATTAGAATCTAGAATATCTACCTCACAATGGTAGCACCATGTTCCTATATAGCACTTGGGTCCACTACCTAAGACTCTAGTATAGTTTGAGAATGAATAATGGCCCCAAAGACCACCACTAATCCTTAACTATGTAATTTCCCTCTCATGCCCAAGCCAGATAAACTTCCTGACTGGTCACCCATGCTAGTACTTTAATGGGTTGAGTACACTTAACCACATAGCTCTTTAGTGATGGACTATCTAAAAAATAGGTACATATTGGTGATATGGATAGTCGAATCATTTCTTTGAAGTTCATATTATATGAGGTCTCAAATTATGGGATGTTACAATATTCCCCACGTATACCCTTGAAGTCCTCGTCAAAGCTTAATTATAAGGCATCATAATATTTCCTCATTCTAGTGAAGACCCAAAATGACCCATGGGCACCCAGCTCTCAATTATGGATATCAGTGCAAGGGTGGGTACATCACCATGGATAGCCATTTCCAACATGCATGGACCGCACGGCTCAAAACTAGCATGCCACATGCCTGTGTGGGCCCCTCCTACTGGAGGGTTATGACTTTGATACCATTTGTAACATCCAGACCCACTGCCCAAGACTCTAGTAGAATTTAAAGAATGACAAATGGCCCAACATACCACATCTAGTCTTACCTGTGCACTTTGTCCTCACACATGTGCAAGACAAGATAAACTTCTTGACTAGTTCCCCATCCTAGTATTACACTAGGTTGAGCACGTTTAACCATAGAGTTCTTTAGTGATGGGATCCCTGAAAAGGAGGTACACCTTGGTGATATGGGTAGTACAATCGTTCCTTTTCAAATCATATTATCTGAGATATAAAATGTTGGGACATTACAATCTCACCCACTTAGACCCTTGATGTCCTCGTGAAGGATTAAGGCCTCATAATATTTCCCCATTTCACTACAGATCCATAATAGCCCATGGACATACAATTCCCAATCATGGATACTAGTGCAAGGGTGGATACATTACCATGGATAGATATTTCCAATATACATGGGCCGCACAACTCAAGACTAGCATGCCATATGCCCATGTAAGCCCCACCTACTAGAGGATTTATTCTCTAATACCATTTGTAATACTCGATCCTTTTGTCCAAGGCTTGAGTAGAGTTTCAGGAATGACGACTCACCCCACAACCACCACTATCCTAAATGTGTCCTTTGTCCTCACTCACGTGCAAGATAGGATAAACTTTCTGACTGATCACTCATCCTGATACTACTTTGGGTCAACCACGCTTAACCATAGAGTTCTTTAGTAATGGGATCCCTAAGAAAGATGTCCATTTTGGTGATATGGGTAGTCCAATCATTCCTTTTAAGATCATATTGTCTGAGGCATCAAATCATGAGACGTTACAACCTCCCCCACTTAGACCCTTAACTTTCTCATCAAGACTTAATATAAGGCCTCGTAATATTTCCCCATTTTAGTTCATATCCAAAATAGCCCATGGAAACCCAGCTCTCGATCACAGATACCAATGCAAGGGTGGCTACATCACCATAGATAGATATTTCCAACATGCCTAGACCGCACAACTCAAGACCGGCATGCCACGTGCCCATGTGGGGGCCACCTAATAGAGGGGTTATGACTTTGATACCGTTTGTAACACCTGAGCCCACTACCCAAGGGTCTAGTGGAGTTTCAAGAATGACGATTGGGCCCCATACCACCATTAGCATTAATTGTGGACTTGTCATCACTCATGCATAAGCCACGATAAACTTCCCCACATGTCACCCATCCTAGTACTACTTTGGTCTAAGTACGCTTAACCACATAGATTTTTAGTGATGGGATCCCTGAAAAGGAGGCGTACCTTATTGGTATGGGTAGTCCAGTCATTCCTTTTCAGATCATATTATCTAAGGTCCTCAAATTTTGGGACATTACAATCTCCCCCACTTAGAGCCTTGACATCCTCGTCAAAGCTTAACTATAAGGACTCATAATATTTCCCCCAAATTAGTACAGACCCAGAATGGCCCATGGACACCCATCTCCTGAACATGGATATCAGTGTAAGGTTGACTACATCACCATAGATAGCCATTTACAACATGTCTGGACCACACAACTCAATATTGACATGCCACATGCCTATGTGGGGCTCATCTGCTAGAGGGATTATGGATTTGATGCCATTTGTAACACATGGGTCCACTACCCAAGGTTCTAGTAGAGTTTTAGGAATGATGACTGACCCCATAGACCACCGCTAGCCTTAATTATGTGTTATGTCCTCACTCATGTGCAAGACATGATAAACTTCTGGATTGGTCAGCCGTCCTAGTACTACTCTGGGTTGAGCATTGCTTAACCATAGTATTCTTTAGTGATGAGCTCCCTGAAAAGGAATGCACCTTGGTGATATGGATAGTCCAATCATTCCTTTTAAGATCATATTATTTGAGGCCTCATATCCTAGGATGGTCAATGCTTAACTATAAGGCCTCATAATATTTCTACATTTTAGTACAGACCTAGAATGGCCCATAGACACCTAACTTCCAATCATGGATACTAGCACAAGGGTGGCTACATCACCATGGAGATCCATTTCCAATATGCTTGTATCATATGATTCAAGATTGACATGCCACATGCCCATGTGGGATACATATACTGGAAGGGTTATAGCTTTGATACCATGTGTAACACTCGGGCCTACTTCCCAAGGCCCGAGTAGAGTTCTTTAGTGATGGGCTCCCTAAAAAGGAGGTGCACATTAGTACATTTCTGACCTCTAATGTATTTTTTCTTAACGTTGGTTACACAGCAAAACGGACACCATACCATTTATAGTGTCGGTTCTAGAGCACAAATGTCACTATTGGTCAAGTCATGCTAACTTTAAAAAAATATGGGTACCAATTTTTCTATAACATTGATTATCTCTTAAAGAACTAATGTCTTTGATAACCTACGAAATACCTTATTTCTTAATATTAGTGTCGGTTGCCTAAAAACCAATGACATATCTCTTCCCGTGAAATAACTGATGCCTCCAAAATATTCTATTGTCAGTTTAGAAACAGTAAATTGACATTATACATCTTATAAATCAGAAAAAGTTGTGCATGTAGTGGATTTGCAGTCAAGAAATCGATGATAGAGGGTCAAGGCCACGTCCTTGCAAAAATATTGCCCCCCTCCCAAATTGCTCTATAATGTTGATTCAACTAGAATAAACTAATGACTAAGGCATTACTGAGGTTGAGTTTTTCTCATTCAGATAAGGGCCACTGGAATTAGTTTCTTTTCATAAACCAACGAATAAGTTACACATAGTCGTCGGTTTAGCTCTTCATAGACGATGACTAAGTCAATATTGAGGCTGGGTTTTTTTTAGATAAGGGCCTCTATCATGGTTTTTTTACCCAAACTGACATTTAATTCCTTAGCTTAGGTGTCATATTTGGATAACCAATCGATAAATATTCACTTAGTTGTCAGTTTTTGTCAACAACCCATGATTATGTGTAACATAATAGCACCTACAAAATAGATTTTTCCCCAATCTATATTTCATTGTGATTTCCCTCACTCTTCCAATATAGCCACTCGAGGTGTTGTGCTCTCCATCATTGTGGTTGTGATAGATATTGTAGTTCTCACCGTTGTGCTCACCCTCGACACTCCTTTTCGTTTTGCCATCACCACTGAAGTTGTTGTGCTCGCCGAAGATGTTTTGGTAGTTGTTTTGCTCACTGATGTTGTGCTCGCCATTGTCGCCGTTGTAGCTACTGGAGACGTTGCCACCATCACCTCAGTTGGTTCCCACCGACATCATTGTCTGGAAGGTGATCCTAGAGCAAACCAGTTTGGTCCCCCTTATATGGTCCCCTTCCATTAAAAATCATTCTAAATACATATTTACATTTCCAATGGATTCTAATTGCAGTATAATAAGTAGTAACTCAGTCATATACAAAATTTGAAGGAATTTAAAACCCTAGATACCTCTAGTAAAGGGTATATTAGTACCATTTATATCCATGGTGTATGATCCATATTGAAGCTAGAGGTTCTAAGTTATTAAATGATGTACATGAGGAATATTAGTGTTACTAAAACTCCAAGGTGTATATCCCCAAAATTAGTCTAAATGAATTTTGAGGTTGGAATTTTGAATAAAGAGGGTAGAATTATGAACTTTTGTATTGTGTGTATGAATGAATATGCAAAAACAGTATGCTATGTGTGTTGATGGTGCGGTAGTTGTTTGTACTTTTTTTAAATTAGGTAATGAATTCATTAGATTTGGATGTCTGATTCTCATGACTTGATGAACCTTAACCTTCCATGTGTATTGTTATGGATGGAACATAAACATTAACATGAAACTTGGACCACACTTTCTTGGAAATGCATGTGTTATTATAAGCCTATCTTAATTTATATTTTTTGTACCTATGATATGAATGATGACACTAATATCATAGGTATATAAAAGACAACATTGTTTGTTGGCCTAGAAACCCATCTGAGATTTACTCATTAGGAGTAATCTTGTATATCCCCTGATTTGGGACTCTTCTTGAACACTTAATCTCACTTAGCATGTAAGTGTATAATGGGTATTCTATTTCCAAAATATTTCATCAGCACTTCCTCATTGGTTCTTTATGTACATATGTAGGTGGATATTTTACCATCTACATTGATGTACTTTGAGAACTATTGGGAAATGTTGCTGGAAATTTTTTAAAAATCAAATACACATTGTACACTTACCAGTGAGATTAGGTGTTCAAGAATGGAATAGGTGGTACACACATTCATGATTGAACCCAAACCCTAATTTGTAAACCAAAAACCCTAAATCCTAATCTATAAATCATAATCCTAATCTATAAAGCCTTTTCTCTAAACCCTAAATGAGAAACCCAAACTCTAAATCCTAATCTCTAAACACCTTATTCAATAATTGTTTTCTCTTTGATCATAGAATGTATAGATCATGGATGCCCATTCCAAATCGTTGCACCTTGGAGTTTGATATTGGTCTTGATCGGTTTATAAGATTTGTAGAGGAACATAGGAAATGATTAGAGATAGGTTTTGTTGTCCATGTAGGAATTGCAATAATGACTTGAAAGTCAACATTGTTGACCAAATCAAAAGTCATATCTTACTCAATAGGATTATACAGACCTATATAGAATGGTACTACATAGAGAGAATCCTACTATGAGATCAGTAGATGTCGGTAGCATTACTTATGGTGAAGAAGAAATTGTCGACGATGATGTAGATGTGAATGACCCAATTTTGATAGACATGGTTGATGTGATGCTAGATAGTTGTGCGGTAGAGCACAGAGATTGACCTACCTTATCTATAAAAATCATGCATGATGATGAACAACTCTTATACTTAGGCTTTACTAAGTTTATGAAGTTGAACGTTGTGTTGAGATTGTATACTCAAAAGGCTAATAATAGATTGAGTGACAAAAACTTCATGTCATTGTTGTCTTTGTTGAAAGAAATACTCCTGAAGGCAACGAGCTTCCAATCTCAAATATGAATTATAGAAAATTTTGTACCCAGTAGGAATGAAGGCTAAGAAGATACATGCATGTTTGAATGATTGTGTGTTATTTCAAAAGGAGTATATTGATTTGAAAGATTGTCTAAAATGTGAGGCGTCAAGGTCTAAAATGACAACTTTAAGGAAGTCAAAAAAAATCGACTCTCTTATCAAGGTGATGCAGTATCTATCTATAATACAACGGTTTAGATGCTTATTTTACAATGCCATGGATGCAGAGAATTAAGGTGGCATGCAGAGGTAAAGAAAAATAATGATGGAATCCTACAACATATTTTTGATTCCCCACAATGGAAGAAGATTGATTTTTTATACCCTAAATTTGGTGAAGAAGTCAAGAATCTAAGACATGGGTTTGTACTAATGGGATGAATCCATACAGAATATTGAGCAGCCAACATAGTACTTGGCATGTTATGATTGTTGTATACAATTTCCCTCCCTAGTTGTGTATGAAAAATAAGTATGTCATGTTGTCATTGTTGATATCGAGCCCTAAACAACTTGGAAATGATATCAAAGTTTATCTTGAATCTCTAATTGATGACTTAAAGAAAACTTGGGGAGAAGGTGTGATGACCTATGATGCTTCATGCAGAGAGACATTTCATTTGCATAATATGTTATTTTGCACTATTAATGACTTTCTAGCATATGGGAATTCGTCCGGATATGGCGTAAAAGGATCTGAAGCATATCCAATATGTGAGGAAAATGTTGATTCTATATGACTAAAATATGGCAGCAAGACTATATATCTTGTTCATCAAATGTTCCTTTCAAAAGTTCATCCTTACCAAAGGTTGCCCAAAGCGTTCAATGGACTGAATGAGGAACATAGTGCCCCTAAGCCTATATCAGGGGAGGTTGGTTATGAAAGAGTAGAAAAGTTTGTCAATGCATTTGGTAAGAGATCACAATATACTATTTTCACATAGTGTGACAAATCTTTATACAAAAAGAGATCAATATTTTAGGATCTTCCTTATTGAAGTTCTTTGGCAGTTAGGTATTAAATCGATTTTATGCATGTTGAGAAAAAATGTACATGATAGCATCATTGGTACTCTGTTGAATATACCATGTAAGACTAAATATGGAATCAAATCTAGAATGGACCTACGTGAAATGGGAATAAGGAAATAATTAACAATATAAGTTAGTAGTGATTGCAAAACATATTTACCTTATGCTTGTTACACATTGTCAGTAGTGATTGCAAAACATATTTACCTTATGCTTGTTACACATTGTCTAGAAAGGAGAAGAAATATTTTTGCGAGTGCTTGCTTAATGTTCAGGTACCATAGGGATACTCTTACAAGATTCTTAGATTTATATCAATGAAGGACCTGAATTCGATAGGTCTTAAATCTCATGATTTTCGTACTCTACTACAGTAAATATAGTATGTGGCAATTTGATCTATACTACTGAAGCATGTAAGGTTTGCAATCACTAGGCTTTTCTTCTACTTCAACACTCTATATAACCAAGTTATTGATCTTGGGAATCTTGATAAGTTGCAAAAAGAAGTGTTTGTTACCCTAGACCATCTTGAGATGTATTTTCCTCATCCATTCTTTGATATCATGGTACATATTGTTGTCCATTTGACTAGGGAAGTGAAAATTTTGGGACCACTTCTCTAGCATTGGATGTATCTGCTACATCCTTGAAATTCATAGATTTCAAGCCTAAATGAAATTATGGTACAAAGTAAAAGGAAGTGAATTGAGAGACCTTGGTTGATGATTGCAAACCCGACTCATATTAAATGTTCAATTTAAGTAAATAATGTGCTTTTGAGCATATGTGTTCATGTGAGGATAATATAAGGTGCAATTAATATCAAAGTCTTAAATTTGTAATTAGGAATGTAACTAGGCTCAGGGAACCTTTGGAAAGCCCAAGATGTGATTCATGGGCCTTAGGGACACGTTTCAGTCCAATTGGGTAACCAGGGTTTACATATGGGTTCCTGGGATATGAATTTGGATATTTATGCTACTCATGATCATAATATATATCCAAGATATTTTCAGTTGATGGATAAGCATAATATAAGATGATGAGAGAATTTCTAGATTGATCCAAGATAAAATGTGTCCTAGATAATTAGTTAAAAGATTATCCATTATTTACTTGGAAGCCAAATAATGGATAATATGTACATGGTTTAGGAATTATCTTGTGCCTAATGATAGAAAATGAGTAATGGGATGGGATATCAAAGTTTGAGATAATTTGGAATAATGATGTGTCCTAAAGAAATACTTATCTATAAAGGACGTTTACTTAAAATAAATAAATTTCCATAGTAGGGGCAGAGCCCAGGCGGACCTAGACTCCCCAACACAGGTAGAACTATGAGAGGGGGAGTCACCACCCTCGCATGTCTCTGTTGTGTCTGTCAGACAACAAAGAACTCAATCCTCTCTGGACTCTCCCTCCCCATCCAACCTGCTGGGCAATTATCTAATGTTACCAATGGATTTGGGAGGGGAATCCGGATCTAACCAACCCTTGGGTTGGTGTTACCATGGAGTGTAGAGGATATCCCTAAAATTTAGTTCCTGAGAGTCACCAAGACTCGGGGCATCTAGTAACTCCTAGCATAGGATGCCTATAAGAGGGGTCTTGAGAGCCTTTTGGTGAGAGGAAGAGTTCAAAGGATTTGTGCTCCTCTATTTTCCTCCTGTGAGTTGTCGCCCCGCTCACCATCTTCTCCGACTACTCCTTCCCTAACTGAGAGGAGGAGTGTAAGGGGGGTTGAACCATCTCAGTCCATGGAGAGGGTATCGGAGGGATCGCGGATAGTAAGAGGGTGATTCCCAAGATTTAAGATGAAGATCAAAGAGGTAATTCCTCTTCCATCTATGTGTGCAGTTCTTTTTCTTCCTTCCTTAGAACCATGATAGCAAACTAGTATCCCGTCCTCCCTTCGACCCAATCAAGGAGGTAGCTAAATCCTCCAGGATCATCTATGCATGACCCTATCCTCAGGGGAGTCAGTCAGGCCTCACATGAGAGAGTCAACCATCAGGTTGCCCTCAGCCATGGCTTGGTTAGCGCTGCAGACCACGAGAGGAAGGGGATGATTCTTGGGTCTTTTACCCTGGTGCCCTCACCCGCATGATCAATCCTGGTCACTATGAAAGGGCAATACATTCCTTTACCTAATCCAACCGAGCTGGACCGCATGTAAGGCTAAGCTGATGTGGCCTCTACTAATTCACCAGACAAGTCTCACATGGTTGTTGATAAGTTCATAACTGATGATGTGGCAGTCTATGATTGGTCAGAATTGAGTTATCTTGTAACTAATGTAGATAATCAATGGTAGATCAGATGATAATGAAATTATATATCAAATTGCTCAGAAAATTGAGTAGAATCTGAATAAAATAATTTCAGATTCTAATTATGTTTCATGTTCCAAAATTATATGTAATACATGTTTATATGTGACTAATATAAGGGAAAACATAGATTCCAGTAATATGATGATTAAATATGTAGATATGTTTATTTTGTGATAATACATGATCTTGCCCTATGTAATTAGGAACCCCTTGATGATGATGAATAATTGATGTTTCTAGATCAATAATCATATACATGTATATTTAGGGTTTTGAAACCAATGTGGATATTTTGTTATGATCTTAATGCAAATAATATGATATAGGTATCACTAATAATCTAATATGCTTGAGATGATGACTAGGGTTTCGGCTAGTATTCATAACTAGAGTTTGTAATCTTAGAAATCATGACATGATGGAATTAGGGTTTGTGACCCTTATCCCTAGTCCTAACATGAGACAACCATAAACCCTAGTTTAGGACCGAAACTAGATCTATTAATATAATGTGAATACATGGTGACACATATATAGTATGCATATTTTAGATAATGTTGGTTGAATGCTTTGTTGCTTGGATGTTTGGATGCACTTTTAAAGTACATGAGATATTCTACATGGTTTCTACAATGGCATAAATTACATGGTTATTCTTATAAAGACATGTATCAAATTCCTAGTTTGCCAAGGTTTCTCAAAGAGATTGAATGAATGATAACTGCTTGCTTGTTTATTTACTTCATGCAAATTATAAAGTCTCTATGAGTATTATGAAAGATAAATAATGATATTCTAAACCCTAGGTTAGACTGGTCTTAAGGGTAATGCACATGATTCTAAGGATGGATAGTGATTACACCTGATATAGAAGACCAGATACGGGTTGGAATATGAAAGAAAATGTATGTTCTTATGTGCAAATAAAAGATGTTGAATATATGTATAGTTGTGATTATTGGATGAATCCACGTACCAATATAGAAATATATTGACTGTGTATTTATTTGTCGGCATTTTAGGTACTTGATATACTTGATTCGTGACATGAGGTTATAGATGGTAGACATTGAAGACACTAAAGTTATTCAAAGAGGATTAGATATAGTAGTATTTCTTCTCACATGTATAAGTTAGTTCTTTCTAAACTTTATGTAACTCCTTGGAGGAGCTCATTATGCAAACATGTAAATATTTGTTCATTAATGGAAATTGTTTACTATTCTATATTATTTGTTGAATTTGATCCTGGAATTTATGAGTAATGATCTTCAACTTTAAGGTCCTTTAGATACTAAAAAGTGTGGGTCATTATAGTATCCTTGAGCGGTACATGAGTGTTTCTAAAGGTGGTGTTTGCAACCATTATCAGCCTGAAGGGAGTATTGTTGAGGGTTATGTGGCTAGGGAGATTATGGACTTTTGCAATGACTTTCTGAGTTGTAATGAAGCTCCTATAAATGAAAAGAATATTGAGGAATATTTTGACAAAGGGACTTTAGGAGCACAAGTGAAAGTAATCAGCTGTGAGTTGTGGGAATAAGTACATTGTATATTTTACACAACATTGACAAAGTGAGTATCTATACCACTGAACATACCAATTTCATCAAGACAAAATATCCTCAAGCCAATTCAATATGGATTGCTAGAGAGCATAAAAAGATGTTTATTAGGTGATGAAGATAAAGTCTTACGTCAACTATCTCAGACACCAAATAATGTTGCTAAAAATATCAAGTTCGTCGTCTTTAAACCAAAAATGAATGTTATGTCTTATGAAGGTTTGACATAAATGGATTTTCATATTATGCAAAACATTAAGATGATAAGAGTGTCATCCAAAATAGTGGGATCATCCTTCAAGCGTCTTCATTGTATTTTTCTAGTGTTAAGGGTAAGAGTCCATGTGAAGCTAAAAAGTCATATTACGGTGTCATTAAAGACATATGGGATTTTGACTACATATCGGTCTTTAGGTGTAATTGGGTTGATAATACCAAAGGAGTTGTAGTGGATGAATTGGGTTTCACATTAGTGAATTTGAAAATATTGGACTTTTGCAATGACTTTTTGAGTTGCAATGAAGCTCCTGGAAATGACATTAATATTGAGGACTATTCCAGCAAAGGGACTTTAGGAGCACAAGTGAAAGTAAGCATCATGACATGTGAGAACAAGCACACTTGTATATTTTAAACAACATTGATGAAGTGAGTATTTATACGACCGAACATACCAATTTAATCAAGACAAAATATCCTCGAGCCAATTCAATATGGCTTGCTAGACAGCATAATAAGACATTTATTAGGTGATTTGAAGATAAAGTCTTACATCAGCTATCTCAAACACCAAATAATGTTGCTAAAAATATCAAATGTCTCACCTTTAAACTAAAAATAAATGTTATGCCTTATGAAGGGTTTGATAAAAATGGATTTTCATATTACACAAAATGTCAAGATGATAAGAGTGTCATCTAAAATAATGGGGTCATCCTTCAAGCATCTTCATTGCATTTTTCTAGTGAGAACGATAAGAGTCAACATGAAGCTAAAATGTCATATTATGGTGTCATTGAAGACATATGGGAGTTTGACTACATAGATTTTAGAGTTTCGATCTTTAGATAAAATTGGGTTGATGACACCAAAGGAGTTGTAGTGGATGAATTGGGCTTCGCATTAGTGAAATTTAAAAAGACCCGCAAGAAGGGTGAATCATGCATAATGGCATCACTAGTGAAGCAAGTTTTTCATATTGATGATCCTACAAATGAAAAATGTTTGGTTGCTCTTCATGGTAAAAGGATGTTCATTATAGATCCTATAGATAAAGAAGAGTACTATGACAAGTATGATGACTCCAGTCCATTCTCAGTTGGCTTGCCAACACCAAACGTCGACGCTAACACTAACATATATATGCATGGAGATCACACATAAGGAATGTTAAATGATTCAAGAATCCATCAATATTAGAGGCATGTTTTTATTTATTAATGTTAGATGTGCATTTTAAATGCTTTATCACTTATATTTCATATTTTGACTTTTTTGATATGATATTTTTTTAGATGGTGTATGACCATAAGTATGATGACCGTGATGATGATTACCATGAGGATGTGCACCATGAGTGTGGCAACACATCCCACTATCACACAGACAGCGAGGTGTTACACGAAAACGTGTGGAAAACACCATAAACCACTAATTACCAAAAACATGAGTTAATTAAAACCGATTGCAGAAAGAAGATGAACCAAGGAACTGTTACATTTAGATCCTCCTCCTGCAAAGAAACATGTTATATCAACATTTACAAGTATGGATATGTGTCCACAGCCTAGGAGGTCAGTTGTCTTGTTATCACATGAGTTCATCACCTATTTATACATACATAACGGCCCACATCTGGCCAGCAGCAAGATATAAAAAACCTCAATAGCTATATGTCATGAAACAACGTCAAAACACCCCCAAGGACCTAAGAGTACAGGGATGACTCTAAGACTCTACTACAAAACAACCAAAACAGCAGCATGCCCATCTCTTGCCCTCTACTGCTTGTCTTGCTGCTCGGCCGCAACTCTACGACCACCACCACGTCTAGCGCGGCCACCTAAAAAGGTTACAAACCAGTGGGGTGAGACACACAGTCCCAAAGAGAAACATAACTCCCCGCCGAAACCAAAAAACCTCATAAAGATAAAGCAAAAGTAGTAGATAACTGATAAAAGGTATAACAAGAGCATTCTAAATAGCAAGGCTATTCATACCATCAAGCTTACCAGAATGTACGGAAGGCATATACCTATGTATTTCTTTGTGGAACATTATTAACAAGATATGATTTATAAGATCTTACCACAGAACATAAGGAATGTATAAGTAACTACAAGGTATAACAAGATCAACTACTCAAGCACAGCCTCAATCAATGTTCCGTGTTTTGCCTTAAGCAATAAATACTATACGGCTGGATTACGTATTACTATGCCCTGAGTAAGTGAGTTGTACTGCTCAAATCCAACCTTCGGTTGCGAAACCCAAAGTCGGTGCCATACAAGGTCAATGGAAGGGTCAGACTCCACGACCTCCCACCTCGTGGTCAATGCACGAGTACAACACAAGCAGGACCGCAGTCTCATGCTTAAGTGGCCTCAGCCATAGGGTCAGCTCCCACAGGCTACCCTCTACCTAGACTGCCTCGGTACAGGTCTCGGCGCTAGTAAAACTGAGCCACGGGCCTGTTCACTGTGCTCTGAGCCATGAACGTATTCATGCTCCCATATCACATATCCTGAGCCATGGGCCTGTTCACCATGCTCAATACATATCCCGAGTCTGCAACCATAGTTGCACTCGAATTCTCACTATTTTAGGCTAGGAGAAACCTCGCATATTCAACAATATGCGTTCCGGGTTAACCCGCAAGAGAACCTGTTTCACCATCACCAGCTCCTGACGATGATGGATCTATGGCCAAGGCAAACTACATGATATGTTCCACTGTGATTAGTTAGTATATTTTAAGTGGATTATTGAGGCAATCAAGTTGTATAGCATGCAGACTATAACAAGAATAAACAACATGAAACTCAATATCATGCTTTAACTGTCATCAACATCATCCTGATCCATCACAAGGATCCAACATTACATGTTACCACTTGGCCTCTTGCCAACCATCTAGATCCATCTCAAGGATCATCATATTGCCATGGGATCTCAATCCCTCATCACATAGTGACACTACCTCACAAGGCTTACATCATCATCATGGGATAGCAATCCCAAACACATCATTAGAGGATAATACCTCAACAAAGCACTTTAGCCAAACTCAGGTCCTCAGACCAAAACACATCCTGCATGGTTAGTATGCACAAGCATCATGGATTCACAAAAAGATCATATTATCAACATAGGGTGACATTTATCATTCATGCCTCAACCTGTGATCATAAGCATAGATCATGTCATTAAGCAAAGCATCTTATATGCTTACCATTTATTCAACATTATACATATAGTTCCAGATGATCATAAACACAGGTACTACCATGTCAAGCTACATAGATGTGATCCATTATATCAACTATCAAGTATGTCAGGGATCACTATCATAAATTAAACATGATTACATGAGCAAAAGCTAGCATATATGTTTTCCAAAAGGAACAAAACCCTTACTAGAGGTGCCCACTACCCTTACCAGAAGTGTGACGGGTAGGGCACCTTCACTAGAGGTAGTATCGGATAGGGTACTTTCCCATATCACCCAACCACTACAACCCCATATCGATCAAGCCAACTAGCTGCATAACGGCCATACACTAAGCAAGGATGTCGACTATCAGCTCGAGATGTAAAGGGCAATCCTAGGTGACGTGCACCTATGTGTATCATGCATCATGTGTCGTGCAACCATATGTATCGGGCAACCCTAGGTGTCGTGCACCAATGTGTATCGTGCAGCACCATGATGCCCAGTACAAGGCTAACCGCTGAACATCATAACATCCAAGATATAATGGGCTCTAGGCTACTGTCTCAGGTTAGGTGTATCGGGCAGCACCACTCATCAAGAAGCAACGCCCAAAGGTGCAACTCAAATGGGCAGCAAGGAACATGTCGTTCAACCAGCCTATCCATGACCTATCGGCTGACACAAGGCAAGGATAGAGGTGTGACACTCGTCACAAGGTCATCCCACAGTGCCCCCCTATCATTCAAGGTGTAACAGCACTAAGCAACCACCTGAACTAGGAGTGTAGGGCAGGATACTCATTTGTGTGTAACGCCTACCACCAAACAAGGCTAAGCATATCGGGCAGGGTAGTCAGCATAGTGTGATGCCCGACACAACAAGGCAAGGACTAGGGGTGTAACGCCCGTCACAACACCACAACCTATCGACCCAAGCTCTAGACCAAAGGAGGATATCGGGTAGCATCACCTCCAAAACCATATTAGGCAAGATGCAACCCCACAAGGTCGTCACCAACCTCAAGCACAAGGGCACCAAAACCCTAATGGATCAAGAAGATGACTCACCTCTCAACTATCAAGAGAGAGGGGTCTTGCCAAGCTTCTTAACACCAATCGAGCAACACAAGGTTCAACCATAACCAAGGTCCACAACCACTACATAGCTCACCTTTCAAGTCCATGGTGAGAGGAGGGTGTTGCTCAAGCCACTAGAACACAAGCTCACCTCTCAACTTAAACGAGAGAGGAGTATTTCCCATATTACTAGAACTCAAGCTCACTCCTCTAGACCAAGGAGAGAAAGGGGTGTTGCTCACCAAGAAACCCTAGAACATAGGTTCGGCCAACAAGAAGCAACTACGCAAGAAACTAAACTAGCATCATACATAGCTAATATGATCACAAGAAACATACAAGAACATAGAAGAGGTAGTATAGTTAGGGTTAGGAGTTATGTAACCCTCCTTAAGCAAGCTCCAAGCTCCTAGTACCACCACAAGAAGGAGAGCAAGGCACTCTAGGGTTCGGCCACCACTAGAGGAAGAACGAGACTCCAAGATGAGGATCGGCCACCAAGCTTGCAAAGGAAGAGGGGTGTCATACACCAAAGGAGAGGGAGACTAAGGAACTAAAGGGATCCTTAGCAAGAGAAAGGGAACATATATATAGGAAAGGATGGAGGAGAAACCAAAGAAAGACAAGGCAAGGTGTCGCCCACCTAGGGACACTTGTCCATGATCAAAGCCACCACTCCAACATGCCCTAAACACATGTCCAAAGCCATTGCCACATGCAAGTATCAAACACCAAGTGTCCACTAGTGGTGACACAAACGAGGTCAAAGAGGGTCAAAGGGTTCATGGGAGACACACCTCCACACCATGGCTGACACACTCCCTAGGCTGACACACCACAGGCCGACACACCTAGGCCGACAGAAGCACACTCTTGCCCGATACAAGGTCCAAAGAGGCAAAGGCAACACACCACAAGGCCCAACAAGCTCATACAAGCCCAAGGCAACACAAGAAACAAGCCCAACCCTTCCTCTCAACACCAGAGGAATCAAGGAGAGGGAGGAACACCTCACAAGGTGACAAACTTGCCCACAAACCCTAGACTTGGGTATATTGCAAGTAGCACCTCCAGCTCTCAACGAAACACCAACAAACCCTAATCACTACTAAAGGTGATTAGCAAGAAACTAAGCACCAGGGTTAAGCAAAGCAAATAGGATAAACCCTAAATGGAGGTCAGGGTCCTTACAAACTAACCCTCTATAAAGGGATTTCTTCCTCGAAATCCGAAGGAAAAAGTGAGGGATACTTCCTCCTCATCTCTTCCTCAAGCTCCCATGTGGCTTCCTCAAGCTCCCACGTGGCTTCCTCAATGCCACGATGATGCCAAAGAACCTTCACAAGAACCAGGTCCTTCCTCTTCAACTTCTTAACTCTTCTGTCAAGGATCACCACAGGACCTTCCTCATAGGTCACATCTTCATCAAGCTCAACTTCGACTGGCTGTATCACTATTCCTATATTCGGATGACTTTTCTTCAGCATACTGACATGGAACACTGGATGTAACATGTGCAACTCTGGCAGCAGCTCTAACTTGTAAGCTACTTTTCCAACTCGTGCTATGACTGGGTATGGCCCCATATATCTGGGTGCTAGTTTACCCTTCCGGCCAAACCTCAGCACACCTTTCCATGATGAGATTTTAAGATACACTTTGCCTCCTACCTGGAACTCCAAAGGTCGTCGGTGATTGTCTGCATAAGACTTTTTCCTGTCTTGTGCCGCTTTCAGCTGTTGATGTATCACCTTGATCTTTTCTATTGTCTGATGTACTAACTCAGGACCCAAAAGCTTATATTCACCAAACTCATACCAACATAAAGGAGATCTGCACTTCCTGCCATATCAGGCCTCATAAGGAGCCTTGTCAATGCTCCGCTGATAACTGTTGTTGTAGGCGAATTCTATCAGACTAAGATGCATGTCCCAACAGCCTAGGAACCACAAAACACAAGCTCGAAGAAGATCTTCCAAAGTCTAAATAGTCCTCTCAGATTGTCCATATGTCTGTGGGTGGAAGGCGGTGCTGAACCTCAACTGTGTTCCCAACGCTTTGTGCAACTGTTCCCAAAAATGACTTGTGAACTGAGGGCCTCTGTCAGAAACTATCATCGCTGGCACACCGTGTAAACGCACTATCTCATCCACATAAACTCGAGTGAGCTTCTCAGCTGTATACGTTGTCTTTACTGGTATGAAATGGGCAGACTTCGTCAATCTGTCCACTATCACCCAAATGGAATCATGATTCCTAGTTGTCCTGGGCAGACCAACTACGAAATCCATGGTTATATTATCCCATTTCCACTGCGGTATCGGCAGGGGTTGTAACGTACCTACCGGCTTCTGATGCTCAGCCTTAACTTGCTGACATACTGCACATCTAGCCACAAACTCCGCTACATCTTTCTTCAAACTGGGCCACCAATACAAGTCCTTCAGACTATGATACATCTTGGTGACTCTTGGATGCATAGCATACATCGATGTGTGTGCTTCCTCGAGCACTAACTTCCTCAGATCATCAGCATCGGGGACCACCATCCTATCACAATAGCAAATTAGTCCATCCTCAGACTCATGGAACCCATCACGCTTTTCGCTGCCGAACTCTGATCTGATCAACTGTATTGTATCATCTGTTTGCTGTGCATATTTGATCTATTGTCTCAGCGTAGGCTTGACTTGCATTTGTGATAAAAGTATGTCTAACAAGGAAACTTCCATCTGCACATCCATTTGTCACAAGGAAACAAGCATATCTCGTCTATGGCATACCAAGGAACTCAATTATGCCTTCTTTGTAGGAAAAGAAGAAGACTTTCGGCTAAGCACATCATCTACCACATTCGCCTTACCAGGATGATAATCGATGGTGCAATCGTAATCATTGATTAGCTCCATCCATCGACGTTGTCGCATGTTCAGCTCATTCTGTGAAAAGATGTACTTCATATTCTTATGATCATTGAAGATCTGACACACTTCCCCGTCAAGATAGTGTCTCCAAATCATTAACGCATGAACCACAGCTGCCAACTCCAAATCATGAGTCGGATATTTCTCCTCGTGTTTCTTAAGTTGTCGTGAAGCAAAAGAGACCACATGATCTTCCTACATCAGCACACAACCTAAACCTTTCTTGGAAGCATCGTAGAAAACAATGTAGCCCTTTCCAGGCTCTGGCAGCACTAACACTGGAGCATTGGTCAGCTTCTCCTTCAAACTTTGGAAAGCTTGCTGACAACGGTCATCCCAGACGAAAGGTACATCCTTTTTTGTTAACTTTGTCATCGGCAACGCAATTGTACTGAAGTCCTTGATAAACCTCCTATAGTAACCTGCTAGACCCAGGAAACTACGAACTTCTGTCGGCGTCTTCGGTTGCTCCCATTCTGCAACGGACTCCGCCTTCTTAGGGTCCACCTTAACTCCTTCTATAGATATTACGTGACCCAAGAAAGTCACTTCCTCCAACCAGAACTCACACTTACTAAACTTGGCATACAACTGATGTTGGCGAAGAAGAGTCAACGCTAGTCGAAGATGCCGCTCATGCTCTTGCATGTCCCGACTGTAGATCAAGATTTCATCTATAAAGACTACAACAAACTGATCTAGAAACAGACGGAACACTCTGTTCATCAAATCCATGAAAGCAGCAGGTACATTGGTTAGTCCAAATGGCATAACCACAAACTCGAAGTGACCATACCTCGTCCTAAAAGCTGACTTTGGTATGTCATCCGCCTTAATCCTCAACTGATGATATCCGAACCGTAGGTCAATCTTTGAAAACACGGTAGTTCCATGCAACTGATCGAACAGATCGTCTATCCTCAGCAACAGGTACTTGTTCTTGATCGTGACTTTGTTCAACTATCGGTAATCTATACATAACTGCATTGACCCGTCCTTCTTCTTAACGAACAACACTGGAGCACCCCAAGGCGACGTAGTCGGTCAGATGAAACACTTCTCCAAAAACTCTTGCAATTGCTTCTTAAGCTCTGCCATCCCCACTGGAGCCATCCTATACGCTGTATGTGCAACTGGTTGTGTTCCTGGGACCAGATTGATCTCAAAATCAATCTCTTGGGGTGGAGAAACATCGGGGAACTCGTCAGGAAACACATCTGCAAACTCTCGGACAACTGTCACCTCTTCAAGGCTAGGACCTTTCACCTTGGTATCCATAACGTGAGCTAAGAACGCCTCACATCCTTGTCATAACAACTTCTCTGCCACCATAGCTGACACTAGACATGTCGGAAGAACCTTCCTATCACCTTGGAGGATCCACTTCTTACCGCCATCATCAAACACAGCTTGCTTGGAACCACAGTCCAAAACAACCTTATACTTCTCTAAGGTATCCATCCCAAGGATCACATCAAAACCATGCATATCAAGTGGTATAAGATCCACTTGTATACTGTGTCCTGAAAAAGATAAGACACAAGATGGGCACTCTTCTCGAATCATCGAGGAACCATCAAGAGGGGTTTCTAACAACAAGCTATATTTCTTACAACTAACAGGTAAATGACAGTTTTCAAGCATACTATAGGTGATAAAAGAGTGTGTAGCACCCGGGTCAACCAGAACAGATATAAAGCAAGAAGAAGACATATCAGAATGAAATAACTCCATCTGACATGTCACTACTCGTGGGTTGACTATCGCCTCCGGCTGACTCGTAGCATAGAATCGAGCCGTTTCTTACTGTCCACGTCCTCTGCTTCCTTGAGTAGACGATCCCTCTTGTTACGCCTAACTGTGTCCTCTCCCTCTGCTACTATTGGGCTGTTGTCTATCTGACCCTCGTTGATTCTGCCTTGGCTGCTATGTCACTTCAACATCTCTATTCAGGAAGTTGAACCTGAAATGCCCGATCTGACCACAAAGATGGCATGACCTATCTTCAAACTGTGGCCTAGATGGCCCTGTCACTGCCACAGAAGTTGTACTATGTGCCTTTGACGGTGAAGAAACATATCCTCTTCCCTTACTCGGAGACCACTATGATGGTACACTGGAACCTCTCATCACGGAAGGTACTGAAAACCTTGGCTTCTTGAAGACACCAAACCTCTATCCCTAGAACTAAGCAGGCCTTTTCTTAGACATGGATTCTCTTTTCTCCCTTAATGATCGTTCAATCCTCCAGACAGATTCCACAAACGTAGCAAACCGCTCACGGTTCTCCAATGCAGAAACAGGTGTTGTCAGCTCAGCACTCAGACCCTTCTCAAAACGTCTGATCTGCTCCTCATCTGTTGCTGCCATGTGAGGACAAAACCTCAACAAATCCATGAACTTGGCCTCATACTCGGTGATGTTCATCGTTCCTTGGCGTAGGCGCTCGAACTGACTGATCTTCTCATCTAGATACGTCTTCAGAAAGTATTTGCTGATGAACTCGCGTCAGAAAACCTCCCAACCGATCACCTCACCAGGATACTTCTCCTCCTCGATGGTCCACCAGTGACTAGAACTACCTTTCAGAAGGTATACAGTGTGCTTTACTTTGTCTTCTTCGGGGATGTCAAGGATCTGGAAAGCCTTCTCAAGACTTGTCAGCCACAGATCTGCATCCGCTGGATAATCCGTCCCAGCATAGTCTGAAGCTCTGACTCGGCGAAGCCGCTCAAAGGTCTTCTCAATACCCGATGTTTCACCATGGGGAGCATGTACTCTCGGTGGAGGCACTGGCAATCTTTCTACCATGAGATTCATTGTAGCCATCATCTGCCCCATAAGCTGTTGATAGGTAGGGTGTTCAAGAATGGCTGGGTCAGGTTGGGGGACCTCAGGCACCCGATCTTCATGTGCCTGCCCTATAGCTCCATCAACTGATGCAGCATCGTTGTTCTCGACAGCATGTTCTTCATGGTTTCCAGACATCTTGGCTTTTCTTCTGCTAAGGGAAGAATATGATGGTAAGAAAATCTGGAAAACTCACAAGAACAGACACAACCTAGTCCTAAATCCCTGTAGACTCAGCAAACCTAGAGCTCTGATACCAAAAACTTGTGGCAACACATCCCACTATCACACAGACAGTGAGGTGTTATGCGAAAACGTGCGGAAAACACCATAAACTACTAATTACCAAAAACACGAGTTAATTAAAACCGATTGCAGAAAGCAGATGAACCACAGAACTATTACATTTAGATCCTCCTCCTATAAAGAAACATGTTATATCAACATTTACAAGTCTGGATACGTGTCCACAGCGTAGGAGGTCAGTTGTCTTGTTATCACATGAGTTCATCACCTGTTTATACATACAAAACCGCCCACATCCGGCCAGTAGCAGGATATACAAAACCTCAACAGCTATACATCGTGAAACAACGTCAAAACACGCCCAAGAACCTGAGAGTACAGGGATGACTCTAAGACTCTACTACAAAACAACCAAAACAGCAGCATGTCCATCTCTTGCCTTCTACTACTCATCTTGTTGCTCGGCCGCAACTCCGCGACCACGACCATGTCTAGCTCGACCACCTAAAAAGGTTACAAACCAATGGGGTGAGACACACAGTCCCAGCAAGAAACATAACTCCCCGCCGAAACCACAAAACCTCATAAAGATAAAGCAAAAGCAGTAGATAACTGATAAAAGGTATAACAAGAGCAGTCTAAATAGTAAGGCTATTCATACCATCAAGCTTACCAGAATGTACGGAAGGCATATACCCATGTATTTCTTTATGGAACATGATTAACAAGATAAGATTTATAAGATCTTACCACATAACATAAGGAACATATAAATAACTATAAGGTATAACAAGATCAAATACTCAAGCAAGGCCTCAATCAATGTTCTATGTTTTTCCTTAAGCAATAAATACTATACTGTTGGATTACATATTATTATGCCCTGAGGAAGTGATCCGTACCACTCAAATCCAACCTTCGGTTGTGAAACCCAAAGTCAGTGCCATACAAGGTCAATGGAAGGGCCGGACTCCATGACCTCCCACCTCGTGGTCAGTGCACGAGTACAACACAAGCAGGACTGTAGTCTCATGCTTAAGTGGCCTCAGCCATAGGGTCAGCTCCTGCAGGCTACCCTCTGCCTAGCCCGCCTCGGTACAGGTCTCGGCACTAGTGAAACTGAGCCATGGACATGTTCATCATGCTCTGAGCCATGAACGCATTCATGCTCCCATATCACATATCCTGAGCCATGGGCCTGTTCACCATGGTCAATACATATCCCGAGTCTGTAACTACAGCTACACTCGAATCCTCACTATTTTAGGCTAGGAGAAACCTCGTATATTCAACAATATGCACTCCAGGTTAACCCGCAGGAGAACCCGTTTCACCATCACCAGCTCCTGACGATGATGGATCTATGTCTAGGGCAAACTACATTATATGTTCCACTATGATTAGTTAGTATATTTTAAGTGCATTATTGAGGCAATCAAGTTGTATAGCATGCAGACTATAACAAGAATAAACAACATGAAATTCAATATCATGATTTAACTGTCATCAACATCATCCTGATCCATCACAAGGATCCAACATTACATGTTACCACTTGGCCTCTTGCCAACCATCTAGATCCATCTCAAGGATCATCATATTGCCATGGGATCTCAATCCCTCATCACACAGTGACACTACCTCACAAGGGTTACATCATCATCATGGGATAGCAATCCCAAACACATCATTAGATGATAATACCTCAACAAAGCACTTTAGCCAAACTCAGGTCCTCAGACCAAAACACATCCTGCATGGTTAGTATGCACAAGCATCATGGATTAACAGAAAGATCATATTATCAACATAGGGTGACATTTATCATTCATGCCTCAACCTGTGATCATAAGCATAGGTCATGTCATTAAGAAAAGCATCTTATATGCTTACCATTTATTCAACATTATACATATAGTTCCAGATGATCATATAAACACAGGTACTACCATGTCAAGCTACATAGATGTGATCCATTATATCAACTATCAAGTATGTCAGGGATCACTATCATAAATTAAACGTGATTAAATGAGCAAAAGCTAGCATATATGTTTTCCAAAAGGAACAAAACCCTTACTAGAGGTGCCCACTACCCTTACCAGAAGTGTGACGGGTAGGGCACCCTCACTAGAGGTAGTATCGGGCAGGGTACTTTCCCATATCGCCCAACCAATACAACCCCATATCAGTCAAGCCAACCAGCCGCATAACGGCCAAACACTAAGCAAGGATTTCGACTATCAGCTCGAGATGTAAAGGGAAACCCTAGGTGACGTGCACCTATGTGTATCGTGCAGCATGTGTCGTGCAACCATATGTATCGGGCAACCGTAGGTGTCGTGCACCTATGTGTATCGTGCAGTACCATGACGCCCAGTACAAGGATAACCACTGAACATCATAACATCCAGGATATAACGGGCTCTAGGCTACCGTCTCAGGTTAGGTGTATCGGGCAGAACCACTTATTAAGAAGGAACGCCCAAAGGTGCAACTCAAACGGGCAGCAAGGAACCTGTCGTTCAACCAGCCTATCCATGACCTATCGGCCGACACAAGGCAAGGATAGAGGTGTGACGCCCGTCACAAGGTCAGCCCACAGCGCCCCGCTATCGTTCAAGGTGTAACAGCACTAAGCAACCACCTAAACTAGGCATGTCGGGCAGGATATTCATCTGTGTGTAACGCCTACCACCAAACAAGGCTAAGCATATCGGGCAGGGTAGTCAGCATAGTGTGACGCCTGACACAACAAGGCAAGGACCATGGGTGTAATGCCCGTCACAACACCACAACCTGTCGACCCAAGCTCTAGACCAAAGGAGGATATCGGGAAGCATCACCTCCAAAACCATATCGGGCAAGATGCAACCCCACAAGGTCGTCACCAACCTCAAGCACAAGGGCACCAAAAGCCTAATGGATCAAGAAGATGACTCACCTCTCAACTATCAAGAGAGAGGGGTCTTGCCAAGCTTCTTAACACCAATCAGGCAACACAAGGTTCAACCACTACATAGCTCACCTTTCAAGTCCATGGTGAGAGGAGGGTGTTGCTCAAGCCACTAGAACACAAGCTCACCTCTCAACTTAAACGAGAGAGGAGTATTGCCCATATTACTAGAACTCAAGCTCACTCCTCTAGACCAAGGAGAGAAAGGGGTGTTGCTCACCAAGAAACCCTATAACATAGGTTCGGCCAACAAGAAGCAACTACGCAAGAAACTAAACTAGCAACATACATAGCTGATATGATCACAAGAAACATACAAGAACATAGAAGAGGTAGTATAGTTAGGGTTAGGAGTTATGTAACCCGCCTTAAGCAAGCTCCAAGCTCCTAGCACCACCACAAGAAGGAGAGCAAGGCACTCTAGGGTTCGGCCACCACTAGAGGAAGAAGGAGACTCCAAGATGAGGATCGGACACCAAGTTTGCAAAGGAAGAGGGGTGTCGTGCACCAAAGGAGAGGGAGACTATGGAACTAAAGGGATCCTTAGCAAGAGAAATGGAACACATATATAGGAAAGGATGGAGGAGAAACCAAAGAAAGACAAGGCAAGGTGTTGCCCACCTAGGGACACTTGTCCATGAGCAAAGCCACCACTCCAACATGCCCTAAACACATGTCCAAAGCCATTTCCACATCCAAGCATCAAACACCAAGTATCCACTAGTGGTGACACAAATGAGGTCAAAGAGGGTCAAAGGGTCCATGGGCGACACACCTCCACACCATGGCCGACACACTCCCTAGGCCGACACACCACAGGCCGACACACCTAGGCCGACACAAGCACACTCTTGCCCGACACAAGGTCCAAAGAGGCAAAGGCAACGCACCACAAGGCCCAACAAACTCATCCAAGCCCAAGGCAATACAAGCAACAAGCCCAACCCTTCCTCTCAACACCAGAGGAAGCAAGGAGAGGGAGGAACACCTCACAAGGTGACAAACTTGCCCACAAACCCTAGACTTGGGTATATTGCAAGTAGCACCTCCAGCTCTCAACAAAACACCAACAAACCCTAATCACTACTAAAGGTGATTAGCAAGCAACTAAGCACCAGGGTTTAGCAAAGCAAACAGGATAAACCCTAAAGGGAGGTCAGGGTCCTTACAATGAGGATGATACTGGTGTAAGTTGTATTGTTTTATTACATAGATGTGTATTTTACAATGTCTATCTTGTTGTATTGTTATATTGTTTTATCATGTTTATAAGTTACATTTTTATGACATATGTGTGTTTCTTATCAATTTAGCATGAGGATGTGCACCCTGGGGATCTTGTTGAGCTTGTTAAGCAGCATCCTAAGCGTGCAAGATTAAGAGGCATCACACTAATGAATAAGTTAGTAGAGCAAAGGGGTAAAGGACTGAAGCTGGTCGTTGAGTTTAATGATGCAGGAAATCATGTTAGGAAGAATTGTAGTTCTTTTGTGAAATATCTAGGGGTTCTTACTTGTAGTGAATCAGATATAATAGTAGAATCTTGGCATAAAATTTCTCAAGATACGAAAGACTTAATATGGAAGGAACTATGCATGAGATATTATGATTTACAATTCTATTTTAAATATATTTACAACTCTATTTTTAAGAATATTCCATTAAGTATATGAACTTTTATAGAGCATATTTGACGTGGATGAAAATTTGCATTGTAAAAATTTGTTACAATGTTGTTGGAGGGTACTAAGAAATCATATGACAATTTTGACAAGAGAATGCATACTTAACAAGAAGAAGAAGAATAAGTCATCCATTGAGCAACAGAACTATCTTGAGTCGTATGTGTGGGAGGCGTTTGTTGCTTTAAGAAAATTTGATGAATTTCGTGTATTAAGCCTCCTCATTTAGAATACATTCTTATAAATTCATTGTATTATGTATATAACATATGTTTTGGAGTAAACATGCTTCAAGCGATGCTCAAAGAAAAAGGTATACAAAGAATGTGCACAACCACAAGGTGGGTCTAGGTGGCTATGCAAAGCTTCACCAATAGAGATTGGAGGCATCTTCTTATCAATAGCCTACTCCTAGGACTATTGATTCCTCTACTACTACTACATCTTTATCTTGCCATGATTTGTGGATAGTTACGAGGCAAACCAAATCTGGAGAAATACCCATGTGGTTGCAAAAATAGTAAAACTCAGCTCTCAAAGCAATTACTATTGAGGATTGTTATGTTTTACCTTGACCTTGATTGGTATGTTTTACTTACCAATTACTATTGATGATGATTTTTGGGTGCTCTACAAGCAAAGAAAATAAGGCAAGTTCATCCCTGAAGGTGTAGGGGATGAATTGATAGTTTCTCTAGGTAATATAGAGCATCCTAGGTGTCTTAGAGTTGTAAGAGCATTCTTTGGGCCATCAGAGTATAAGCACAAATCTGTCCAGAAAGGACCATTCTTAGAAGAGAAGGTACAAGAGATGATTGCAAAGAGAATAAAGGAAGCAATGAGATAGTATCATGCTTCTCATTCAACTCCTCAAACGGTACATGTGGCACCCTACTCTTCATACGAGGTGGACACCCCCTACGACAGAGGTGGTTGGGAGTAATCTTGTGGACCCATCAACTAGCATGTCCTTTGTAAGTTTTTTGTGATATAGTAGTCTTTCAGAATGATTTGTATAATATGTTTGTGTTTAGGTATATATATGACACTATATATTAATTTGTAGGGGTTGAGGCTATGCCATCTTGTATTATAAGGACATGTCATTGCACTTACTCACTACTTGCAAGTGACATGATTCATGGTGCTCCAATGCACATTGATGTGCTTTGCATGACGCTAAGGCTTGTCTACAGTGATTGGAAGCAGACTACACTGCCATATGGCCACCCTAACTACAAGATGATAGGTGATGCATAAGGTAATGCAGTTGTGTGGCCCAAAGCGAGAGTTGCCTATATCGTTGTATGCTAAATTTACATGATAATTATATATATATATAATTGAAAATTTATATGAGGATATATATATATATATGTGTGTGTGTGTGTGTAGGACACAGCACCTAATGAACCCCCTACATATCTTCCTCCTCTTCCTCCTTAAGATATTTGATTATCTGGTTGGCTTGCAAAGGACCTAGTTGACTCACTAGGTCCTAATTGTAGGGGGTTGGCAGTATGGATAGGCATTTTGAAGAAGGTCGCCTATGATGGTCAGTATGAAGGAGAACGATGTAGGTCAACCTCATGATACTAGTATATTTTTGCAAGATGTTGTGGATATGTTTACTTATTCTTGATTGAATACATATGTGATAGAACTTTAGATATGATGAGATCTTATGGATAAATATCTTGTTTTGTATATGTTGATGTATTTTCTTATATATTAATGTATACATGATATATGTTTCTCAGTTGCTTACATAGGGTGTGTACAAAGTTCACAGTACCTCATGTGGCATTTCTAGTTCCATCATTTATTAGTCGTGTAAATAAATACCATATATATGTTATTGAATATTTCTCTACCGCATTTAAATATTTTAATAATGTGAAAAAGAGAGTGATTATAGATCACTTTGTTTATAATTTTGACTCAAAAGTTACATTTCATTATGGATTTTTTGTTTTCTTTTGTTTTCCTTCTTTTCACTTAGGAATAATCATCGGGTGTTGTTGGTTATTGTCTGTGAGATTCTAAGTGTGTATTATCTAGATCCTATGGGTGACCAAGTAGACAGTGGGGGACACTACACGAAAAAGGCATTATCCATGTGAGTACATTTTTATATGTTAATAGATTTTAATACACGAGTATTTACTAATGCAATTCAATGTGTACATTAATGTATAGGGGTATAAAAGAATTCAAAAAGACTGGAGGAAAGGTGGATAAGCAAAAGAAAAGTGTTAAGTTGGAAGAATGTTGAGGTAGTTTTTCTGACTCCAATGCATATTTATGCCAACTATACTTACTTTTATTTATTAACATTTTGTATGATGGTAAATTTGCAGTGTCATGTACAAGACAATGGTTGGGCATGTGCATACTACATGATGTGTTATATGGACATGATTGTCATATAGGGGGAACTAGACATCCATTGCATACAAAATACAATCTATATACAGTCTTGAACATCATAAATAAATAGTCTTATTTTATAATATGAAAATATCAAATGAAAATCTTTAATCATGGTATTTTCTTTGTAGTTGTTTGACACAACAAAGCCTTATATCATAGAATAGATAGATGTGATGCCAAAAAAATAGGCACAATCCTTTGTTAAAGAAGTAAAATTTGAATTTGATTGAGATAAAATATGAGTTTCCTATACTTTGATGTCATGATTTTTATATACATGTGGTGTGTATGACTTCTTGCAACTTTAAATTTGATGTGATAAATTATAAGTGCATATGTGAATGATGAATATATATAGTGTGGATGAATATGAAGATGAATGAATACAATGAGGATTACGTTTCTACATGTCATGAGAATAGAACTGCTTCATATGTGAATGATGTATATATACATGTGTGTGAATGAATGTGAAGATGAAAGTATATTTGTACATGTCATGAGAATGGAATTGAAGAATGGATCTTGTATGTGGGTGAATTGTGTGTTTGTTATTGTAGGTTTTAGTATGTTTGTTGTCCTATTTTAAGCTGAACAGATGATGGAACATGTACTTATTATGAACTATAGGTTATGCATCCTATTGAATAGTCAGACAGCAAGTTTGTAGATCTTCTATTTAAAAAAAACATAAATGTGTCCTCAGTTGTTTCAACAAAGCAAATATTGTAGCTCTCAGTCATCAATTTTAAGACAAAAACCAACACTATAGGTTTGTTCCAAAAAGGTCGTGCTACCAGCTAGCTTGTGGCGGCGTCTTAGTTGTCAATTTTAAGGTAAAAGTTGACATTATACGATTGTTCTAAAATGGTTGTGTTGGGCAGCACGGTTGTACTACTAGCTAGCTTGCGGTGTCGGTTTAGTTGCCAAATTGATGACACAATCCATATAGTTTGTCGATTTGTATATATAAACTGATGACACAGACAACTTTATCAATTAAAAATGTAACCTAGCTTAGCAGTGCAACTTCGGTTGCTTCACCAAAACCAATGACACAGTTACTTAATTTTTGTAACGACCCTGACCTGGGTTATGAGGTAACCCTATTTGTTTCGGCTAATTAAGTTGATTAGAACTTTAATATAATCCTCTAAGGTGCTTTTTTATCATGTGACACACTCATGTTTCAAGTCTGGTCCCGATTGAATGTTGTTTGAGCAATTTTCCTTTACTTTGGACCAAAGTGCAATTTACCCAAATTGAGGGGCTATAATGCAAAATGTCACATGTTGAACATGCCTCATGTGTCTTAGCGTCATTATTGAGAGAATTATGCAAGGTGGTGGCTTGTGGAAAGCCTAAATTCTAAATTTGAACTTGTTTGAACAATGTTGGTACCTTGTGCACCAATTTTGGTACAAATTGTAATTTACCCAAAATGTGGGGTTGATATGCAAATTACCACCTCTAGAGTGTTCCTATTTCCTCTATGTATCATTTATAGGAGAGAGAATGAATGATACACCATGTTTGATTCCATTATGAATGATGGTAATCTTGGTGATGAAATGACCAAGAAAAAGGGTTGAATTTGGAAGCTTAACTTGAGTTGTATCAAGTTGAAAAGCTTATATATGAGTGCCTATCGGCCATGGAGCCCAAGGAGGTGTTCCATATCGTTTTGTGAACTCTTGGAAAAGTCCATATCGTTCAAAGCACCTCAAGGAGGTGAGGTATGATGGACAACAAGTTTCCTTAGAAAAAGTGTATCGGCTTGACATAAAATAGTGATTAAACCTAGATGACTTATCCAAATGGATAAGCAATGGACGAATTTGCATCTTTAAATGATCCTCAAACTTTTTGCATTTCAAGATAAATTTTTATGCATGCATGGACATGTGTCACCCATGCATGACACGTGGCACCTACTAGCTCAAAATGTTGACACCTCATTTTTGCCTTTCTTCATGATCAACAAGTATATATACCCCTAGTTTCACCCCTTGGTGGAATTTTGCGACCCTTACCACCCTCCTACCCTAAGGTATCGTGCATATAGATCACATATTGTGAATGGATTCTGTGGTATCATGCATGGGCCTTGGGGTATCGCCCATGGCAAGACCATATTGCCCAAGTAGGTGATATCGGCTATATAAGGTGATATCGGCCATAGAGTGAAGTGTTTTGACTCCAAGTGAGTGCCATATCGTGCAAGTGAGTATCATATTGTGCAATAGGGGTGGCATGTCGTGCAAGAGAACAAGGTTATCGTGCATAGGCCTTGGGTATCGGCCATAGCAAGTATATCGTCCATACCATGTTGATATTGCCCATAGCAAGTTGATATCGGCCAATTGAAGTGGTTTTGGCCACAAGTGAGGAGGTATCGGCCACAAGCAAAGTTGTATCGGCCAAGAGGAAGTCCATATCGCCCAAGAGTGGTAGGGTGTCGGACAAGTAGCTAAGGAACTCAAAACTTAACCCTAAGGTAAGATATAGTTGTCTTCAAGCTTGAATTAAAGCATGGAATTAGGATTATGATCTACCTTTCTTTTCTTCTTCACCAATTGCTTATCCATGGTGATTCCTTGTATATGAAGGAGTTTTGAACGAGCATTGGACCTTTGATAAATTCATCTTCAACCTTAGGAACATGGAGCTTTGTACCTTGAAGCTTTGAAGTGGTTCTTAAGGTGGGTTATATAACTTGAACTCAACCATGTTATTATTCTTCACCTAAATTGTTATAATTAGTGAAATACTTTTAATACTGAAATTTCCAGAAATATTTGATGAAATTATGAGTTCTAGTAGTTGCTTAGACCTGTTACCATGAATTATATCAGTTAGAACAAAGGTCTAGAACTTGAAGAAGATGGTGTCACTTTGTAAAAGTGATATCGGGTTCAAGTATAAATACAAGTAGTTATAACCCGATATGCGTATGACTTGCCTGATATGTCTTGCACAAGATGTTGCATGAGATGCTTGTATAAGATGCTTGCATGATAGGGAGTCAAGTATAGACTCCATACACGATACAAGGTTGAATGAATACTTGTAAGTTGACAAGAAACCCTAATTTGGGTAACCCAATATAAGTGAAGAGTAACAAGTGTTATTGCATGATATGATCATATGATACATCATTGATACTTAATATCATGAGGCCTACATGACCTTGTATGACATGGTTGCACGACAGGGTTGCACGATACATAACCCTAAACTATATGGTAACCCTAACCCATCATGGATAACCCTAGATGGTGACTAGCCCGATAGGGTGATTGAATGTACTTCTAGCCGGACATGGTGATGGGTTGATACCTCATAAGTATCATGGGCGACACATACATATATCTTGTGCCCGATATGAGGTCAAGAAGGTACCTCATGCCCGATATGGAGACAAGTGCAAATCCTAGCCCGATATGGTGAGTGTCTATACACCTACAACCCGATATGGTGAACATATGCACATGATTTAACCCTATACACCTTGTAAAGGTAAGGTCAAGACACTCTTAGGAGTGATGAGTGTAACACCAAGTAATGGTGTGGATAATACCTTGATAGGTGAAACACCTAGAGTGGTTGATAATGGTTAATCCTATATCAATAATGCCTTAACCCGAGATGAGTTCATATCATTAATGATGGTTGAATAATTCAATTGTGTGACTTATGACCAATACATTACATGATAAATGTGATGAGCTATTTCATAAAGTATTAGGATGGGACATACCCTAATACAAGATAAGTTGATGAACTTAAGTATGTTAAAAGTGATGAGGGAAGTGATACATCAAGACATGATAGATATCACATCCAGCACTTCAAGATTGATGTACCTTGATGCACCTTAAATCCAATATACTTGGATGAGTAACACATGAAGTGTGTTATGTCAATTGTTACATTGACATGTAATAAGTTTAATGCACTTAGTGTGGGATAAAATACTTTGAGAAAGGGTTAAGCCAAGTTAATAAAGTCTGATGTAATCATACCCTGGTAAGGATGAGAGAGGAACTCATACCTTGTATTGATGATTCATTTAATGATAAATGATGAGAATGAATAAGTATGATTGAATACTTATGATATCAATGTTTGCTCCTAGATGTGTGGAGCAATGAATTAGGGTTTGATCATTGATAATATGATCTTGAAAACCTAAATGGTTAATAATGGAAAACCCTAACCCTAATGAAGGGTAATGATATGTAAGAGAAACCCTAATCGATAAGAAAGGGAAAACCCTAACCCTAATGAGGGGAAGGTTGTATTTCTCTTATTGCATAAGCCTTGTAAGGCATGTTAATTACTTGTATAACAAGTATAATGTGTAATGGCCTTGTGAGCCATGTGAATAAGTTGTTGCCTAGTGAGAGGTGACAAGATGTGTAATGGCCTTGTGAGACATGTGATAGTTTGTTGCCTAGTGAGAGGTGACAAGATATTTAATGGGCCTTGTGAGCCATGTGAGATGCTTATCATGTATACCTTGGTCTGAGGACCTAGAGGTATTAGTTACCTGATAAGTGGTAACAGTGTTCTGTGATGAACTAGGGGTTTGAATGACCAGATCCAGTAATCATGATAATGACGACGTGAAGGGATGAGAATTTCCAGTAATGTGAGAAGGGATTAAGATCCCAAGTATCATGTGTTTTAAAGATTTTGAAAGTACTTGATAAATGTATTACACCTTTCTTTGTATCATCTGTTATAATAATTCTTGTTTGAAACTTGACTGATGCTAAAAGAATATGGTAATGCACTTAATTAATCAAGTGGAATCTTATCATGTAATGCCATGGCCATAGATCCATCATCGTTAGTAGCTGGTGATGGTGAAATAGGTTTTCCTACGGGATCTCCTGATGAACGCATATTTTTGAATATGTGGGGGTGATGGGCGTGAATACCTTACTCCCTAATGTGGGATTGATGTGAGATAAACACGAGATCTCTCAATCCTTCATTATAAAGGCTGGGATGGATGTATCACGAATCTCCCGATGATGATGATGAATGTCGGATGATGTGGAGATAAACATAAAATCTCTTGATTTCGAAGAGAGGCAGGTGATGCTGTAACTCTGTAGCAGTTTCCAGTATACCCTGGTAAGCTACGATAAGCAGTTGACATTGTCCTGCTTGTGGTCTCGCACTGACCGAGACGTGGGAGGTCATAGTAGCCGACTCTGTTAGATGACCTATGTATGGAACCGATTTTGACTTCGCAGTGGTCGGTTGGAGTATGAGCGGTATACCTCATCTCCTCAGGGCATAAGTGTGATTGTAAAATGTAATCAGCCGTGTAGCATATCTGCTTAAGGATCGAATACGAGAAACATTGGTTTATGCGCAAATTAGTTATACATCTTAGTAGATAGATGTTATTTATGTTTCTTTACATTCCTTGCAAAGCTGATAGATGAATTATAATCTATCATGGGTAGATGCAATGTTCTCCTTATGAAAGGAGATTACTTCATTTTGTTCATATTGTGAATTATCCTGCTTGTTAATATAAAAAGAACCTCTGCTCAGTTTATAAATGCTTAATCTGTGATAATAATATGGTCGGCGGAGAGTTATATCTCTCGCTGGGACAATTACAATTGTCTCACCCCCGTGGGACCCAAATTTTTAGGTGGATGTGCACGAGGAGGTGAAGACCTTTTTGTAGAGGAAGAACAACAGCTGAGGCAGCAGTGATAGCTCAGGTTGAGTGTATTGTCTGTCATGTCTTGTAGATATGAGTCCTATGTGTCGTCTATGTACTCTCAGATCCTTGGAGTTGGTTCGTACTGGTTTTATGATCAATAATAGATTTTGGCTTACGCACCTCGAGGTTTTATGTTGCTCATGTATAGTTTGGTAAAGCAACTGTTATATGTTATTCTCGAGATGAGATGTACCAGATATGTACAATGTGAATAATGATGTATATAAGGTTTTGGACCTTTCAGTAAGAGTTTTTCTTGGAATGGATCTCTTTGAAAAATGGTTTTAATTTTTAGTGATTTTTGTTAATCTGATGTTTATGTTTAATTCCGCTTAATTAGTAACGATTTGATTGTCAATCATTACAGTTTTTGTATCAGAGCTTAAAGTTCGTTGAGTCTATAGAGACATAGGACTAAGGTGTTGAGTCTGTGTTAGTGTCCTCCAGTATACCCTATAGTGACTTCTGCTTGTGCAGAAGAAAGGGTGAAGTTTATAAATGACTGGGGAACACGAGGAATACATTGTTGAGGGCAATTTTGTTGCACCAGGAAAGCATGCAAGGGATCAGGCAAGAGAAGAAAGAATGTCTGAGAATTCCCATCATGACCCGATTAGGATAGAGAATCCTATGTTTATGCTCTTGTTGGGTAGGTTAGGACAACAATGATGCATATAGTAGACCGGATACTAGCATTACAACCTAGGTTACCAATCCTCAATACATAAACTTTGGGCTTTGAAAGGGTTCCTGAATGACATAGTCATGTTGGAACAGTGGAAAATGTGGGAAAGATTAACATATGGCGAGAAAGTAGACTCTACCATAAGTTTAGACAGATAGTATATTTGTGATGGCAGTGCCCAAGAAGGGGAAATAAGCCGAGAATTAAGGAAATGTCATTACAATTCCAGAGACTTTTGCCTAGTGGTTCTAAAAGGCCAAAAGTAACAACATGAAATAGCTAGACTCTATGGGTTGAGTCAACCTAAAGCGGTGGATGAACGCGAGGGGTAACAATCAGATAGAGCTTTTTCATTTTGATATGCCTTCTTTTGATGTTACCTGATAATCCTAAAAAGTATTGCTATTATGGACTTCCATATTGATTGTCCTATGGGGCATAGGGAAGAAATGATGAGAACTAGAATTTATATTCTATTTAGTATTCTTTTAAATGCTCTATAATTGCTCTTATCTATGTGAAAAAAGGATGAGGTATAGAAGAGATTCCTGGAGAAAATCTAGGAATGTTAAATCATGTGTTGGTTATTATACGAAAAGTAAGGAATATGATAGTAAACAAAGTGCATACTACTTAATCTTAGTACTTGTATACCCTGGCTAGGAATATAATTATTGGAGATAAGGTGAGTATGGAACTCTTAGATTGTTATCTTTCTGATTACTCTGATCAAGTAGTCATTCTGAGACAATCTAGTGAGTATAATGAAACTGGAAATATGGTATGGACATGTATATCACATCCTAAGTGCAATCTGAGATTATCTCAGATCAATCCATATGTATGAGGAAATGAAAAGTATAATCCTCATGATAAGAGAATGAGAACAATGGAGATGATCCTTGTCAGATAAATCATGTATGAATAGTAAAGATCTTTTCCCATGATGTGGAAATGGGAAATGTGATAAAATCACAAAATGCTCATGAACATGTTAGACAATAACAAAGAAAGGAATAATGACATGTAATCATCCTTATAATTCCTATGCTGATGGCAAGGAACCTAGGATGAAACACGAGTAAATGACTCATGAATAGTTGAAAGTTCATGCAATAATCAGAGGAGATGATAATCTCTTCTCTTTGATAAACAACCCTGGATGATGATGGGGTGATAATAGGAATATGTTCCTTTGTGTTCTTTCCCTTCTGGGACATGGTAATCATGTGGGTCTTATGACACTTGATGTGCATAAGTTAAAAATGTTCAATTGATGGATACTTAGAAAAGTATCAGTTTGTCTTGGACTTTGGTTCCAAGATAAAGATATGTGTAACAAGTGATGTCCCAAGATGAAAGAAAGATGAGGATGTGATGTGTTTTCAACACATGTGATGGATACCAAGATAAGAAATTCTGGTATCTAAGAAGTATCAAGTGATATGGCAAAGTAAAAGCATAACTCCTAATCAACTGATTTATGTGGGTTACCTGGGATGGCCAACTGTGAAATCAGTCTAGTTACATAAAATAGTATGGACATCACATGTTAGGGGTTTATGCTCCGCATAAACATAACATCGATAAGGATGTACTATTTGAAGGAACTATTGTAAAAGCATTGTGGGAAAAGCTTATCAAGCTAAAAATAATTTCTTAGAATACCCCTATCTAGATCTGTTAAGGCAACTTATATATAACATCTAAAGATACCTCTAAGATAAGTTCTTAATTGATAAGTAACCTCCCCTTATTATAAGAGAATGTACAACTAATGAGATAGTTGGTACAAGTAGTAAGAAAGTTTAATGTTGTGTCAGTATATTAGATGACACATCAGATATATGACAAGACTTGTAGTCACAAGTGGGTGACAAAACATGACACTGGTCTTTCCTTTAAAAGTAAAATGCTAAATGAGGAGTATGGGAGACTTCCCAGAATCTTGTCACATAAAGTTGTAAGTTGAGAAAGGTGAAAAATCAGTAAGGTATGACACCTGAGTTAAATAAGGTATGAATGATGTTTCCCTAACTAAGAAAAGTATTACCTGACATAGAGTTGACTCTACAGTCAATAATGAAAAAGACAGTGGAATATGTGTCATGTGTGAAAGATTCAATGATAACCCTGTGTGGAAGAACTTTGTGTTGATCAAAGTTCTATGTCATCTCCATGACATTAAGATGTTATGTGGAGACTTGATGGTATGACAAATGAATAATATATGTCTTCTTTTACTTGGGATTTCGGGGACGAAATCCTTGTTAGGGGTTTATAACTTGTAACGACCCTGACCAGGGTTATGAGGTAACCCTATTTTTTTTGTCTAATCAAGTTGATTAGAACTTTAATATAATCCTCTAAGGTGCTTTTTTATCATGTGACACACTCATGTTTAAAGTTTGGTCCCGATTGAATGTTGTTTGAGCAATTTTCCTTTGCTTTGGACCAAAGTGCAATTTACCCAAATTGAGGGGCTATAATGCAAAATGTCACATGTTGAACATGCCTAATGTATCTTAGCATCATTATTGAGAGAATGATGCAAGGTGGTGGCTTGTGGAAAGCCTAAATTCCAAGTTTGAACTTGTTTGAACAATGTTGGTACCTTGTGCACCAATTTTGGTACAAATTGTAATTTACCAAAAATGTGGGGTTGATATGCAAATTACCACCTCTAGAGTGTTCCTATTTCCTCTATGTATCATTTATAGGAGAGATAATGAATGATACTCCATGTTTGATTCCATTATGAATGATGGTAATCTTGGTGATGAAATGACCAAGAAAAAGGGTTGAATTTGGAAGCTTAACTTGAGTTGTATCAAGTTGAAAAGCTTATATATGAGTGCCTATCGGCCATGGAGCCAAAGGAGGTGTTCCATATCGTTTTGTGAACTCTTGGCAAAGTCCATATCGTTCAAAGAACCTCAAGGAGGTGAGGTATGACGGCCAACAAGTTTCCTTAAAAAAGTGTATCGGCTTGACATAAAATAGTGATTAAACCTAGATGACTTATCCAAATGGATAAGAAATGGACGAATTTGCATATTTAGATGATCCTCAACCTTTTTTCATGTCAAGATAAATGTTTATGCATGCATGTACACGTGTCACCCATGCATGACACGTGGCACCTACCAGCTCAAAATGTTGACACCTCATTTTTGCCTTTCTTCATGATCAGCAAGTATATATACCCCTAGTTTCACCCCTTGGTGCAATTTTGCGACCCTTACCACCCTCCTATACTAAGTTATTGTGAATAGATCTCCCATATCGTGAATGGATGTTGTGTTATCGTGCATGGGCCTTGGGGTATCGCCCATGGCAAGACCATATCGCCCAAGTAGGTGATATCGGCTATATAGGGTGATATCGGCCATAGAGTGAAGTGTTTTGACTCCAAGTGAGTGCCATATCGTGCAAGTGAGTATAATATCGTGCAAGAGGGTGGAATTTCGTGTAAGAGCACAAGGGTATCGTGCATAGGCCTTGGGTATCGGCCATAGCAAGTATATCGGCCATACCATGTTGATATTGCCCATAGCAAGTTGATATCGCCCAATTGAAGTGATTTTGGCCACAAGTGAGGGGGTATCGGCCACAAGCAAAGTTGTGTCGGACAAGAGGAATTCCATATCGCCCAAGAGTGGTAGGGTGTCGTCCAAGGATCTAAGGAACTCAAAACTTAACCCTAAGGTAAGATATAGTTGTCTTCAAGCTTGAATTGAAGCATGGAATTAGGGTTATGATCTACCTTTCTTTTCTTCTTCACCAATTGCTTATCCATGGTCCTTGTATATGAAGGAGTTGTGAACGAGCCTTGGACCTTTTATAAAGTCATCTTCAACTTTAGGAACATGTATCTTTGGACCTTGAAGCTTTGAAGTGGTTCTTAAGGCGGGTTATGTAACTTGAACTCAACCATGTTATTATTCTTCACTTAAATTGTTATAATTAGTGAAATACTTTTAATATTGAAATTTCCTGAAATAGTTGATGAAATTATGATTTCTAGTAGTTGCTTAGACCTGTTACCATGAATTATATCAGTTATAAAAAAGGTCTAGAACTTGAAGAAGATGGTGTCACTTTGTAAAAGTGATATCAGGTTCAAGTATAAATACAAGTACTTATAACCCGATATGAGTATGACTTGCCCGATATTTCTTGCACAAGATGTTGCATGAGATGCTTGCATAATATGCTTGCACGATAGGGATTCAAGTATAGACTCCATACACGATACAAGGTTGAATGAATACTTGTAAGTTGACAAGAAACTCTAATTTGGGTAACCCGATATAAGTGAAGAGTAACAAGTGTTATTGCATGATATGACCATATGATACATCATTGATACTTAATATCATGAGGCCTACATGACCTTGTATGACATGGTTGCACGACAGGGTTGCACGATACACAACCCTAAACAATATGGTAACCCTAACCCATCATGGCTAACCCTAGATGGTGACTAGCCCGATAGGGTGATTGAATGTACTTCTAGCCCGACATGGTGATGGGTTGATACCTCATAAGTATCATGGGCAACACATACATATATCTTGTACCCGATATGAGGTCAAGAAGGTACCTCATGCCCGATATGGATACAAGTGCAAATCCTATCCCAATATGGTGAGTGTCTATACACCTACAACCCGATATGGTGAACATATGCACATGATTTAACTCTATACACCTTGTAAAGGTAAGGGCAAGACACTCTTAGGAGTGATGAGTGTAACACCAAGTAATGGTGTGGATAATACCTTGATAGGTGAAACACCTAGAGTGGTTGATAATGGTTAATCCTATATCAATAATGCCTTAACCCGAGATGAGTTCATATCATTAATGATGGTTGAATAATTCAATTGTGTGACTTATGACCGATACATTACATGATAAATGTGATGAGCTAGTGCATAAAGTATTAGGATGGGACATACCCTAATACAAGATAAGTTGATGAACTTAAGTATGTTAAAAGTGATGAGGGAAGTGATACATCAAGACATGATAGATATCACATCCAGCACTTCAAGGTTGATGTACCTTGATGCACCTTAAATCCAATATACTTGGATGAGTAACACATGAAGTGTGTTATGTCAATTGTTACATTGAGATGTAATAAGTTTAATGCACTTTGATAAGTGTGGGATAACATACTTTGAGAAAGGTTTAAGCCAAGTTAATAAAGTCTGATGTAATCATACCCTGGTAAGGATGAGAGAGGAACTCATACCTTGTGTTGATGATTCATTTAATGATAAATGATGAGAATGAATAAGTATGATTGAATACTTATGATATCAATGTTTGCTCCTAGATGTGTGGAGCAATGAATTAGGGTTTGATCATTGATAATATGATCTTGAAAACCTAAATGGTTAATAATGGAAAACCCTAACCCTAATGAAGAGTAATGATATGTAAGAGAAACCCTAATCGATAAGAAAGGGAAAAACCTAACCCTAATGATGGGAAGGTTGTATTTCTCTTATTGCATAAGCCTTGTAAGGCATGTTAATTACTTGTATAACAAGTATAATGTGTAATGGCCTTGTGAGCCATGTGAATAAAGTTGTTGCCTAGTGAGAGATGACAAGATGTGTAATGGCCTTGTGAGCCATGTGAATAAGTTGTTGCCTAGTGAGAGGTGACAAGATGTGTAATGGCCTTGTGAGACATGTGATAGTTTGTTGCCTAGTGAGAGGTAACAAGATATTTAATGGGCCTTGTGAGCCATGTGAGATGCTTATCATGTATACCTTGGTCTGAGGACCTAGAGGTATTAGTTACCTGATAAGTGGTAACAGTGTTCTGTGATGAACTAAGGGTTTGAATGACCAGATCCAGTAATCATGATAATGACGACGTGAAGGGATGAGAATTTCCAGTAATGTGAGATGGGATTAAGATCCCAAGTATCATGTGTTTTAAAGATTTTGAAAGTACTTGATAAATGTATTACACCTTTCTTTGTAGCTTCTGTTATAATAATTCTTGTTTGAAACTTGACTGATGCTAAAAGAATATGGTAATGCACTTAATTAATCAAGTAGAATCTTATCATGTAGTGCCCTGGCCATAGATCCATCATCGTCAGTAGCTGGTGATGGTGAAACAGGTTTTCCTACGGGATCTCCTGATGAACGCATGTTGTTGAATATGTGGGGGTGATGGGCGTGAATACCTTACGCCCTAATGTGGGATTGACGTGAGATAAACATGAGATCTCTCAATCCTTCATTATAAAGGCTGGGATGGATGTATCACGAATCTCCCGATGATGATGATGAATGTCAGATGATGTGGAGATAAACATAAAATCTCTTGATTCCGAAGAGAGGCAGGTGACGAACTCTGTAGCAGTTTCCAGTATACCCTGGTAAGCTACGATAAGCAGTTGACATTGTCCTGCTTGTGGTCTCGCACTGACCGAGACGTGGGAGGTCATAGCAGTCGGCTCTGTTAGATGACCTATGTATGGAACCGATTTTGACTTCGCAGTGGTCGGTTGGAGTATGAGCGGTATACCTCATCTCCTCAGGGCATAAGTGTGATTGTAAAATGTAATCAGCCGTGTAGCATATCTGCTTAAGGATCGAATATGAGAAACATTGGTTGATGCGCAAATCAGTTATACATCTTAGTAGATAGATGTTATTTATGTTTCTTTACATTCCTTGCAAAGCAGATAGATGAATTATAATCTATCATGGGTAGATGCAATGTTCTCCTTATGAAAAGAGATTACTTCATTCTGTTCATATAGTGAATTATCTTGCTTGTTAATATAAAAAGAACCTCTGCTCAATTTATAAATGATTAATCTGTGATAATAATATGGTCGGCGGAGAGTTATATCTCTCGCTGGGACAATTACAATTGTCTCACCCCCGTGGGACCCAAATTTTTAGGTGGACGTGTACGAGGAGGTGAAGACCTTTTTGCAGAGGAAGAACAACAGCTGAGGCAGCAGTGACAGCTCAGGTTGAGTGTATTGTCTGTCATGTCTTGTAGATATGAGTCCTATGTGTCGTCTCTGTACTCTCATGTCCTTGGAGTTGGTTCGTTACTGGTTTTATGATCAATAAGAGATTTTGGCTTACGCGCCTCGAGGTTTTATGTTGCTCTTGTATAGTTTGGTAAAGCAACTATTATATGTTATTCTCGAGATGAGATGTACCAGACATGTACAATGTGAATAATGATGTATATAAGGTTTTAGACCTTTCAGTAAGAGTTTTCCTTGGAATGGATCTCTTTGAAAAATGGTTTTAATTTTTAGTGATTTTTGTTAATCTGTTGTTTATGTTTAATTCCGCTTAATTAGTAACGATTTGGTTGTCAGTCATTACAGTTTTATTGGTTTCTTTGATCTTAGCAACTGAGGTTGGTTCTTATTAGTTGGTTTATGTGTCCACAAAAGATTGACGTTGTAGGTTCTTATTTGTAGTGTCCCCCACTTAGGTGTCAGTACGAAACTGATGTTAGAGGACTATTTTAACCGACATTAGAGATGGTATATGTACTGGTACCTTGGTGATATGGATAGTCCAATCATTTCTTTTAAGATCATATTATCTAAGTCCCCAAATTCTGGGACATTACAATCTTTCGCACTTAGACCCTTGACGTCCTCATCATGGCTTAACTATAAGGCCTCATAATATTTCTCCATTTTAGTATAAACCCAAAATGACTCACAGGTACTCAGTTCCCAATTATGGATACTAGTGTAAGGGTGTCTAATCACCATAGATAATCATTTTGAACATGCATATATGCATGACTCAAGATTGCATGCCACATGCCCGTGTGGGCCCATCTACTAGAAGAGTTATGGCTCTGATACTATTTGTAACAGTCAGGCCCACTGCCCAAGGCTCTAGTAGAGTTTTAGGAATGACGACTAGCCATACAGACCAACACTAGCCTTAACTGTGTGCTTTGTACTCACTCACGTGCAAGCTAGGATAACTTCCCGATTGGAACCCATGCTAGTGCTACTCTAGGTTGAGCACGCTTAACAACAGAGTTCTTTAGTGATGCATTCCCTAAAAAGGAGGTGCCCCTTTATGATATGGGTAGTTCAATCATTCCTTTTAAGGTCATATTATCTTAGGCCTCGAATGTTGGGACCTTACAATCTCCCCCACCTAGACCCTTGATGTCCTCGTCGAGGCTTAACTACAAGTCCTCATAATATTTCCCCATATTAGTACAGAACCAGAATGGTCCATGGACACTGAGCTCTCAATCATGGATACCAATGTATGGGTGGCTACATCACCATGAATAGTCATTTCTAACATTCGTGGGTTGCACGGCTCAAGATTGGCATGCCACATGTCCATGTGGGCCCCATCTACTAGAGGGGTTATGACTCTAGGTACCATTTGCAACACCCAGGCCTACTACTTGAGGTTCTAGTAGAGTTTCAAGAATGATGACTAGCCCCATTGACCATCACTAGTCTTAAATGTGTGTTTTGTCCTCACTCACGTGCAAGTCAGGATAAACTTCCCAACCGGTCACTCATCCTAGTACTACTCTGGGCTGAGCACGCTTAACAATAGAGTTCTTTAGTGATGGGCTCTCTGAAAAGGAGGTGAACTTGTGATATGGGTACTCCAATCATTCTTTTTAAGATCATATTATTTGAGGCATCAATTCTTGGAACGTTACATCCTCATTTATCTAGGAATGTGCCTCATGCCTCATAGCTTAAATGTGTTTAGGGTGAATTTAATAGGCTGGAGTCATATATATGATAATCTTACATGATTTTTACTAGGATTATTCATTATTTGACTGTCATGAATATTTATGCATGTTTCACATTGACCATTTACCTTCTTATGAATCCCTAGCTTATTGAATAGCATAGATACTTCTTGAGTTATAAGGTACCATTGTGAGTATGATAAATATGAGTCGTACATGTAAATTCTAAAACAATTGTGTGTATGTGTATCTTGTCTAAAGTTAAATAAATCTTAACCATTAAAGTGTGCCTCGATTTGAGGACCCATACTCCTATTCTTTCATCAAACTATTTTAAAGTTATTCATTCTTTAATGCACATTTTTATTTACATCCACCTAATTTGATGTCATTGACAATTCCTCATTGCCCCAAACTAATGAAATGAATATTTGATCCTTAATCGTTGAATATGACCATGGACCTTGATTAGAATGGTTTTGTCCTCCTCACGTTAATCGAAGGTATCCTAGAGATCTAATTGTCCAGTATGAGGCTATGAACTAAACTTCCATTTGTGTTACATGGTGCTTGAAGAAAGGGTCAACAATGCTTAGAAGAGCTCAGGATAGTGTGGTAGACGTGTCCAATAGTGTGGACATTGTCCCTATGAAAACTCTCAAAACAATTTCAGGTCCCAAAAAAATTTGTCAAACATTGTTGTGCTTTCTTCTTGTGGTTATTTGTTTGCTTCCTTGAATCACATGCAACCTCACATGATCAAAAATAGAGGATCATCTAGGCACTAGTTGGGTCATATTTTGACCTAGCTGGTGTGGAGGTGGATCGTAGGGCAATCATAGGGCCCCTGAGGTTGCTATAACTCTATGTTTTTTTTTGGAGGATCAACAAATTTAAAAAAATTATATTATCAACTACTTTTTATACTCAACATGTCATGACTTGTCAATTTTTGGAAATGTATGTATAAAAAGATTGATAGATCTGTAAAATACTCGTTACATCTAAAGATAGAATGTTTTGAATTTTTTGAAAACTTAGGTAGAGACTCATAAAATCATGGACTTCAATGTGCATTACTATGTAACCAATCATTGACATGAATAGTCTATATCACAATTTAATCTTAGAAGGTGGGGGATCCATCGGTGTCACTTGTTATTTTAAAAGAAAAAAAAATCCAATAGGTTCTTCAAATATCATGCTTTGTCACACCTTTAGAATATTTGTAGAACCATGGTCTTCAAATCAGACCCTAATTTCATATTTGGTAGTCATCATTTATGCCAAAAGCTTAATTAGAATGATTCGTCTATGTTAGAGATTGTAAATAAAAAAAAAATTATTGAGGTGCTTTTAGGGATTTGTTGAATTTATGTGATTTTTAGCGGATGTACGCTTAAAATTGCGAGACAAGAGGGCTTTGTTGTTTAAATATGTGGGCAGTAATAGCTGTTGTAAGATATGCAAGCAGGTATTTTGCGCTTAGGGCTAGTTTGGTCGGATGTAATAGGGTGTAATTGGGTGAGCTTGTAATGTAAAAATGTATAATAAATTCACTTTGTCGTCACTACACCTTACCAAACAAGCCCTTAATATCGAGTTTTCAATCCCCAATGTTCGTTCGCTCCCAATGATGAACCTAACTGAAATGTACAAGTGCCTTGATTAAACCAACACCAGAATACGATCGGGTGATCTCATTTTCCCCACGATTAATCTAATAGTCGAGAAAATCGAGAGTTCTGGTTGCCTTGGGTCGACTCATTCTTCCAATATCTCCTTCCGAGGCTGAAAAAAAAAAATCATGCAGACCGACGTAACCAACCAAAACGTGGAAAACGCACGCCTTAGGGGTTGGCACTCGGCTGATTGGAGAACGTTGATGCCTTGCATAGTTGCATTCTCTCTCCTAATTAGAAGAAGAATATTTTTACAAACTCGATCAACGCCATTAACAATCTTACAATTCATCTCCTGCGTGTGCGTGCGTGCAGTAGGTAAGTTGTAATCAACTTGACGCGGGCCCCCGCACACTGGTTTGGCCCTGGCCCCCTACTCCCCGGCTTGCCTGCTCCTTTTGTCTGCTTCTTTCCCCACCCTTGTTCTCAGATTATTAATAAGCAGCTGCTCCCTGCTCCCACTTCCGTGCTTGGAGGACCACGGTCTCTCGCTTCTTTCTTCTTTAGCCTAGTGCGACTCTCTTCCCAGCAACGGCCCGCCCTTGAGCGTCGAAGCGATCAAACCACACCTTGTTGCTGGTTTCTTCATCGATCGATTGGTCACTTCAATTGCTTAGTTATTATGAGGAATCCACACGCCATGTCCGATCAATGCGTTCCTTCCCAGCTGGCTCCATCTCCCAACTACCGCTCCTCCTCGTGCAGTTCAGCCGCCGCCACGACCAACAACAACAGCGTCAGGAAACCATCTCCTACCTCCTCGAGTACCTCAACCTCGTCGTCTACTTCCACAAATACCGCCCCCGACGCGCCAGAAGACAGAGCGTGCAGCTCTCCCGATGACAGCAAGATCAACAAGCGCCAGAGGCAGCAACTCCAGGCCACTGCAGCGAGTTCCGGCGCGAAGCACCCGTCGTACCGCGGCGTGCGGATGCGGGCATGGGGCAAGTGGGTGTCGGAGATCCGGGAGCCCAGGAAGAAGTCACGCATATGGCTAGGGACGTACCCTACGGCCGAGATGGCCGCACGCGCACACGACGTGGCCGCACTGGCTATCAAGGGACCCGACGCGCACCTCAACTTCCCCGACCTCGCTCCGCACCTCCCACGTCCGGTCAGTGCGGCGCCCAAGGACGTCCAGGCGGCCGCCACACTGGCCGCGGCGTCCCAGTTCCCCACCGCCGCGGATACCCAGATGCAGGGCCTACTCGGCAGCAGTGAGTCTGCAACAGTGACGCCTGGGTCCCCGGCCGCCTCCGTCCCATCCAGCAGCGACGGTGACGGCGACGATGCCCAGCTGTACTTGGACTTGCCTGACCTCATGTTGGATTCTGGGAACTGCCTCTACCCTTCGTCCCTGTGGCTCGCGGCTGATGACAGCGGCATCACACGGTTCCGGCAAGAGGAGCCCGAACTATCGTTATGGCAAGTAGAAATGGAGATGGCATAGCACAAACGTATTAGATTCATGAGGTCATAGAACCAATATCGGCTCCTGTACACCCCGGGGTGCTGAATACAGAGATATGCAATAATGATCCGAAAAGATGCTACATTCTTCGTGTCGTACGCGTGGAACAACAACTAGTGTTGCAACCTGTACGCACCAGTTCGCCTAGTAGAACCTATATATCATGCTCCCCAATAATCTCCACGCACCGCCGTCGCTTGCTCGGCAGTTGGCAGATGTAAATTAGTCCCATATATTATCCTTCCCCTTTTTTTTTCTTTTTGTCTCCCTCTTTCTTTTGTTAGTGAGATTAAAATATCAGTACCGCTACAATATAAAGCAAAAGATACACGGCAATGCTCGTACTCGAATACCTCAAAGCAGCTATATTTTTGGCTTTTGTTCGACCTTTCTTACCGCTTAGTTATCAGTAGGGAGGTTTTCAAAGGCAACGATCCGAGTATTCTAGAAACATATATGATTATGTAGGTGGAGTAACAACGTCGATACGTATGCATGCATCGTCGCTTTTGTTGGACGGTTGGCGCATCTTGACAAAGGAGCCAAGCCGCAGAAGGGAGCCCAGTAAGGGTAATGGAGATTGACGTTGCTTGCCAGATTTGGGCAATCTTGCTTTTACTTGCCTGCCCACTTAATTAAGCGTCCATGTCCCCCATGATGATGCGCATAATTTTGTTCTAAAGCGAGGCTTCAATGTGGTGAAGAAAAAGTTTTGTCTTTGGTTGTGCGGGTGAGCACATTCAGCAATCATTAACTTTGTTGGCTGCCTTCATATTTGCTGAGGAGGGACCGGGTTGCTAGTTACTCCCTTCCTTCATCTGGTAATTCTTACGCTTTCTTTTCTTTTTCAGTCAGACGTAAGGTGCAATTATTCATTAAGCCTAGGGTTGATTCACACTAATTTGGTAGCCGCTTTCAGATGAAGTTTCAAAAGGAAGATAGAACAAGGCTGTGCTTAAATACTACTACCATACATACGATGCCAACAGCAAATACTGAGACCAAGTCCTAAAGCATATCGAATCATACATACATAAATGGTCATAGCCGTAAAGTCATGACTGCTTTTTCTTCATTTTCTAGAAATCAAACACATCAAAGAACCCTCTTATTCATTGCTCATGTCAAACAAACAATAAAAGGGGATTGAGCAAAGCTGACGAGTGCTAGGGAACAAGACAGATATCGAGCCCGCAATAAAAATTGGGATATTACACCAACGACATTCGAAACATTTAGATCCGCTTTTCTGATTATCGCACCCCTCATATCCCAATCATTCCACACAGCGTCCAAGCTTCAACCATCTGCTGCCGTCCAAGTGGCCAACCACAAATCTAAGATCATCCGAAAGCAAGATCAAGTTTACACGTTGTTGAGACACTTCACTAAACCTGCAACAAAACACCAAAAGATGACAGAAGCATGCCATGTGGGCCGCTGTTTTCTGTTGATAGGGCCATTTGCGTTACTAATCCCTGCTCGGATACAGACAGCATTTTCAAACATGCAGCAGCTGCTTCTTCGGCTTTGCTACCTTGAGAATGGACCCAACATCCGATTGTTACTCGAGATAACAGGGAAAAGGAGGGCATCTTTCAGGAAGTAACTACAAGGAAACATGAAAATGCGAATCCAATATGAAAATCGTTTCATTACTGTTGTAGTTGTAAAGCCATGGTATTGTTCCCTCTCCTTTGGAAGCGCATTAATTTCCAAAAGCAAAACAACTCCAGGACAGCTGCTAAATGTCGTGCCACAACTCTGCAAAGCAGCTGCCACCTTAACCATCACACAAGTTAAACAACAAACAACATACAATTAACCACACCTCTTGACTCCCATCTGCGCGCTTCTTTATCAAGAGGCATGAAAAACACCATCCGCACTTAAATAAAGGAATGCAGATTGTCTCTGCAGTTATGGACCCATAATACTTGTCAATTATCTTGCCACAATCAGTTCTTTAGAGATCTCACCCCGTCCATACTTGAGCCACAACAATGAAAACTCAGTTAACATGTGTCGAAATGGCATTTACAAGTTGCTTGCCTTGATGATCTACCCCCAGATGACCAAAATTTATGGGTGGCTGAAGGGAGATCATGCATTCACTAAGCACAGCTTCTTCGTGCTAGGATTTTTGCTATGCGATGCATACATAACCAAGTGTCCTAACATATATCATTCTGCAGAAGATATTCCTCTTGTCATTTTGAGTTCAGAAGAATTCAACTAGCCACACATGAAACGGCCTTCACATTCAGTTTGAATTTACACTAAAATACAAAAGTCAACCATATGTCGATGTTGTTTCTGCTTAATATTGTGGTATGTGGATTAGGGACAACATATTAAGTAGAAGATTCCCACCGTAAGAAGCTCGTCTTTATCAGCCTTCTTCAACATAAAGGACACCACCTGCTTCATCACCAAGCAGAGAATGACATGCTAACTGATCTCTTTGATGCATGCCTTCCTCTGTAAGCTGCTAACTCAACCTGGGTTTCCATTAATCAGTTTATGTATGAAATTCGGTTTAACCTAGTTAATCCATTCTCTGGAAAGTGGAATTCAGTGAACAAACGAAAATGGGATTTTCCAATTGAATAAATTAAAACCCAAGCTCTTGATTTTCTTGGTATAGGACATACTTCATGGGCCAAAGAAAGTTCTCCAAGGATCTACCAGAAAAAAAAGGCACTGCGATCCTATCAAGAATATCCTCTGTAATTGTATTCATTATGGAAGCCATCATTCTTTATGATGAATTCTAGACACAATTGCAGAGAGCGGTGACCCAAAGTTGCCAAACCCTTCAACTCCTACCTTCATAGGAACAAGTGCAAGCCATGATAGACCCAAAATTACGATCAATATAGAAGCGGGTAATATTTTCATAGCATTCCACATATACTAATAGCATGCACTAGGAAGGCCTCTTTCCCAAACGAGTCCCTCAACCATATTCCAAATAGCAACTTCCAGTTTAATTTAGATAATGGCATAATGATGCTCCTGACTCATCTTAGATAATATTTTCATAGCATTCCACATATACTAATAGCATGCACTAGGAAGGCCTCTTTCCCAAACGAGTCCCTCAACCATATTCCAAATAGCAACTTCCAGTTTAATTTAGATAATGGCATAATGATGCTCCTGACTCATCTTAGGATATGATCCGAACCCACCCACCCTGAGATTCCACAATCTAGGTCACATGCCCCCAAGTAGGATTCGAATAGCTTATGCCCCTCTACTGTCTTTTTATGCATTCCCGTTAGATCAAGTAAGAGAGGTATTCATTAAACTACCTATTTCATATCTCATATTTCACTAAACTTACTTTGACTTCACCTTTGGTGTCACTACTTTCAGCTCTCTTGTTGATGATATAAGCCTGAATTCCAACTGCTTGATCAAGGTGAACAATAAAAGTAGATAGCCCTTGTTTTCAAAAAAAACGAAAGAAGATAGCCTAACAGCCCGTGAATCTTGAACTCAAAAGAATATCAATATTTATTCTCATCTTTATCCTTCAGGCGTCAGTCACAATTCCTGGGACCTGATGTTTGCGATGCAATGGATCCTTCTTTTCAATGCCACCTGGTTAAAATAGTAGCAATCACATCCCCTTCTGCAAGCTAGTAAGCTTTGGCCTTTTTTCTGTAAACGTCCTAGCATGTTTAGCCTTTAACAAACCTAAGCTACATCCTACTAATAAGGACTGCAAGCTTCCTACTTGATCTCCAGGCCTCTCACTGTACTGAACACTTCCATTACAAAAAGACAATTTGTTCATTCAATCATGTCTCAACTCTCACGGCTTCATTTGATCCTTGGTGAACCTGAATTTAGTAAAGAATAGATAAAGGTTGCACTACCTCGTGTAGTTGCTGAAGATCAGCATCCTTCGACTAGGACTAAGTTCTCATTTAAGTCCCCTTGTCCTCTCATATATATATGCATTTGACACCTGTCCAGCCATGTTTAATGTCAGGAATGGGAAGGGTGAGTAATGTCTGGGAGATCATCCTAGATGCATCTTTATCGATCTGGTGGAAGTCAGAAATTTATCAGGTAAGGAGCAAGCACCGAGATTGGTGTCTGTACACCGTGTGAAGATCTTGTAAGCTCTACAAAAGCCAACTCATTAGCCCAAACTCTGAACAGCCACATGCTAGAATCTGCAGCACCTATTAAAGAGCATCCATTAGCAGCTATAATGAAACCTTCCTCCAACACCAGATTCATCCTACACAGGATCAACATAGTCAAGTGTCTGCAGCCTGCAGAAAACATTCTTTATCGTCAAAGGAGTGGAGGCCATTTAATACACCAAAGATCCTGAAGGGAAAATCCTATCAGCCTGCAATGGAAATCAATAGTGACACCCCTTAGATACCACCATGTCTAATTCCATACTACAACTATCTTTGTTGAATGATGATCCCCCATGAGAGTTTCACGTCTAACAACCAAGCTTGAGCCCTACCACCATCTGTGCCCATCCTTCACCCCTATCCACCTTAGTCTCACATACCTGTTAACAAAACACTAGCTCCCCATATATGGATCTTTTTTCACCGAATCCCAAGCCTGTAATACTCCATGCCAAGAGCTTCACACCTAGAGACTCTCTACCCTCACTTAAACCAAATCCCCATGCATGCAATTATGAGTTTCATATAGTTCCAATTCCTGACAACCTACTTAATCTCCTCAAGCCCTAAAACATCCTTCCTCCTTAGCTTAATAACTAAACTCCTATCACGACATAGAAGAAAAGCATTTTTTTAATATTAAGTCTTAGATGAATAATTTTATTCATTATTTACATATTTCCCACTAATACGTGAACTCCATTTTACTCTTACATTATGCACGTTATCCAAGTTTTTTCACTTTCAAGATATCTTTCTTTGTTTAAATCCTCTTGGACAAAACTTTCTTCCTTTTAATTCACTTATCCACCTCGATCTCGACTCTAATGCATCCAAAAGGTGCTACCTTATCTATATGTGATACAATGAAATGCCTTGATTTTTTTCCTACATACTTTTAAAGAGATTCATTTCATACTCATTCAAAATGCATATGCCCCTTTATTTTCAGAATAGTTGACAGCAATCCAATCGAAACTTCATTTGCTAAATTATTTATCTGGAATCATTCTCAAATCTTATATTTTGCAACACAACTGTATAGATTCAATATTCCATATTCGCGACAGTGTTCTGAAAAGCGGTAATTGATGTATGGGCAGACAGGGTACTGAATAGAGTATATACGGCATGCAGGAGTGTAATCAGTTTTGAATTTGTTTTTAATAATAATTATAATATATTACTGATATACAAGTATTATATTAGTCATATAAGTCATATGAAAATTGTACAACCAAAATATGAGTAGAATCCTATTTGTAATGTGAGATTAACCATGTCATAAAGGTACGAGTTAAACTTCATATGGATTGTAACTAAGCTATGAAAAAGTGTAGTCGTTGTTATTGTATTGATATGTACACCCCTATCCTATATTATAGAAGAGGAGGCTATTACAAGGAAGCACAAAGGAAGCGACTAAACTCTGATGGGTCATGGGCAACAGTCCCATGTAGACAATAGACTAGTTAACCTATTAACTAAATAGGTTAATATTCTAACACTCCCCCTCATGGGTGAACGCATGTCCAAGCTTGGAGTTACATGACTCGATTGAACGATAAAAGACATACTTGACAAATAAAAAGATAGACTTGTCACTCCCCATACAAAATTGTTACTCCCCCTTAAACAATACTTCCTAAAAAGACATGATGACGCCTCTTTGAGATGTGTTCTGCAGGTTGGAGAAGCTCAAGTTTTGAAGGTCTTTCTCTTGAAGTGCATGAAGAACATCTGAAGCAGATAATCATAAATACCACGACTACGCCATCTTCATCGGAGAGGAATTTGGAGTGGAATAAGCGCGTTCAACACATCACACATACATAATGTGGAACGAACGTGGAGGCACATTGTCGATGCAGCATTAGAGGTGTCTTTGAATTGTCTGAGAAGTGTAGCCAACTGGAATTAGCGCAGAAGACCATCAACGTGCATAATATGGCACGAACACGCTGGACAAGGTGATGAGGTGTTGTCTCAACACATAGAGGTAGCAGATGCAACTCGGAGAAGACGTGATGAAGTAGCTCGGTGAAGATCACTCTGGATGAAACCTTACAAATACAAAATTTACTCAGGCTTGAAGATGACGAGCTTCAAAGATGAAGAAGCAACTATCTGGAACACCATCAACCCAACATGGATGATCAACTGGAACGTCACCAACACCAAAGGGACTAGAGGCCAGAATTAGCACAGCTCTTATCCTACGTCCATAATGTGGTACGAACGCAAAAGACTTGGTGTCAATGTTGCATCTGTGAGATCCTTCAGTGTTGTCTTAAATGTAAAGTGATGTTAAGTGGGAATGACACGCCACAATAACATCAGTAACGCAGATGTGCTGAAGAACATGAAGCTTCATGAAGATAGCCTGGAATATCATCTCATCTCATGTCTCTCTCCTCATATCCTCTCCTCATATCCTCTCTCTCATGTTCTCCTCATACCCTCCTCTCTATCTCTTTCTCCCCCCTCTATTCCTCTCTGCACACCAAGTACGACAAGAGTGAGTAGATGGTGTGGAAAAAGGAAAATATGACCCCCCCGCTCGTGGAAAGATGCACACATGATGGATGGATGGAAGGATGGGAAAGGAAAAAGGTAAAATGAGAGGTGTAGAATGTAGAGAAGAAGAAAAAAAGGACTATAGAAATGGAAGCATCTGTAGAAAGAGGAGATACACTACCGGAACTTTATATGGAATGGAAGCATCAGTAAAAAAAATGGGTCAAAATTTAAATAACAAGATACAATTATCATCAAGTATGGGAGGAGAGAGTCCTTTGGAGGACGTCAAAATTGGAACTGGAAGTGTGTTGACTGCTTCTGACACAGCGTGTTTGGATCTAGACATGTCGTGTACTTGCCGGGGGTGAGAGGCAAGTTCTTGATGACACGTCGTGTGAGGTTGCTGACACGCCATGCAGCTCCTTCGCTCGGAATTGACTGACTCCTTGCAACACGCCGGGTAGAAATGCGACACGCTGTGTGGAAAAGCGACACGCCGTGTCGGATGTCGGAGGCGTGAACTGGATCTCCGTCGACACGCCGTGTTCCAAGTGGACACGTTGTGTCTGATGTCGGAGGTGTAACTTTGATGTACGCCGATAGGGCGTGTTCGAGGAAGACACGTCGTGTATGTTGTCGTCGGGAAGAGTTCTGGAATCCAACACGCCGTGTTGTTCAAGCAACACGATGTGTCTCTTGCGTTCTGGACGAAACTTCGCGCCGTGAGGATGATTTCTGCAGTGCGACACGCTGTGTTGTTTGGACAACACGCCGTGTCGGCGGCGGCTGATGCACGATCTCGACGGGAATTTGTGTCGTCAAGGAGATAAGTATCCTGGGAATTAGCACCATGGGTCGATGGGAATTAACATCGTCTTTTGTACTCCTTTGATCATGAACAGTGTGGCTCCTTGGTTGACCACGGCTGGATCTAGACAGGAATTAGCGTCGTCCACGATCCCAAGAGGTGTTGTAGCGGTGAGTGATTGGATGGACGATTTGATGCCAGGTGCGGCGGCTAGACGTGGAGACGGCAAGGCAAAATGGCGATGAAGACGGTTGCTAGAGCCGAAGGTGGATCTGCTTTAGCATGGTTGCTTTAATGGCGGTGGTTGGAGTTGTGTGATGAATGGATCTTGGGGAAGATGACGACTGACGGATAGGTCTAGACGGGAAGGATGATGCCGCGAATGATGGCGCTGGCGCATAGATGTAGATCTATGTAAAAGGGGAAGAAGATGTGACCATGGAGGTCGGCATGTGCCTAGCGGGCGGCCGGCTAAGCCATTGAAGGAGGTCGCAGCCGTCGGCAGGCGGGCTCTCCCCCTGTTTCTCTCTCTTGGAGAGGAAGGGGCGGCGGTTGCTAGGGTTGGAAGGAACACCAAGAGGAGAGGGAAGGAGGGGCAGCGGCTAGGGTTGTCTCCTCAGGGCTATTGCTCTGATACCATGTGAAGAAGTGTAGTTATTGTTATTGTATTGATACGTACACCCCTATCCTATATATAGGAGAGGAGGCTATTACAAGGAAGCACAAACGAAGTGACTAAACCCTGATGGGCCATGGGCAACAGGCCCATGTAGACAATAGACTAATTAACCTATTAATTGAATAGGTTATTATTCTAACATAAGGATAGATACAAACAAAATGAACTATATATAAGTAATCAATATAAAGAATATGCACTAAATTAAGATTTAAAACGAAGGAGCTAATAATAACAATTAGTCATAGACTAATACTACTAGAATAAGTAATCAGAAACATCGATGATATTGGAGAAGGTAACATCAACAATAAGAGGCAAATCACTAAGAATCGAGTCAATAAACATTAAAGTGTGTACTTATCGAGAAAACATGGGGAGAAGACCAAAATGTGAATAGAGGGAAGGAAATGTAATTGTAATGACCGATAGCAGGTTTAGAAAATGTTGTTGTAAAATAATATATTGCAGCCATGGGACTTCAAAAGGCGTTGATTAATCGGTTATACCCCCGAGTGGCCAATTAATTAGCCATAGTCTAATTAATAATTATAGGACTGATCTATTATATCCAGAGTCGTACACCAACCATATTGATTATTCGGATGATTAGGCCAATTTTCTAAGCATTGATTACTGACCATCTGCATCGCCACCAAAGGAGGTTTATTCCTTAGTTCCACCTACCTGACTTTTACTCATAATTGTCCTGCGCTTATAAAGCACTGGTGTATTGTCATCTTACCATTGAGGGCATCCTCGTTTACCAAGAACTCTTGGGTGTTCCTCCATGAGAACCATCAGATGCTACCAATTCCACATAAATCTGACCTGGGATCTAGTCCTCCCAACTCACTATCATCATTAACGAGTCATTGAGGATCACATCATATTGGTTGGGGGTGCTTGACTAGGCGACACCGACTAGTCAGCCAATAGACCCTCAGGTGCGCCTAGCCAGACATAAACGGGCCATGACAAGGTGCCCACCAAGGCCGCCTGGCACACCTAGTCGGTCCTTTTAAAGACTGGGCGGCCACTTAGCCCTTCCTAGATGGCGTCGACCCTTTCATTTCTTAATTTACCCTACCTTATTGCCTGTGAGTCCTCGACATACAACGCATCCCCTAGCCTTTCTTCCGCACGACCCAGATGCATGGAGCAACTGTCACGCACATCCTCCTCTGCCCGCAGTAGATTCTGCTTCAGCTCTAAGCATCTCCACTCTTCTTTGGTGGCCTTAGTGGAGAGATTAGTAGATAGAACAAAGTATCCAACCTATCCTCTTCTCTACTTCCTCCGTTCTACTCTTCTCCATGGGAGTCTTGCTCCATGTTTGTGGCTTTTACGTCGAAATGGATGAAATATACTATGCATCCAAGTATAATTATTGAAATGTATATATCTATGTATAAAATTGTATGTATCCAAGTTTAGTTGGGTTAATGTACATATCTTTGTATAAAATAATAAAATATGTTCTCTTCCCATAAAATAGATGTATATTTGTGGATTAACCACAGCTTTATGGATTTACCTACACGTATAAATGAGATATAACTTAGGAAGCATGGATACTTTCCAGAGGTTGTCGTGTTAAGTGTTCGACACATGTCTAACATGGTCACAAGGTGAACAGATATGGACACGTTGAACATGGGCTAGATATATCCAAGTCCCATTTTTTTGTTAGGAGTTGGATAGCCTAGACATGGCGTGGACATGATATGCCCCAACATTATAAAGAGGGAAACACCTCCATCACTGTATTCATTGACCTTTTCTACAAATAACAACATACCTCCCTTTTCTTCCTTTTTTGTCCACCACAACCACTATTTTTTTACTATCCAAAATTTAAGATGCAAAATATTTTATTGTGAGTTCATTCTTGTGGTATCTAACTCATATTATTATTTGTGAATAAAGTGTCTATAAATTTGATTGTTATTGTGATTATAATGTGGGTTTATTTCATAGTATGTCTTTGATGGCTTGATTTCATGATGTAAGCAATGTGTTTGAATGTAAATAAATTGGATATAGTGTGGATGAGATGATCTTTCTGTTTGAATATACTTGTTCTTTTTGTGGTTATACACAAAAATAATGTGTATATGTTTTTTTGTGTCCATCGTCATGTTTGTCCTATATTTTTTAAAATTTATGTGTCCCATGTCTGTGTCTGGAGCATGTTTTATTAATCATATATTTGACCGAAGCATGTTTTATGGGTCAGAGTCTGTAGACCCATATAGAGTCCAATCTAATCTAGTCTAGTCAAGTCTAGTCAGGTCTGGAAGTCTCTAGAGCCATGTCTACCTTCTCCTATATAAAGGAGAGGTGTCTCTCTTGTAACATATCATCATAACACGATACCGTCAATATTATCGTAAATCCATTCTTTCCAACATGGTATTAGAACCTTCTTTCCAGGGACACTAACCCTAGAAAGAAAGCAACATTCCTCTGCCCGTGGGCGGCGGCCACCTTCATGGTCGGATGCCCACAGGACCATCTCCATCACTCTCTAAAGGGTGATCTTTGTTGCCCTCTCTCTCTCTCTCTCTGAAGGGCCTTCACATCCAGGACTCTACATCGTAGATCCAGATCTGACTAGCGTCTTCATTGTCATCGTAGATCCAGATCTAGCATCCCCGTGTGCCCATCTTTCATCTTTCATCTTCCCCAAGCACAGGGTTCAACCACTCACCCGTCATCATAGATCCATATCTCCATCATTGACACGCTATGTTGACGAGAGGCAGAGTTGCGCCTCCGACAAGTCACACGAGGTGTCCATCACCGACATGTTGTGTTGTCGACACTCTATCAGAAATCTACAGTCTTTGTACACGGCATGTCCATCAGCTAACACATGTCTTCGACAGTCAATTCATACATCTTCGACAATTGAACTCTGTGTCACCATTAGGGGTTTGCAACTCAATCAACAGTGGCTAGATCTTTAAAGTATGTGTCCCTGATCAGTTATCCAGGCATCGTCAAAGCTTTGATCAGAAAGCCCCCCAGCTAGAAAAAGAATATTTTTTTATTGGATCCAAAGAAAATTGCGGGGGCGGTTAGGTCAAAAAAAGATCCATTTATTTTCTTATCTAGATCTTGCAATCGGGTCATCTACTACATTGAATTTGTTTATCGGTTCTACTTCTCCGGTGCTATCAAGCCAAATCCTTCTTCGATCATTTCTTCCCTCTCCATCCCATGTTCCCTAATGTCACAGGGGAGTTTCTCAGTCTTTGTCCACCCCAACCACTTTTGTCATCTCTTCGTGGTTAGTGTGTGGGGGAGAGATACAGGAGATGAGAAGAAGAGTAGAGGTGCTCAAAAGAGGAAAGAGAAGAACACTGTCTACATATGGAGTTTTGTGTACTTAACGTGTTGTCCATATCTCGCTCCAGTTCAAGGCCAATGTCGTCCATCCTCGCCATTCAGATTCCGAGTTGCCAAGCATTGATCTGTCATTCAGAATTCATCCTCTTGCATCGTTAGCTGAAGAAGATGAATCCTCATATCAATTGGAAGTCATCAGCGCTCTACATCAGGCTAATATGTTTCTTCATCAATCATGTCTTGGTTATTCAATCCTAGCAACACTTCAGTCTTCTAGTATTGGAGCATCTTAGATTGTATGCGCATTTTGTTGTGTGCCAGTCTGACACATCTAACTTTTACAGAAGATCATTCAGTTGGTTGTGTCAGCAATGTTCTCTCCTTGTTCGTCCGTGCCCTCACAAGTACGTTGATATTTGTATGTGTCGTGTCCAGCACGTTGATGTCCGTCCATGCCCACGTTGATTTTCGTCCGTGCGAAACACGTTGGTGCTCATCTGTGTCTTGTCAAACACATTGATGTTCGTCCATGCCATGTCAAGCATGTTGATGTTCGTTCGTGCCATGACGTTGATGTTTGTCTGTGTTCCATCAAGCACGTTGACCATCTAGGCTACCACACGGTGGTCTTCTCCTAGAAACTACTTCAGCGACAGTAGCAACTAAGTTCTTGACTCAGATGATCTTCGTATGTTCCGTCAGCATACTCCAAGATACAACCTCCAACCTAGTCAAAGTTCCAGATGTTTCAAAAGTTTAGTGTATCAATCTCAGGTGTTTATCTATCTTAGAGGGAGCTTCAAAGTCAAAGATGTCAAAGATATTAAAGTGTGGGGGAGTGCACATGTCGTGCTAAGTCAAGGGGATATCTATTATGTTTTAGTTATAACTTTTTCCTATGTCTTATTTCTAGCTGTCATCCAATTTGGGCATGTGATTCTCCCATGCTCCAGCTTGCAGGGGAGTGTTAGAAACATAAGTCATATCATATCTGTATGCCCATATAGAGTTTGGTCTAGTCTAGTCAAGTCTAGTCAGGCCTGGAAGTTTCTAGAGTCATGTTCGCCTTCTTCTATATAAAGGAGAGGGGTCTTTCTTGTAACATATCATCACAACACAATATTGTCAATATTATCGTCCATCCATTCTTTCCAACAGTTCTCAACTACTGAAAAGACATGAATGTTCAAGCAGGACCTAATTTAGCCAAATCATGCCTAATCTCACAAAATCAGACCCATTCCCCCCAAATCAGACTTGTTTTCCCCAAATCAGACCTAATCTGCCCAAATTTGACATAATTCGGCCTAAAATCAAACCTAATTTGCATAACGTGCCTAATCAAGCCTAACTACCCCTAATTTGCCCTATATTGATCTAAATGAGTCCTAACATGGCCAAATCAACCTAATTCCCCCAAATTAGACCTATTTCCCCCACATTAGGCTTATTTTCCTCAAACCTAATTTACCCTAATTTGACCTTATTTGGGATTAATCTAGCCCATTTCAACCATAAAATGACTCAACTTGATCCAATTCAGACCTAACTTATGCGAAATTAACCTTTAACTGACTTAATTTGGGTCTAAAAGGCCTTACGCCGCCACTTAGGTCAACTAAGGGGTCCGACGCCCAGTTTCAGGCCGACTATAGCCTAGGGTGCCCTTATAACTAAGGGGAAAACACATAACATCGAAGGATTTGAGCCTATTGATGGACAACAGATTCAAAGAGAAGTTAGCTGCAACACGAACATGTTTGAGAGATATATAAACCAATGCAAATACTGCACTATCCAGTCATGACTCGTGAGGGTCAATAATTTACCTACAACTTTTAGCATTGACAAACATAGACAATTTTTAAGTGCATAATAAAGGAAACATCACTAAAGTAATAATGTAGCAAAATGTATATGAGTGTCTATCACCATGTATCTGATTGTAGTGTTTACTTTGTTGGGTAGGTCCAAAGTGCCCCTGCCTTGGAGGGGTTCCTCCACACCAAAAATATATACGGGTGCCTAAACCCATTCAAAATTTTAAGAAAACAGTCAAAGCTTCAGTACTTGAATCTACAAGCTTTTGAAAGGCGATAATGATTGCACTAGTAGTGTATACCTTAGTACTTGAGGTAGAAGGCATGCCCAAGAGACAAGATGGATCCTTTAAGCTCTTCTTTAATGATGTGGCCCAATTAACGTATGCAATGGCAAAGGTTGAGGAGCCAAGCAGTAACAACTTGATTATCTTGAGTTATCCATGCTTCACCTTGTACAAATGAAAATTGTGATGGCCCACTGGCAATGCTCACAGTATTGGACAAGATAGCTCCTTTAAAAATAGTACAGGGAAATCGTATTCATCCCACCTCCCACCCCACCCACCTCCTGAGTAGGCTAACAGGATCCACAAGAAAATCATAAAGAATAACATAGAAGCTGCTAGCCAAAAAAATACAAACAACAATGCTCACCCCCCATATTTTAGTTGTGGTGGTAGTATTAGTGTGCCTCAGCCTCTACCAAGTGGATGGATCTCAGCCACTGCCATGGAGAGGCATGACGCATCAGGACTACGGTAAGAAGCCAGACACTGGCAACCAAATAACAAGATCATAAACTATCGGTATATTTGATTAGTTGGGCTTAAGCCCATTGTATTTTCCCTTGTTTCTGTTTAGCCCATGTACTCCATGGATCCTATATATAGGAGACTCGGTAGTCCTATTTTACTTACTGGAAACAACTTATTCTACATGGTATTAAAAGCAAGGTTCTAACCCTACCATTTCCTCTCCTCTCTTTTCTTTTCCTCTCCCTCTACTTCTCCCACCCGGCGGTTGTCACCCCTCCTCACCCCCACCTACCCACCGCCACCCTCCCCCTTCCCTCCCTCCTCATCACGGCGGCCAGCGGCCTAGCCGGCCAGCAGTGTCTGCAGCACCTAGCCGCAGTGGCGGCCTACAGGTAGCCTGGCGACCAGGGACCAGCAGTCGCCCCGAGCGGTCGACCTCCACCAGTGGCTAGCGGCCCCCTGTAGCCACGACAGCCCATCGTTTCTAGGCACAGCCAGTCGGATCCATCCACCGCCAGTCCATGCCACCACCAGACGTGGTCTCTTTTACACGGCATTCCGAAAGACTCCTATCTTCTCCTTCCTCCTACTGAATGTTCAAGATCCAGACATTAGATATACACATAAAAAGTAGTTTCAACAGACCATGTGCTAATTTATAAAGCACCAAAACAATAAAGGGTAAAGCTTTATTATTTTATTCCTATCCATGTGGTTCCCCTAATCCACATGGTTGAGTGATTTTCTTAAAAATTGGAGATTTTATGTTCATCTCTCCTATTGTGCCATTAATCAGATAGTGTTTTCTATTTTCCTAACGAGATCCATTCCAGTAGTGTCATTCATCTTTCTATTGAGTTTCATTCTGGTAGTCCTATCTTTTACCGAGTTCCATTCTGATAGTGCTACTCCTACTGAGTTTTCATTCGATAGTATTTCTATTTTGTTCTTTTGTACCGTGCTACATTCCGGTACCTTTACTCATTGTCTGTATTGTGCTCCTTATTAAGGTATTGTTATTGTCATATCATGGGTGACGCTGCCAAGCCAACCTCTACCATTATTTATAATGATATGCCTCGTATTATTGTTGTCAAACTCAATGATAACAACTTTCTGCTATGGATGGTTGTTGTTCAAACATTTCTAGAATCACGGGGTAAACTCAAGTTTATCACTGAGGATGCCCTTGTCGTGCCCAACACTGCCTGGACTACATGTAATAGACAAGTTTCCTCATGGCTTTGGGGATGCATGGAGCCGGACATTGCAGTCGAGTACATGTGATACAAGTATGCCAAAACAATGTAGGACAAAATGAACCAATTCTTCACTTAGGAGGATAACTGCTTGGGAATCTACAACACCATGAACAAAATCTTCTCTGAGCAGCAAGGGGATCGACCCCTATCTAGTACTTTGATGCTATGAAGGCTCTCTCCAACCAACTGAACTTTTTCTCTCCAACGACCTCTGTTGAGGTCACCAAAGAGAGGAAAACTCTCCTTATTGGGCGCTTCCTCAACAGATTCACCCTTATTTTGTTGTTGTTCAACAACTACTCCTGGTTGATGCGACCTTTCCATCCATGGACCAGGCATTTGCACGTCTGGCCTAATCTGAGATGATTGCTCCTCGCATCTCTCCTACTACTACATCCGAACTTCCATCAGCAATGGTTGCGGCAGCCAGAGTTCGTGGTCATGGATGAGGTCAACACCAAAGTGCACTTATTGTTGCAAGTTGGGTCACACTGAACATGTCTACCACTCGAAGCATCGCTATCCAGCACACTACACGGTGGCAGGGGCTATGCCTATGTCGCCCAAGCACCTACTACCCACATCGATCAAGCATTTGTCCCATCAACTGGTTGTGCATCTCCAAACACAGACATTTTCTCAAACTTCTCACGTCTCTTTGTCAAAAGAGAATACCTTCTCCAAGCTGCACAAAATATTATGGGGATTCTCCCCTACACAACAACATGACCACATTTGCCTCTTCTGATAGGCAAGTTGGGTTGTTGTTTCTTCTACCCACCTAGCCACCGCTTCTCAACGTAATTTTAGGGCATTCATGCTTGCTGTCAGTTCTAATGGACTATAGATTTGGGTGTCACAACATATGACTGGTAAGTCCCATCTTCTGAACACATCCGATTTGTTAAGCCTCACTCCTCTGTCACCATGGTGGATGGATCGATTAAATGAGTAACTCGTTGTGGCATTGTTTCTATCTCTTCTAAAATCAAGTTGATCGTTGTCCATTTTGTTCCAAACTTTTGATACAATTTAATGTTTGCAGTAAAAAAATTGATTCTCTCTTATGTTTTATAACTTTTGGTCCATCTGATTCTATTTTATAGGATTAGAGGAATTTGACGATGATTGGGCGGGGAGTACGCTCTGGTGATCTCTACTACTTCTTCACCCCACCCTCTGGCATATCACGAGCCCTTCTTGCCTCCACGCCACCAGCTGCATCTACGTCATGGCCATTTACCTTTAGACAAGGTATTAGATAGTTCTTTATCTTCATGTTCTTCTATTCCTTATAATGCATGTCAGATAGGGCAACATCATTGTGTGTCCTTCCCGACCCGTAAATATAAACAATCATCTTGTATGTTTGATTTAGTTCATAGTGATGGTGTGTGGTCCATTCAGGACTACTAGTTACAATGGTTATAGATACTTTCTTACATTGTGGATGTTTTTTCTAAAATGGCATGGCTTTACTTAGTTCGAACTCGTGATGAAGTTTTTATATTAATTCGCGAGTTTCAAGTTGGTTTCAGTTCAATTTTCAACGTTATTAAGATTCTTCAAAGTTCGAACCGAAAATGCCCTCGAGTGGTACCCAAAAGGTTGTCGCCTCTTTTTGCCATGACGTAGGGATGATTCACCAACGCTCGTCCACATACTCTCCACAACAAAACGACATTGTTGAGCGTAAAAATTGCCATTTAATTGACATTACACGCTCTCTTCTCACTCATGCCAACTCGCCTAAGCATTTTTTATCTGTTGCGGTCCTCACCACTTGCTTTCATATCAATCGTCAGCCTTCCTCTGCTCTAAGGAAGCGCACTCCTTTTTCCGTTATTTACCCTCAATCCACATTGTTTCCTCTACCACTCTCGAGTTTTCAGTTGTGTCGTCTATGTTCATTTTTTTATCCCAATGCGGACAAGCTTTCCCCCCTCTCGATTATTCTTTTGCTCAAAAAGGATACGTATGTCTTGAACCTAGCTCTAGTAAAATCTATATCTTTATGGATGTCACCTTTCATGAGGATGCAATGCTTCTTCATCATAATCACCCTCCATAGATCATATTGATATCATGGCCTCGTTGCTTGATTCATTTATCCCACCAACATCAACACCATCTCCGCCATCAACAACACCAATTTGGTTCATGGAAGATGAGTCACCTCCGACTACATCGATATCATCATCATCAGTTCCGGACCAATCCAATCTACCGGTGGCACTACGTAAAGGTATACGCTCTTGCACTATCAAGCATCCTATTTCCATCACTTGTTGTCTGGCACGCCTTTCTTCTTCTTCCTCATCCTTTGCTACTGCCCTAGACACAACATGTGTCCCTAAGTGTCAGCAGATGCTCTATGTCATCCTGGATGGAAAACTACCATGATGGAAGAAATGCAGGCTCTCCACGACAACAAGACATGAGATCTTGTGACCTCACCAGCAGGCAAAAATATCATAAGTTGTCAGTGGGTTTTCTTTGTAAAGCATAAGTCAGATGGCTCTGTTGAACGACTCAAGGCATGCCTACATAGTAACAAAAGTCTCTGAATTTTACGAAAAATCGGCGATTTTTTGGGATTTTATAGGCTCCCGAATATTCAACACGATTAATATGCCAGTTGCTGATTTTTCACGACTTTTCACGATTTATCCTGCTTTTCGCGATTTTTATGATTTTTCACGATTCTTCATGACTTTTCACGATTTTTCACAATTTTTCTTTTTTAAGTTGTTTTCTTTTTTTTTACTAAACCATGTATACAAAACTCCTCATATACACTAAACTTCCAACCCCCCACTCTCCCCACAGTCCATTGTTATTGCTCAATTATTCTTTAATTCTTTTCCTATTTTTTTCACTCAATAAGATTGTATGTCTTGTGACCTTAATAGTTACATGAATCTGATATGTATGTATCTATATACAGACATACATATAGATATACATATATATGTATATATATGTTAATATACAACCGCCTTATTCTCGATTATTTCCGAATAGTTGACCGAACTTTAACCGAAATTTATCGATCCTTTCACGAATTTTCCCGATTTTTTCCGAATTCTGATTTTATCCGGCTAGCCGAAAAGTTGCCGACTTACGAATTTGTAACTATGGCGCCTAGTTGCCAAAGAATTCACCCAAACCTTTGACGTGGATTACTTTGAGACATTCTCTCCAGTGACAAGGATTGTCTCTGTTCGCATTCTTATCTCCCGTGTAGCTCACCTTAATTGGCCTCTTTAACAACTCAACGTCAAGAATGTATTTCTTCACGAAAATTTCCTGGAGGAAGTCTACATGCAGCAATCGCCCTAGGTTTGTTGCCAAGGAATAAGGTGATCGATACCGACGCCGTTTCGACAGCTTGGAAATAGGTATTTACCGGTATACCGACGGAAATACCGACAGATGCAATCCTGGCCGTATCGACGCCAAAATGAACGAATTAATTCATGAAAATTTTACAGGTGTAATCTCCACACCTAAATGCATCGTTTTATGCAATAAAATTCTATATTGGATGTGGGGTAGGGGGGTCCATCATGTGGGAGGTAAGGAACTTGTCCTGTTTCGTTGGGATTTTGATAAGGATTTCGATGACAAAATGTAGGAATTCAGATATGAAATTTTACTAGCACAATCCACAAACTGAAATATACACAATTATGCAACAATATACAATTTACAACATATCAATAACATATTTACTTACCAACTCACATCAGTTGTATGTTGAGTGGCGCATAGGTTGTCCATATTGTAATGAATTGATACTATTGAGATATTCCGCCCATGACATGTGCATCCTATAAAGCTGGTTGTATGTAGTCACATGCTCCTCATAGATAGTATCGTTGACAAATTTCATCATCCCAATCTTTGGAAAATGTTGTTCTAAATCTCTGAGATATTGTGCCTTTCTTGGAGATGTAGGTCGAGGAGCTCGAGTGAGTGGACGTTCACTTCCTTGAGGAATATGTTGAATAGCTACAAGCACAGCCATAGGAAGTATTGGGACTGGAGAAGCAGGAAGAACTGAATGACCACCACTCCATGTTTGCCCACCATCCTCAAAAAATGCAAGGGAGTTGTACTGATAACTTCCATGTGGGCCTGAGACATTTGTTGTGTAGGTATATCCAACATGATGTTCTACTTCTGGTTGTGGCAGTGGTGGTGGTGGCTGATTTTAATATCCAGAATACCCATATTGAGAGTGAGATGGGTATGGTTGCCCAAATAGCATATCGCAAAATCACAATGTTGAATCATGTTGAGATTAAGAATCAGAACATGAAATACTCATGTTGCCCAGTGAATCAGCAATATCATAATAATGATCATTGTTGTAGTCGTAGGAGCATGTAGCCTGAGGTGGTGCAGCACCACTGTAGTCTTTGCCGGTTCGAGTTTTCCTCCTTTGAAAAGTTTTTTCACGCATGGGATATTCTTTTTCTGCTGGAGGAGGTGCAGCTGTCGTAACATAAGGACGATCATCATACTGAGGATCAACAATAGGAGGATATTCAGGAGAGCGCTCACTGCCGCTGCCATCATTGTCACCATCATTATCAGATTTTGATTTTGACCCAGATGTACTTTTTGAAGGAGACTTTGTGCTACCCAACGCTTCTTCTACTGCTCTATTGATCTCCATATCAGCATTTCCATGCTCAGGCTCAGGCTCAAGTCTTTCAGGTGGAGTTTGGTCAACATTAGTATCAGAATCTCCTTTAAAGTGCTCTTCTATGTATGGATCTGGACGACCATCTAGATTATCAAGAATGGGACTGCCTATCTCATTCATCCATTCCTCTAAAGGATCTTCTGAATCATCAGCTTCTTCTATGCCTCTACGCCTGGATGGGTTGAATGTGTATGTGGTGTCAATGGGATCGTGGACGACAGCAAAATCCACTTCTTTGTAGTTGGCATCTCGTATTACTCTAGCCCTCAACCGCATGTTGTAGTGAACATATACCAGATCTCTTAGCCTGTCTACCCCCAACATGTTCCTTCTCTTTGAGTGAATTAAATTGAAAATGCTTCAATTTCTTTCACAACCTCCTACAGATGTTGTTTGAGAAAGAATACGAACAGCCACTTTTTTTAGATGGAGGGCACCCGTTCCATTCCATACCCACCACTCACAAGGATCACCCTGATCACGGTCGGCAACTGCATTTGGATGACCAAAACAACCGAGGCCTTCACGAAATTGTCGCAACTGCAAAAATATTTAAGAAGTTCAAACTTCAGAATCAAATGATGAAACATCAAACAAGAATGAAGATGTTCATGACTTCATGTAAGTTATGTAATATATTTAGTTATATACCTCATCCATCACTATGGTGCGCTCTTCAGTAGAGGTAAAGAATTTGTTAGTTATATCTCTCACAACTGACATTAGAGTCGCATCTAAGCCCAATTTTTGCGAGTATTGGAACCTCGGGTTCAGATAGTAAGTTGTCACCAATTTCAAATAAGGAAACAAGATTTAGATTGAGTTAACCTATAGCAAGTTATAGAGTTAGAAACTTAGAACATAAATCTGAATTTAGAAGAAATAAATTATATACCTGCTTTATGCAGTGGATGCAAAAGCATATCTGTCCAATGCTTGTCTACAATTGACAAGTATTGTGAATGGGACCTAGGAGCTACTTGTTTAATACCTTCCACCATTACTTGCATTGCATCATACAAGGCATTGTTGCAGCTTTGTCACCATCTACCAACCTCAACACTTTGACAACAGGTTCCATTATCCGCAGCACCTTTGTAACATTATCCCAGAAAGCCCGACTGGCAATTAATTCTTCAATCCTTCTGCCAACCGGGGTGTTGTGCTCCTTCATGGAGGTCCACTCCACACCATTGAAGAGCCTCCTAAGTCCATCTTTTTTGGACTTTAATGAGTTCAAGGCCAAGTAATTCGTTGCAAATCTAGTCACCCCTGGTCTAACTAGATCACCTCCACAGTACTCAGATCGCCTCATAGCATTTAACAAGAAGGAATGGTTGTAGATGAAACCTGTGATCAACCTACCATCAATTGTCACACTTTTGATGTAATCAATTGTGCCCATGTCCTTGAGGATCAGATCTATGCAATGGGCAGCACATGGTGTCCAGTAGACCGGATATTTCTTCATTGTACTTTCACCGGCCTTCTTAAAGTTAGAGCCATTGTCAGTCACTATTTGCACTACATTCCCAACCCCTACCTGCTTGATGTATTTCTTCATTAAATTCTTGATGTAACTGTAATTCATGACTGCACCAGAAGCATCAACAGAGTCTAGAAAAACTGTAGATCCACGACAATGTACAAGAAAGTTAATAATTTGATTTCTATTTCCAGATGTCCACCCATCACACATGAGTGTGACGGCATACTCAGACCACAATTGTTTCTGGCTTTCAATCCATACATGTAGATCTTTCTTCTCTTGGGGAAGATACTTGTTCATCAACTCATATGCAGTGGGGGCTTTGATACCCCTACCTGACTCGCCTATGACATCCACCATGTGTTGTAGATATGGTTCGGTTGCAACATGTACGGGTATACCATGAGCAAAGAAGAACTTACCCACTGCCTTGCCAACCTTCTCTTTCGCACCATTAAACATTGCTTTTAGGGTTTTTTGCCTAGCATCAGGCTTCCTAACCCCTGGCTCATCAAAATGCTTCAATCTTGCACTAGCAGAACGGAAGAGTGTATCAACGGAGCCTTTCTTTCTTTTATATTGAGCATGTTGATCTTCATCATCATCACCTAAGTCAACAACTGGGACATGTGCAGCCCCACTGCCTCCACCTGCACCAGATGGTCCATATCTCCTCATAAGCCGAGCTGCCTCCTCCCTATCCCACTCACTTTTGCGGGAGTCTCTGAGAGCACGCCTATACATATGACGTGTATAAGCAGTATCACACCATGGAGGATATGCAATATCATCATCTGATTCAGCAGAAGAACTTGTGGCCCTAACATCAAAGAGTGTATCTGTGTAGGCCTTTTCAACCTGCTTCAACTTTTGTTGTTTTTGCCTCTTTGCACCCATCAGTTTCTTGAAGTCATCCCTAACACTTGGAGGGCACTTCTGGCACATTGCCACATTCTTGTCACCACCAGTAATGTGACGCTTGAATCCAGTAATTCCTCCACCACCAAGTGTTTTCTTACAGTAGTTGCAGACAATCTTTGCCCTATTCCCAGACCCAGGTACAGGCTTGCAGTGACTCCATGCAAAATCCACATCCTTTGATGCATGACCAGCCGCATCCTCAGCGTCACTTGAAGACAAAGAAGACATCTTCTCAAAACTCAAAAGTCAACACTGAAAAAGACAAAGACAAACAAGCAAAGCAAATGATATTAGTAACTTAGCATTTAATAAAAAAGTACTAGTAAGAAATGTACATTGTCGTATCAACTATTAAGTCTATTCTCTATTCACAATACTAATATCAAATAAAAATAAGCCATTAAGTGAACAAAATCGATTTCTTTTATGTAATGTAGAATCAAAATCGATATTTTATAATGTATGATACTTGCTTGTAATTATAGAATCAAACACAAGATGTTTTAAGATTTTTCTTTTGAAGATAATTATTTTTTAAATATAAATAAAGTCTGAAATTATTTTTAAAATTATAAAACATGATATTTACTAATTAAAAAGACAAGTGATACGCTTTCCACATGCTAGTTTCATCTTATACAACATTAACACACACAATTCTAAAGAAAAAAAAAAATTATTTTCAGCATTTTTATAAATAAAAAATACGAATTATTTAGATATTGGGTATATTTTTGTTTATATATGTTCATGTTAGTCTTTGATAGAACTTCTTCTACTAAACCTAAATTAAATACCTATTATTAATGGTACTAATTGTATTATTACTATTAATTAGTGAAATTACATGTTAATGTTAATTATTAGTGAGGTAATTAGTGATAAATCAGTAGATCTATATAATATAATCATAGATCTAGTGATAAATAGCATCAATCATAAGTATTTTGTAGTAGATCTAGGATTTTAGGGGTATTTGGTGAATTTTTTAGGTGAGAACAGAATTATAAGAAAAGAAGAGAGAGGGGAGAGGTTGGAAATGATGGAAAATGCAAGAAATTAAGTAAACATACCTTAATTAGGGCTGATTTGAGCTTCAATCTCAAAAATCGCCCAAACTCCCCAAGGTTCTCCTCTTCAAACAGCAGCAGCAGACTCTGTTTTGCAAAAATCGGTGTCTCGGGCGGTATGCCGCCCTGTACCGATGGGTAAGTGGTGCATTTTGCACCGGTACCCTCGATATTTGGCGGTATTGGCGGTATACCCACTGGTAGCCGATATATGCGATCCTAACGGCAGATTTGCATGTATCTGTACCGGTACCTGTCGGTATCGGTATTTCGAGCGGTATACCGCCGATACCGACGAAATCTCATCCCCTGGAGTAGATCACAGGTAAATAGTAAATAGAAGCATATGTCTTTACATTGACACATTTGTTCTCTCTAAAAAGTGGCTGATACTGTAACTACTAGAACAGCTAGGAAATTTTGTAAGCTCTGGTACCTTGCAATCAGAGAATACCGAAACTCAAATTTCTAGGGAGTTCAAAGTATGATGGATAGGGAATATATTCATTTAGCAAAGGGAAACTAGCACACTAAAATCTTGACATTGATTCTGTAAGAAATGATATGGCTTCTACTGTCTGACTGCTTCGTTCTATGTTATATAATTTGATTTGTTGCATTGCAATACTTGCATGTTGCGTATTTAGGAATTTAATTATCCATTGTATGTACCAAATTTTCCTTTACTGCAGGAGAGACAGGAAGGATGTATGAAGCAAATGTTGATGATGTTGGCTACAGACTTGTTGCTCTGTATACTCCAGTAAGAGAGGATGGCATTGAAGGACAACCAGTGCCTGTATCAACCGAGCCAATAGCAGTGGGTAAGATCGTCATTGTCATGCATAGCTGCAGAAAGTTTTGCGTTAATCTCAATTAAGGCAAAATGATGCAATTAAGCTGAGCTACTTTCCCTTTGGTTCAGCATACAGACTTTTCAAAAAATTTGACCACATGCCTTGGAAGTTATCTCTGAGATTCCTGTCCGAATTGAATGATTCTGCATACTCTTGTATTATCGTCAAACTGTTGCTATTTCAACCAACTAAAAATGAACAATAATAAAAGGGGTAGATTATCAAACCAAATGGTGCTTAAGATCGCATTTTTATATGAGGATCTTTTACCTTCTGTGTAGACTTATGAGTAATGGTTACTTACAGGACAAACCAAGATCTACTGGTTTGACATTCTTTATCTTACCCACTTAATCAATATGATATCATTTTTAAACAGATTGCAGGACGACATCCATGCACCAATACTTTAGAAATATTGGATGTATAGGTGAAACGTTTGTTGCAAATTATACCTTTCAATATCACAGTGGATCAACAGTAACTAGCAATACTGGAAACTACACTTTTTAGAGGTTGGCTTCCTGGTGCATTATCCATTGCATAACATTAGTGTCTTGGTCTATATTTTGCAATGGCCCTTTCCATGCTGGCTGATATCCTTCCAACTAAGGATTTCCAAAGAGAGGAAATTTGGACATCACCACGAGCAATAATAAGTTTGTCTGCTAGATCGGGTCATTAAGGCACATCCATGTAGGATAGCAAAATGCAGGAATCTGTATCCACCACCCTATTAGATCCATCATTTTTATCACCTGCTAGTTGTCCATCCCAATGCACGACGGTTGAAATGGATAATATTGTGGATGTTTGGATGCTATCCACTCAGGGGCCTGACGTGACAAACAGCACACTTCATTACTATTGTAAATTAGAAGATTTACACACTTTTTGCACTGCGCCGATAGCGATGCATGGTGGGCATCACATACTCCGGGAACATCTCTATCAACATCGCTGCCACCTTCCTGTGATGCAACATACACTCAGGACACGAATACCTCCCTTTTGCCTCCTCGTACACTATCGACATGTGCTGCCGCCACATTGCGAACGTTGACATACACTTGCATGCTGTTGATGTATGTCTTGGCGGACCTGGTCAGGTACTTCAGAATGTTGATAGTGCTTAAAGTGGGCTGCATCAAGGGTCCGGCGATGACTATCGGGTAGAGGATAAAACGGTCTGGACCTTTCTCCTCGACTCACTACTATGCCACACCCATAACAGTATCAGTTGTGGGTTGATTTGCAGAAGTCAAGGTTGAACCCCCATGAGTAGTCAACAATGGAGTCCGGGGATTGGGTTGATTCCATATATATGGCGACAATGAAGGTGGTGAAGATCACGCGATGGGAGCCGGTGTAGGAGGCTGCGTTGATCACGTTCTTGGTGCCTCCACGGTTGGCTCGACCAGTTGGTCATGCATGTGTCCATTGGGTCGTCTGTGACCCGAGACACATGGAACACACTCTGACACCCTTCTATTTCCGCGTGGAGGCCATAATAGTCCAGACTCCAGAAGGTCAACCTTGCAAAGCATGAGAAGCTCCCTGGTGACGGAGAGGTCCTTCAAGTGTTGTTTCTTCAGGTCATCCTAATTCCCTGCGACCGTCCCCCTAACATAGTACTGTTTCTCTGACAGCAGCTTCAATCGTCCTCGAAGACATGAACCTGCTGGCGCGCGTGACACGGGCTTTGTGTACTTCCACAACCCTTGATCTGCAACCAATTCAGGACACTACTATAACTTAGCGTAATGTATTCACATGAAAATTAAATTGTTTATGGCAAGCATAATGAGTGAAATAAGTTGGTTATCCATGCCAACCATACCAAAAGTTTGGTTAAGTTTTCTCATCCAAACCAGAGCATGTCCAGTGCTTTGGATACCTATAATTAATGGATGGATGGCACAAGAGTAGTTTCGGGGATGTATAGTAGGGTGATTTTTCCATTTCAAGTTTGTTGTTGATGCGGCGTCTTCTCACAAACTATGTCTAGTCTGACGATCTCTCTACGGCCCGAAGCAGCCTCCACGGGCATGGTTCAACAAGTTCAGTGATGTCCTTACACAGCTTAACTTTAGGAAATCAGCCACAGACCATCCCTTGTCCTTCTCCAAGTCCTCTAAAGGCCATGTTCTTGTTGTAGTCTATGTTAATGACATTGTCATCACAGGATGATATGATGGGGATATCCCAGCTCAAGAAGACTTTGCAGGCACATTTCCACACAAAGGACTTGGGCACGCTAAGATACTTCCTCAGGATCAAAGTCCTCCGCCCGGCCTTAGGGATCAGTCTGTCACGACGACGTTGTCTAGGACCTGCTTCAAGAGGCCAACATGGCAGAAGTTAAACCAGTCTCTACTCTGATGGACTATCATACGAAGCATAAGCATGAAGGAGAACTCTTTGTTGATCCATAGAAGTATTATTATATAGTCGGGAAGCTGATTTACTTGACAATTACTCGACCAGATATTACCTACAATGTTAGGATAGTCAGCCAACACATGAGTTCCCACTCCAGACTCACTGGTCCAGTGCATTCTTCGCTATCTCAAGAGTGCTCCAGGACGAGGATTTCTCAACAAACGTCCTAAGTCCAAGGTAGTCTCTATCTTTGGATACGCGACGTAGATTGGACTAGTGATTCTAAAGTCTGACAGTCCACTAAAACTATTGTGTCATGATTGGCACTCACCCAATTTCCGGGAGGAGTAAAAAATAGGTTGCCGTAGCTCGCTCTAGCACTGAGGCAGAAATTCAGGCTATGGCTCATGCATTTTCTGATCTACAGTGGGTCTGGTCTATTTTGACTGAGTTTGGAATTCCTTTACAAACTCCAGCTACTTTAACTGTGACAACCAAGCAATTATACACATAGCTAATCCAGTCTTCCACAAGCGCACAAAACACACTGAACTTGACCGTCATTTTGTGTGGCACCAGGTCAAAGCCAAGCAGATCATCACTCCTCACATTAGGACAAGTGATAAAGTTGTGGACATCCTTACCAAACCTCTTCTTCATACTTCATTCGAGTGTATGGGCATCAAGTTGGAACTTTAACAATGCTTACTCTTCAACTTGAGGGAGCGTGTTGGTATATTTGATTAGTTGGGCTTAGGCCCATTGCGTTTTCCCTTGTTTCTATTTAGCCCATGTACTCTCTGGCTTTTATATATAGGAAACCCAGTACTCTTATTTTATTTACTGGAAACAACTTATTCTATATAAACATTAGTATACAAATATACATCTTTGATAGTAAGCATCTAATCATGTGAGGCATTCTAATATGCATCAAGCCCAATGTGGAAAAGAACACCCAATTGTTCTCATCTTCTTAGTGTCTGCAAGTCAAACAAAGGTTAATATATATCTTGTTCATCCCGAGTCCAAGGGCAGACATAGTTCCCTGACTGAGGCTCTACATCTTCTCAAATATTTGATACAAGAAAGACATGAATTTAGGAGAGTGAGTCTGATGTAATGTGCCACTCATTAACACAGGATATCTCACAGCCTGCTTGCTAAACTGAGTTTGGCAGCTTGCGTACAATTTAACAGCCCTGGGCTCTAGTTCATTGTTTGCATTATAGTATCTCCCCATGTCTTACCTTCTTTAGAATCCTTGGTAGTCCATGGAGCACATATGCAATCATCACAATAATCGAGCAATTTTGATAAAGGACACTACTGAAACTAAAAAGTGTAAGTTTATATAGAATTTGAATCGCTGATGTAGTAGTCATCAAGGTCTCCAAAAAGTTTGTGTGTTTATGGCAACTCAATATGGCATTTCAACACAAACTATACAAAGTGCTGACTGGTCTAACAAGGGAGAATGTGGCCTATAAGCCACTAATCTGAAAACAAATAAAGAAGACAGTGAGGGTGGGTGATACATAAATGCAAGGCAATAGTCAAAGAATCTCAATGAGCATTTGTATGTGAATCTCAACTGGCGAGAGTTGCTTTAAGTTCACAGAAGCAATAAACCTAATGAAAGAAGGCAGGGTTAAGATAATATCTATGAGGGTCAAAACTTGATGACAACCCTGAATGCATCATCTCTACAACATCTGATATAAGCGGAGGTCGAAATGGGGCTGCGAGGACAAGTACAGGTGAGTGGCAAGTCTAATGGCGCTGGTTATGAAGCCACAAGTGTTCACTTTGCTAGTATTCTTCTTTCTAAGAGTTACAAATTTTCTGTTGAAATTTTATCTACCTTCACTTCTCTGTCTCGGTAGGTTCTGAACACATGATGATATCACTTGTTTGGGAAGCGAAGCAACCACTATTATTATTATTTTTTATGTCGAGGAACCCCTTCCAAGCGAACAAAGCATTGTTATTCCTTGATGTGATGGCCATAAAACTGTTTTCGATGAATTAGTGGCTGACTAATCTTTGCTCTCTCTCAAAATGTATTTGAACTTATTTCCACAATAGCAACATTTCTTATTCAAACAGAATTTCTGTTTTGATGTGAATTTGACACATCTTGGAACATGCCTATTCTAATCCCAAGCTGTGCTGTGTGAGTTTGAGGATAAAAATGATACTGTGATTTTTTAGAAGAAATCCATCATGATACTTGTCCAAGAAGTTCCAACGTGTCGAGGAATATGCATTTATGATGAAATTTTGATGGTGCATAAGTCTCCATATCAATATGCATGAACATAGAAATATCTTCCATATTCTTGTATTTTATCCTCCCTCCCTTCGTACCTACCTACCTACAAAACATTGAAGCAAGACAGAAGGTTAGTCTATCTAAATCCTACTATGCACATGCATCCTAGTCAAGAGGAGAAAGTCGAGAATAGAGTATTTGCCTTACATCAGCATGCCAAGGTATGTAGCAAGTATACTTGTGTAACCTTCAATCCTACAGAAAGCACAGATAAATTTCCTCACTAATCCCTACTTCTCCTACACAGTTAAACCTCATAACCTGTATGTATGCTAAGACTTCTCTCCCTCTTCTATTCACTCCTCCTCATGAACTGATATCAGTATTTTTCAGTTTTCTAAAATTTAATTGTTCACCTTTTTTGGCATCTCCAGAGGATGAATCTATACGAGCTACTAATTGATTGCCATTGCTTCTATGAGAATTTAGCGAGTAAACTATCCTTAGAAACAATTTACCATCAGTTGTAGATGTTTAAATTTTACCAATATCCGGCTAAACTAAACACTCATGCCCTAATCTATTGAAGTTTTTGGCATTTATTAATAGTCATTGCACTTATTATATAAGAACATTAAGATTTAAATCATTAAACATATATCACAGCTGCACAGGCATTTATGTTCCAGCATTCCACATCTAACTGAACAAAAACTGAATACCGAGTAATATGATCACCAGCCATAACTATAATTTTATCCAAGTTTTTTGTTTAAAATAAACAACAGTTTGACAATGTATTTGGGGCATTCTGTAGTCTAACAGTTGCAATCTCAAGGGAGAAAATAAAGCAGACGCTTCTGAATTAACAAAAACAATATCAGACCATATTAAATCATTGTACCCGTGAAAAAAAACATCAAGACAATCAGATCGTACTTGCTAAAAACAAAGATATCGACTGCAGAAACAATTCAATTAGAGAGGAAGAGCTTTCGCATGAGCATAAAAGATAGACAACCCATAATTCTTCAAGAAAAAGATGATCAATGATACGTGCTGAAGATCGGGATTATCAATACAAGTTTTCTACAACAAAATTGTACCCCAACAACAAGGACAGAGATGATGCAGACATCCATGGATCTGGTACTAATTCCTGTAGTCCAGTAGAGTCTAAATCGTTTAGATTCACAACAGAGGTTTTTTTGCAATGGGGGGAGATCAGTGCTGATCAGTGGTTCAGCACCTTTTTAGCAGTGAGATTTGCATTCTACAAGATACAACACTGTTACCTTATTAAACAGGAGTCCAAGAGGATTGATGTCAGGTCAACCAGGAAGTACTAAAGACTATCAGCGCATTCAGTGATTATTTCACTCCAAGATGATTCATAGATCGTTTAATAGGTTCACAGAAATATTGCAGACAAATGAAAAGAGCTTCTTCCGTCCGAATGGTCCTGCTTCCTTGCTCGGAACATGTGTTGAGATAAGAGTGAAACACGTCATTCACATTCTTGCCCTTCATATTACTATCTTCCTCGATGCATTCTTCTAGACCAGCCAGCCCTCCAAAAGCAATTAACAAGTGCTTGAATGCAGGAAGATCAAGCTCTGATGAACTGACAACACGGCCATGCTCTGATGTTCCAATGACATGGTCATATCCGCCTTTATATGGGCACCTCTTGAACACTGAACTGAAGTTCGGAGCATATCGAACCTTATATCCCCAGTACATTCCCAGCTCCTTTTTTGGAGTAGATGAGTCAACTACTTTCTTTGGGAAATCTTCTAGAGAAGAACGGTCAGGACCCATGGCTACGGTAACTCTGACTCCTAGTTCTAGTATTTGGTCGACGACAACATCCTTATTCAACCCAACATTAACAGAAGTTCCTTCGACGCCAGAATGTCTTGATTCCAAAGTGACACCTTCACGATATGCGCACCATTCATGCTTGCGCAAATGGTGGGGCGCATCCAGCGGTGGCAGTAGGCCTACATACTTCAAACTGCTATGCATTGGAAAAAGGCTGCGTCTAAGATACTGCGGAGTCTCCAAGTACATAAGAATTCTGGCAAGGAAAGGGGCACCGCTTTCATAGCTTTTAGAATCCGCTGCTTTAGGATCAAAAGAATCCTCATCTGAATCCGCTTTGTTATCAAACACGATTACCTCGTCGACCCGAAAGATGGTGATAGCACGAGCAACCTGCCCCGCTAGCAGAGTTGCCAGTTCGTGGGACTGCGCATTATCTATAATGGAACCCGCGACAGCTATGCTTACCGTAGGCGATGGATGCACCTCGGTTTCAGCCGCCCGTTCGTTTGCCCGCTTGTCCCTCTTCCTCTTTTTCTTCTTCTCCTTCTTCCCTTCCTCAAGCTGATACTTTCCATTGTGATCGGCCATGTCTAGGGTTAGACGCTTTGAGTTGTCCCTTTCGCTACCCGTGAGAATACTGGCGGCAGGGCGGGATAAAGAAAGAAACGCCGGATGGCGCAGTTGGGAGAATTGGAGGAATAGCAAGCAAAATTAGCTAGCTTTTGTGCTTTCTTGCGTAGCAACGGCAGACAGTAGTGTGGATATTTTTCTCTGTTGATGTTATTTTGGTGGGAGAATTGCAGGAATATATTTGACAGATGAGAGACACTAGTGATACAAGTGAGTTCAATACATGTATGTTTTCTATTATATTTCCTATCAAATAATAAGATATTAATATGATTTTGAGACTGAATACCATCATGTGTTGTGAAAGACCACAGGAGTCGATTTTAGAACATTTAACCCGGCTCGAGAGACAAGGTGAAAAAGATTATCATAACTAAGTCATGTCGACATTTTATATTTAGATCTTGTGCTGGCAATGAATAACGTGATCACTAAAGTCGTTAAAATCTGCGGTATTATAAAGAGATCAACGTTCAACACCTGAGTACAAGGGGTTAGTAAGAATTGCAGTGTAGCAAATGTATATGTTTGGTGGGTGCGGTGAATGAAAGAAAAGTGAATGTTTTTTTGTGGAGTATGAGAGAACCGCTTCCGAGCGTCCCGTCCACCCGGGAACCGGTTAAAGCGCACAGTTGACCGGCCTGCGTAACGGGTACCATTTCGGAGACGGCCGCTGGGTTTCGAACCCAGGTTCCTTCATGAGGGGACACCGTGCCGAACCACCTGAATCACTCCTCCCCGACTAAAAAAAAAATGTTTGGTTGCATAAGAAGGATAAGGAAAAAAATCATAAAAATGATATAAATATAAATATTATATTACCTTTAAATAAATATATCATTTACAAAATTATTATGCCCATATATATAATTTAAAAATCTCTGCATTAACTTTATATTTTCCTCCAATTATTTAGCTTTTAGTTCTCTTTATCATGATTGTAATATGATTTGAACTTGATCCTTATGGAGTGAAAAGACATTATATTGGATTTGTGCGACTCACCGCTAGTACCCATAAATGACTTATTTTTATTATAGATTAACATTACGATATGTATATTCAAGTGTGTGGTGATAAATTTTGAAATAAAAAATCTTTTTATGTATTTTAAATCTTGTTCTAAATCATACACTAAGTTTTATTTTGTTTCTCTTTAGTTTTAGTTGTTTCTAATGAATTTCAATTTTTTTCTAAAGTTTCCCATGTATATTCCCTCCAACATTTTTTATTTTCATCAAAATTAGGTAGACACCTATAGTAGATCAAATATTATACTTATAATCTCTCTCTCTCTCACTCTCTCTCTCTCTCTCTCTCTCTCTCTCTCTCTCTCTCTCTCTCTCTCTCTATATATATATATATATATATATATATATATATATATATATATATATATATATATATATATATATATATATATATATATATATGTGTGTGTGTGTGTGTGTGTGTGTGTGTGTGTGTATACATATATATAGTCTCTCTCTCTCTCTCTCTCTCTCTCTCTCTCTCTCTATATATATATATATATATATATATATATATATATATATATATATATATTATATATATACACATATATATATAGACACACACACATATATATAAGGTTGAAGAGAAATGTATTGGATGAGTAAAAAGGTTTAGAGTGCATTCTCTTATATAGGATAAGTGGGGAGATACAAAAATAGAGATGAGCAATATGGGACTAAACCACGCAAGTAAAAACATAAGTGAGGCACATGACACTCGGTGAAACATTAACATATCTCTATACTCCCCCTCAAGTTGGAGTGTAGATGTCGAACATGTCCAACTTGTCTACTAGTGTCTAGAAGCGAGCTTTTGGAAGAATTTTGGTGAAGATATCTGATATTTGTTGCTCAGTGCTGAGATATGGAGTACAGATGCGACCAGAAAGAATAGTCTCGCATACAATGTGACAATCGACCTCGATATGTTTGATCCTTTCATAAAATGTTGGGTTGCTCACAATAAAAATAGAAGTCTTGTTGTCACAAAACATCGGTATAGGACTGGAATAGGATATGTCAAACTCCTTGAGAATACTCTGGACCCACAAAAATTCACATGTAGTGTGTGTCATGGCTCGATATTCTTCCTTTGCACTAGACCTGGCCACTACAGTCTACTTTTTGCTTAGCCAAGTAACTAGATTATCGCCCACAAATGTGCAATATATCGATGTAGATTTACGATCAGATCGACTTCATATGTAGTCAGAATCTGAAAAACCTGAGAGATTGCAATGGTTGTGTTTTTTATATAATAAGCCTTTGCTTAGAGAGCTTTTGAGATAGCACATGATGTGACACACAATGTCCCAATGACACTGTGGTTTGTCAAGATACATGCTTATGAATCCTACAGTAGTAGTAAGGTCTGCTCTCGTGATAGTGAGATAAATAATCTTGCCAACAAGTCTTATGAATTGGTGGTGATCAACATAAGGGGGAGAGTTTTTATCGTCTCAATCCATATTTGGGTCAAGAGGGGTGTTGGTTGGTTTACAGCCAAGCATACTAGTTTCCTGCAAAAGATCAAGGACATGTTTTCCATGGGAAAGGAGCAATTCTGCAGATGATCTGGATACCTCAATGCCTAAAAAATATCTCAGCTTTCCGAGATCTTTTGTGACAAAGTGTTTTTCCAAGTAAGTTTTAGTAGCCTGAAGCATGACCTCTACAAGTGTACAAGTGTAGAAACAAGACAAGTACTTCCTCCATGGCCCCTCCACAACCAATTCTTCCTTATGTGGATGACCATACAACCATTGAGATAACTTCTGACTTGCATCTACCTATCAATTAACGCAAAGGTATTCATTCCTGCACAAAACATCCTATTAGCCATTTCTTCTCATCTTCTAATCTGAATAACAGATTTACGTGCTTCACTTCTACTATCTCTGTTGTCTCTATTCCCAAGACAGTTGTAGCTCTTATTTTTCCTGCATGGAAACAGGCGATGGAACATGAAATATAGGCACTCTCTGATAGCAAGACATGGGAGCTTGTGGGTCATCCTCCTTCTTGCCCTGCCTTTGGATGTGGTTGAGTCTTCACCATTAAATATCAACCAGATGGTACAATTGAGCGGCTAAAAGCTCGTCTTGTGGCAAAGGGTTATACACAAACATATGGTGGGGACTACTTTGAAACCTTTTCTCTTGTAACACGTTTAAATTTTGTTCGAACTCTGGTTTTTGTTGTTGTTAACAAAGAATGGCCCCTATTTCAGTTAGATGTAAAAAATGCATTTCTTTATGGAGACTTACATGAAGAGGTTTACATGGAGCAACCACCGGGGTTTGTTGCTCAAGGGGAGTCCTCCTCACAAGTTTGTAAATTGAGAAAGGCCATTTACATCCGAAAGCAGAGCTCTTGTGCTTGGTTCGACAAGCTTAGTCAGATTTTAGCAACTATTGGCTCAGATCATTCTTTATTTATCCACAAAATTGAGGAAGGACTAATCATTCTTATTGTCTATGTTGATGATATTATCTTATCTGGCAGTGATACCTTGGGCATTCAGGATACAAAAACTTACTTGGAAAAACACTTTGTCACCAAAGATCTCAAAAGGATGAGATGTTTTTAGGCATTGAGGTATCCAGATCATCTGCAGGATTGTGCCTTTCCCAACGAAAATATATCCTTAATCTTTTGCAGGAAGCTGGTATGCTTGGTTGTAAACCAGCCAACACCCCTTTTGACCCAAATATGGATTGGGACGATAAGAAACTTTGATACCACATAGAAGGTTGAAGAGAAATGTATTGGATGGGTAAAAAAGTTTACAATGCATTTTCTTATATAGGATAAGAGAGGAGATACAAAAATAGAGATGAGAAATATGGGACTAAACCACACAAGTAAAAACATAAGTGAGGCACATGCTAGGCACATAACACTCAGTGAATAATAAACATAAACACACACACACACACACACACACACACACACATATATATATATATATATATATATATATATACATATATATATGGTTAAAGGAATGGTGTACCTGAGTACATGTATTTTATATGTACCCATCTACATTTATGATCGTTGCACAATTCTACACAATAATCTAACCTTACAAATGTGATGTATACCCCTTAGATAACATACACATCGAATATCATCTAAATTCGACATTTGTTGATCATCTAATAAAAGATTATGTATATTTTTTAATCAACGGTAAGTTGTAGAAATTACAGAAACTGTTATATGCTATTTTGCTATATCTCATGATACATGTCAGATGTGATCATGATTTTTTAAAACCACATATAATCTAAACAATGTTGACTCGATCCATATGGTTGGATTTGCTTAGTGGATTCCACATATCACATGTTAATGGGCGGTACACATAACTTACATGTATCGGGTGGTACATAATTCCTAATCTCTCTCTATATAAATGTGTGTGTGAGTGCACCACGTGTATGTGACTGTGTATGTGACTATACTAAAAAAATCTCTCGGCCTCCGATCGGTCGAGTTGGCAACTCGACCGATCGTCAACCTGACCTAAACTTACAAAACTTAGTTTCTAGCCATTAGAGTACTAATTAAATTTATTTTCTAAGTTCATTATGTATTTTTAACATACTTAGGGACATATCACTCATCATTGGGTATTGTTTTGTGATAAAACATGTGTTTTTGAAAAATACCCAAAGATAAGAGAAAAATAAGGCAAAATAAACATGAAAATGGATTTTAAGCATGTTAACAACTAATGGTGATCAAAACAGAGTTAAACATATAGGATAGATGACAACTAGCTAGAAGGCATATCATATTCATTCAAAGCAATTATGAGCAATTTAGATCTAATAAAGTTAAATTGCTCTCTAGCCAGAGGTTTAATGAAAATGGTTGTCAATTGATTTTTTGTATTCACACGCATGATATAGATATCCTTCTTGGCAATGTGATCATGGAGAAAATGACGGTGAACCTCTATATGTTTAGCTCTACTATGAAAGATAGGATTATATGACAAATTAATTGTACTAGTATTACCACAATAGATAGGAGACGTATCAAAATGAATGTCAAAGTCTTGGAGCATTTGCTTCATCCATAGGACATGGGCACAACAACTCCCGGTTGTAATGTATTCAGCCTTGGTGGTTGATAATGCCACTGTGCTCTATTTCTTGGAGAACCAAAATACTAGGTGAGACGACCCGACACCAAATCAGACTGTCACAGTGTAATTAATTGCGGAATTGAACATAAGCAGCGGATTACTGAAAATCACTAAAAACTAAAACCATTTACAAAGAGATCCAAACACAGGAAAACTCTTTTATCAAGAACCAATGTACTTTATTTACATCCTGGTTCATAAGTACATATCATGTATCATCCCTCCTCGAGGATTACAAACATCAACTGCTCTGTTAAAACTATACACAGGCAGCCTAAAAACCTCGAGGCATCAAGCCAAAATCTCAGATTGATTCATTAAAAGTACTAACTGCTAACTCTGAGGACCTGAGAGTATAAAGACGACACATAGGACTCTCTATACAAAACATGACAGCCAGTGCCTCTACTTGGAATATCACTGATGTCCCTACTGCTGCTCTTCCCCTGCTATAGGGTTTCCGCCTCCTCTTCCGCATCTACCTAAAAATTGGATCCCACATGGGTGAGACAATTGAAATTGTCCCAGCGAGAGATATAACTCTCCGCCAGAAACATTATTATTACAGTTTAATAGGATAAAACTGAGCAGAGGAATCATATATACTCAACAGCATATAAATCAATGACTAAACATATTAGAGCAATATCCTTATTCAAAGCATTTCAGCTATAACCTGATAAAGCAACATGTCACTTATCCAATAAGGAATTGAAGAACATGTATAACATTTATCCATCTAGGATATGTTAAGCAAGGTAACATCAACCATTGATTCTCATATTTCAACCTTAAGCAAATATGCTACACGGCTGATTACATTTTACAATCATACTTAAGCCCTGAGGAGATGAGGTATACCGCTCATACTCTAACCGACCATTACGAAATTGAAATCAGTACCATACATAGGTTAGGGAAGAGCTGGATTTCCATAACCTCCCTTATCTCGATCAGTACAAGATCTCATGCAGGACATCTTGTGTCTCTGCTAAATAGCTTTCCAGGGTATACTGGTAACTTCGCTATAGAGTTATAGCTTGTAGCATATACTCTCTTCAGGATATGGCCCTTAGCCAATGCCTGGTATAATGGAGTTATGGCCCATAGCCATACTCTTATTGGGATATGGTCCATAACCATTCCTGTGCATAGGATATGGTCCACAGTCATTCCTGTGAGGCGTAAGGATATATTCACCCATTACCCCCACATATTCAAAAATATGCATTCCAAGAATTCCCATAGGAAAACCTATTTCTCCATCACCAATTACTGACGATGATGGATCTATGGTCAGGGCTCTACATGATAATATTTCACTTGATTAATTAAGTGTATTATATATTCTTTTAGCATCAGACAAGTTTCCAAACATCAATTATTATGACAAAAGCTATAAAGAATGTATAATACTTCTATCAAGTACTTTTCAAAACTTTACAAAACATTGGGATCTCAATCCCTTATCTCATCACTTAACATCTCGTCATCATGATTATTAAATATGGGTATTCAAACCCTCAGTTCATCAAAGAACACTTGTTACCACTTATTAGGTAACTAATACCTTCAGGTCATCTCACCAAGGTAAACATGATACTTGCTACACAAGCATCTCACATGGCTCTCAAAGCCCATTTAATCTCTTGTTACCTCTTAGTAGGCAACAAAGCATATAATGGCTCACAAGGCCCATAAAATATTTAAATAATTAACACATCACAGCTTATACATGGCTGTGCTCATCATCTCATGATTACCTGCATGATTATTACACATGATAACAATTACATCAATTACATATCAACACTATGCAAGGTAAGGGTAACATCACTATTCCCTCATTAGGGTTAGGGATTTCCAATTCATGTCAATTAGGAATACTCATCCCATTACCCAAAATTAGGGTTATGGTTTATCAACATATTGCCCAAGATTAGGGTTTCATGCATTATAACCCAAAATTAGGGTTTTACATACCTTCACCCTATATTAGGGTTAGGGTTTCATATAGCATTACATAGCATCACCCTGGATTAGGGTTTCACATCACATCACCCTTGATTAGGGTTTCACATCACATCACCCTTGATTAGGGTTACACCATTACCCTAGATTAGGGTTTCATTATATTACCCTGAATCGAAATTTCTCATATCATCACCCCAGATTAGGGTTACACCATTACCCTAGATTAGGGTTTCACCTAGGATTGCCCTAAATTGGGGTTAGGGCTCATCAACCTTTTCAATTAGGGTTTCATGATCTCTTTATCAAGGACCATACCCTAATTACATATTTTATTCATGTTGAAAGTGTTGAGGCTTAACCACTACATGATTATTATACATGTATGAATTCCTCTCTCTCTCATCCTATTTTAGGATGTTGATTACTTCAAACTTGATTTGATTAGGTCAACCCTTCATTCAAGTACATACATCTATGGTTATCATAGTATATTGAGTTACTTCTTTCATAAGCATCAAAGGTTAACCACTCAAAAGGCACTAATCACTTAAGTACCTTAAAGGTACAACCATTGTAATTATCATCATTTACAATCATAGGGTTCATTGATCTTTCATAGCTTTGAGATTATTAGGTCTCCAAATGGTTTTGATACTTTTGAACCTTTAAACGGTTTTAACCTCCTTGACCTTCAAACGATTTTGAGACAGTTTGCCCTCCAAACACTCTTGAGACCGTTTGGGCATCTAGGGTTGAGACCGTTTACTCTTAAACAGTTTTGAAACCGTTTAGTGCTTTCAACCCTTGAAACCATTTGATCAAATTAACCTTGAGACCGATTGAACAACCCATCATTGAAACCGATTGGATAAATCAACCTTGAAACCGATTGGACCTCCAAACGGTTTGAGACCATTTGCCCTCCAAACGGTCTGAAGATTGTTTGATCCCAAACAGTCTCAAGACCGTTTGGACTCAAACTGTAAGGGCCATGACCTTCGTTTAGGGTTTACCCTGTTTGCTTTGCTTAACCCTGATGCTTTGATGCTTGTTAATCGCCTTTAGTGGTGATTAGGGTTTGGTTGTGCTTTGTTGAGAGTTGGAGGGGCTACTTGCAATTAACCCAAGTCTAGGGTTTGTGGGCAAGCTTGTCACCTTGTGAGGTGTTCCTCCCTCTCCTTGCCTCCTCTAGAGTAGAGAGGATGGTTTGGGCTCGTTGCTTGAGTTCCTTTGGGCTTGGTTGACCTTGTTGGGCTTTGTTGAGCCTTACCTTTGCCTTGTTGAGCCCTTGTATCGGCCAGGAGGTGGCTGTGTCGCCCAGGGGTGTGTCGCCCATGAGGATGGTGTGTTGCCCAAGATCCTTTAACCAAGCTTTGACCTCGTTTGTGTCACTACTAGTGGACACTTGGTGCATGATGCTTGCATGTAGCAATGACCTTGGACATGTGTTTAGGTCTTGCTAGAGTGGTGGCTCGTGCACTAGGACAAGTGTCCCTAGGTGGGCGACACCTTGCTTTGCTCTGCCTTGTTTTATCCTCCATCCCCTTCTATATATGTGTTCTTTTCCTCTTGCTAGGAATCCTTTAGTCTCTTGGTTTCCCCTCTCCCTTGGTGCACGATACCCTCCTCCTTTGCAAGCTTGGTGGACGACACCCTTGGAGGAGCTAGCTTGGTGGCCGATCTACCTTGGAGCTTTCTTCTTCCTTGGTGCTAGAAGCTTGGAGCTTGCTTAAGGCGGGTTGCATAACTCATAACCCTAACTATACTACCTCCTTTCTATGATCTTATACGTTGCTAGCTTTGTTTCCTTGCTTAGTTGCTTTATGTTGGCCGAATCTAAGATCTAGGGTTTCTTGGTGAGCAACACTCTCTTCTCTCCTAGGTCTTGAGGAGTGAGCTTGAGTTCTAGAATCATGAGCAACACTCCTCTCTCGTTTTTAAGTTGAGAGGTGAGCTTGTGTTCTAGTAGCTTGAGCAACACCCTCCTCTCACCATGGACTTGAAGGGTGAGCTTGGTGATAGTTGTGAACCTTGCTAGGGTTGTTCCTTGTATTTCCCGTTTGGTGATATGAGATGTGCAAGACCCCTCTCTCGTTAAGTTGAGAGGCGAGCCATTCTCTTGAACCTTTAGGGTTTTGACACCCTTGAGCTTGAGTGAAACGACCGACGCCAAACTGACAATCAAATTAACGAATGCGGAAGCGATTAGCAGCAGAATCATCAAAAATCACTAAAAATTTAAAACTTTTGTAAAGAGATCTTCGAAAGATAAAAACTCTTTCATAAACAACATGATAGGTCATTTACAAACTGATCCATTGATACATCTCTGTAATAAATACATCTCGAGCATTACAACAAAACCCACCTTGTTAACTGTACAAGGTAAGATACAAAATCTCAAGGCATCATGCCAAAATCTCAGATATACTGACTCCTAGGACCTGAGAGTACAAAGACGACACAAGACATACTATCTATAAGACTAGACAGTCAGTATCTCCACCTGAGATTCACTGCTGCCCCTGATGTTGTTGTTGTTGTTGTTGCTCATTCTTAAACAGATTCCTTCGTCCTCGGCGTCTACCTAAAAAGTAGAATCCCACGGAAGTGAGACAATTTAAATAATTGTCCCAGCGAGAGTTATAACTCTCCGCCAGAGGCTTTGTTATAGCATATAAGGAATAACAGAAGCTAAGTAACTGAAAATATCAACAGCAGGTTTGGTAATAAGTAAAACAACATTTACTTAAGCAATCACTTCATTAAAGCATATGTAGAACATGTATTCTAGAAACTTGAACAGACTATTAAAGTCAACAATGTAACATCAATCATTGTTTCTCGTAGTACAACCTAAGCAGTTATACTATACGGCTGGTTATATTTTTCAAACATCATTATGCCCTGCGGAGATGAGGTATACCTCTCATACTCCAACCGACCATTTATAAAAATCGCGTCGGTACCATACATACGTCATCAAAAGAGCCAGATTCTTATGACCTCATCTTCCTCAGTCAGTAAGAGGATTTACTTGCAGGACATCTTATATCTCTGTTGTAGTAGCTATCCAGGGTATTCTAGAAACTTCGCTATAGAGTTACAGTGGAGTTCTGAACTCTCATCGTCATCGAAAGATTTCTTGTTTATCTCTCATCGATGCGGTATTAGTAATTTCTTCAGGGGATTTGTGGTACATCACCGGTATGAATATATAGTGAAGGGTTGAAAGATTAAAGTACATCTACATCAATTCCTACACTAGGACGTAAGGATATTCGCGTCCATATACCCCCATATACTCAAAAGTATATGCTCTAGGAGTTCCCTTAGGAAAACCTATTTCACCATCATTTGGTCTCTGACAATGATGGATCTATGGTCAGGGCTCTACATGATATGATTATACTTGATTAGTTAGGTACATTCTAGCATTCTTTTAGCATCAAGCATGTTTCCAAGCATTAATCATTAGAACAACAGCTATAAAAGTAGAATACTAAATGTATCAAGTCTAACTCACATCAATTATCAATTGGATATTATTTCTTAACCATTTCATTACTATGATTCAAGAATAGGGTATTCAAACCCTTAATTCATCATAAGTCATCTTATTAGCATGGCCTTGATGTTACTCATGGCTCTCGCAACCTATCAATCTTATATGATGTCACTTAACTAGGCAACATGGTATATCACTATTCACAAAGCTAATAACATGCTTCCAATGAATATGATATCATAACCTTTACCTGGATATAATCATCCTTTTATAAGAACCTGCATGGTTAATTCAATTGACAACAACAAACATTTCATTTCCAGATCAGCAATTTATAAAATAGAATTAACCTTTCAATTCAGGAATAGTACCTTCATGCTTACACTAAGGCTAGGTTCCCTTATTTACGTCAATTAGGGTTATTCAATCCCTTTCTTTATTTTTAGGAATAATGATTCCTCATCTCATACTTTAATCATGAAGATTCATGCTTAAAAGCATAAGTAGAGTTAGGGTTTACCCCACTCAATTAAGGTCATTGAATCCCTTTGTCTTATAAGGCATAAGAATTCTTATATTGTAATTTGTTCACAGGGTTTCATACTTGAAAGCATAACCCAGGACTAGGGTTAACATACCCCATCCTTCATTAGTTAGGGTTTGTATTCTTTTACTTCAACATAGGGTTATAGAACCTCTTAGCTCTTGAGGCATAAAGATTTCTCATATTACAACTTGTAATTAGGGTTTCATACTCAAAGGCATAACCCTGAATTACTCCATTTATCAAATCACCCTAAATTAGGATTTACTATTCACGTTACATGTTATTACCCTAGAATTAGGGTTTACTATTCACTTCATAGTGAATTGATCTCATAGAATCATTATATATGAAAATTATCATCTTTGATGCCCTCAAATTAGGTTAAGATCCATTAATCATTATAGTTAGGATTTCCATGATCTTACCTTGATGGATCATACCCTAATCATGTACATTCTTACATATTGAAAGTATGTTACTTGATTCTCATTCATATTAGGAGCTTTCTCTCTCTTCTTACTACTAGATGATGTTTAAATCACTCTAGGTTAGATTAGGTAAAGTCATCTTTGATTAACATTGATTAAGTCAACCCATCATAATCATTAGGGTTTGCTTGATCAAGGGTTGTTATCTACTTGAACCCTTCAAGGGTACCTTGGTAATCTTCTTTAATAATCATAACATGGGTCAATCTACTAATCACTTAACCCCTTAATGTCTTTAGGTATCATTAGGGTTTAGATTAAACAACCATTGAACCATCTAAGCCTTCAAGGCATTAAGCATAAAATGATTCAGGAACGTGGTTATTCAAACCCTCAGATTATCATAACACTTGCTACCAAGTGACATATAAGCATCAAGTCATCTAACAACATGACCTTGATTGAAGCAATGTATATACTTTTCACATATCATTACTTTAAAATCTTATAATTGTTTTTAAGGAATATGACATCATAACTCTTACCTGGCTATGATCACCTCATAATATCAACTTGTATGACTTATACAAATAAGGACATGCATATATAACAATGTCAACACAATACTAAAACTTTTCAATTTCTTTATAGGACACCACGGCCGTGCCACCTTGCACGGTCGTGCAAAGTAAGGCTACCACGGCCGTGCTCCCTTGCACGGTCGTGCAAGTAAGGCTACCACGGCCGTGCTCCCTTACACGGTCGTGCTACATAAGATCATTACATGATTCATATTTATATATATATATATATATATATTCTAATCTTTCATTCTTTTAACTTGATTAGGTCACATCAACCCTTCAATCAAGTACATGCTACTATGGTTAACATAGTGTATCAAGCTATTAATCCTATAAACAATTAAGAATTCTCCCTTTAATTGGTTCTAATCACTTAGGTATTATTAGGGTTTCAACCTTCATACCTTCATTTATTATCATTACTAATCATTATTGGATCAATAGAACATTCATCATATTAATTCCTAAAGATTTAATCACATTGGACCTCCATTACATAAGGTATCCAATTGAACTAGGGTTTCCAATGTTGATTACTTCAATCATTGAATTCATGGAACCGAACATCAATTGGACCTATACTCATACCTCAATTGAGTTTAATAGGTCAACCTTCAACTTATTTGACCCTTAATTAATCCTCAATCATTCATCAATTAGGGTTTGATTCAATTGAATTAGGGTTTGGAATCGATGATCCTTCAATACTAATCAATGTAAGACTAGTTACTTTGAAACCATAGAACCATCATCCAAATTGGGTATGACCTGACCCCAAACGGTCTTGAGGTCGTTTGGATGACCTCCAAACGGTCTTGAGACCGTTTGCTCATCATATCACTCAAATCCAAGCCATCCAATTAAGGTTTGGATCATTGGATTGATCACCAAATCAGCATTGCATTGTATATCAACTTGGTACCTTTAGACCTTCAAACACCTAACCATACTCAACCCTGGACCTCCAAATGGTCTTGGGTGACCACCAAACGGTCTTGAGACCGTTTGGCCCATCCATACTTTGTATTCTAGTGAAAAATCATCAAGGATTGGTCTATCGAGTTGATCAACAATTCAGCACTTAATTGCAATATGATTGGTACCTTTGGACCTTCAATTGATCAACTATACTTGACCCCAGACCTCCAAACGGTCTTGGGGTGACCCCCAAACGGTCTTGAGACCGTTTGGGTGATCCCCAAATGGTCTTGAGACCGTTTGGGCCAATCAACCCCAAACAATCAACTCAATTCAATGCAAATCCAATACTTAACCGATTAGGGTTCACACCACATCTTTCGATCTTCAAACACCTATCCATACTTAACCCTAGACCTTAAAACGGTAAGGGTCTTTTTATAAGAAATTCAAGGAGAGAGAAAGTGCCTTATAAAAATTCATTTAATCCCAAAAATGTGGTCGTCTCTTCCCCCCTTATCTTCCTTAGGGACGAGGCTATCTTGTTTGCCTTTTATCCCTCTCAATTATCCATGATTTAAAGAAAAGCAAATCAAGCACCTTAAATCATATTATATTAATATCCATATGTGAGTGGATATTTCTTTTTCTTATAAAATTGTGTGTGAGTTATCCACTCCCTTGGATATTTTCGTGGTCCTTGCAAATCTCAAGGACGTCACACATACATCTGAATCCTACCATTTTAATTTTGGTTGAAGGCCCTTTAATTAATACATTTATTTTTGCCCTAAATTGAATTAGGGTTTCAATTAGGATTAATTCTTGATTATTTTAATATCAAGATTCTCTCTCCTCCAACTTAATTCAAATGAGGAGCCCATCTCATTTTCTTTGCTCTACATGATGCCAAGAAACATTAGGGACCTTATTGAAGTGGTAATTTATATATTGCACCCTAGGTTTTGGGTAAATTGCACATTACACCAAAACCGGGTTTTCATGCACATACATTACTTTATCAGCTCTTTCTTGGTATTCAGGCTTTCATAAGCCATACCTCAGCATCATCTTCACTCTCATGATGCTTCAACATGTGAGGAACATATTATCATGCACAATTGCACTTAAACCCCTCAACTTGGGTAATTTGCACTTTAGTCCAAAACAAACAAAACATTAATTTCAACAATGTTCAAAAGGGACTAGAATTGCAATATAAGTTCCTCTTGAGCCCTAATTACTTTTCACAAGATGAGATTAAGCATTTAATCACATTTCTTAATCAAAACACCTAGGGTTAAAGTATAACCCAGGTCAGGGTTGTTACAAATTATAAACCCCTAACAAGGATTTCGTCCTCGAAATCCAGATAAAGGAAGACATATGTATTTTATTCATCATACTATCTAGTCTTCACATAACATCTCCTTATTATGGAGACACCATAAAACTTTGGTCAGTACAAAGTGTTTCCATACAAGATTCTCATAGAATCAACACACAAGGCACATGCTCCACTATTCCTCATCATTGACTATAGAGTCAACTTTGTGTCAAAAAACACTTTTCTTGTTCAGAGAAACATCATACATTCTTTATTAATATCATGTTTATGCAGAGCATAAACCCCTAACATATGATGTTCATATTGTTTTATATATTCAGACTAATTTCACAGTTGACCACCCCAGGTAGCCAACCTAACCCATCTGATAACTCTCAGATACCAAAATATTTCACCTTGGTATCTATCACATGTGTTGGAAACACATCATATATATCTCTCCCTTTCATCGTGGAACATTAATTATTTCATATGTCCTCATCTTGGGACCAAAGTCTAAGATAACTTATACTTTTCTAAGTATCCATTACATGAACACCTTTATCTTATGCACATCAAGTGTCCTAAGACCCACTTGATTGCCATGTCCCTGAAAGGAAAGAAAACAAGGATTCATATTCCTCTTACTAATTCATGTATTTTCAACTATTCTTGAACCATTTACTCTTTATCTCATCCTAGGTTCCTTGCCTTTAGCATTGGAATTTGTAAGGATGATTACAAGTCATTATACCTTTCTTTATTATTATCTAGCATGTTTATGATCATCTCATGATCTCATCACATTTCCCATTTCCTCATTATGGGAAAGATCTTTATTATACGGGCATCATTATTGAACAGGGCTCATCTCCCTCATTCTTATTCTTATCTTATGAGGAGTACATTTTTAGTTCCTCATACAACATGCTCATCTGAGATTATCTCAGACTTCTCTTTCTTATGCATGGGATATGACACATTTATTCATTCTAGATTTCTGATTTCATGATACTCGTTAGATTGTCTCAGAATGACTACTTGATCAGGGCAATCAAAAAGACAACAATCTAAGAGTTTCCATACCCACTTTATCATCAATAGTTGTATACCTGGACAAGGTATATAAATACTGAGATTAAGTGGTATGCACTTTGTATACTATCATATTCCTCCTTTTCATATTATCACAAGCATAAGACTTATCATCCCTGAATTTCATTCAGGCACCTCTTCTGTACCTCATCATTTCTCAAGGAGGTAAGAACAACATAAAACATTTGTAATGTTTTACTATATAAAACATAAGTCCTCATAGGACTAATCAAGGAAAGTTCAATCATTTCCTTTCTCAGTTAATCCAGGAATTCATAAATTAACATATTTGCATGACATTATCTTGTCTCACTTGTCATAATTCATGAATTATTCACTGCCTCAGGCTAACTTTGCCTTAAAGGTTGATTCAACATGCTATGGTTGAGCACAGACTCAATTTAAGTCCAGAAATTCATCATTTCCTTCTACTTCAACCTACAGATGTTGATTACAAAACTTATTGATATCTAAAACATCATCATTGAGGCTGGTAATCTAGGTTACTCTGCCAATGCTTGATCCATTATATTCATTACTATTGCCCTAAATTCTCCAACAGTAATACTTAAAGAAAGATTTTCTTATCATAGATGGATCAGCTAGGGGATTCTTAGGCATTTGTCTCTCTCTTGCCTGTTCCCGTGCACCTCTTCTTGGTGCAACATTGTTGCTCTCAGCAGCAATCTCCTCATGTGACCCAGTCATCTTTTAGTTCATCTTCTCTTATACGAGCAAAAGACACTATCAGATACACTAGATGACACCAGAACAGACTCTACTATCTTAGTCCTATATCTCTGTAGACTCAGCGAACCTAGAGCTCTGATACCACTAATTGTAACCACCGTCTCGTGAAAACATGATTAACTAATGCGGAAGCGAATTATTTACAGCGGATTACTGAAAATCACTGAAAATTAAAACTTTTTTTGCAAAGAGATCCTCACATAGGAAATCTTTTCCAATAAGAACTATTGCATAACATTTACATTCTGGTTAAAATGTACATAACATGTACCATCTCTTTTTAGAGATTACATCATCAACTATCTTATAAACATTATATACAGACAATATACGAATCTCGAGGCATCAAGCCAAAACCTCAGATTGATTCATAAAACACTGACTAAAAACTCTGAGGACCTGAGAGTACAGAGACGACACATAGGACTTTCTAACTACATAACTTGACAGGCAGTATCTCCACCTGAGATATTACTGATGTCCTTGCTGTCACTACTGTTGTCTATTCCCTGTAATGAGATTCTGCTTCTTTGTCCGCATCCACCTAAAAAGTTGGATCCCACGGGGGTGAGACAATTGTAAATTGCCCCAGCGGGAGATATAACTCTCCGCCAAAACATTGTTATAGCAGTTTATTAAAATAAACTAAGCAGAAGGATATATATATATATAATTAACAGCAGGTAAATCACTTGTATGAACAAAATGAAGTAATCTCCTTTTTCAAGGATAACATTGCATCTACTCATGGTAGACTCATAATTCATCCATATACTTGTAATGAATACAACATATATGAACAACATCAATGAACTACATATATATAACAGAAATGTAACATCAGCCAATGAATTTCTGTATTCAATCCTTAAGCAAACATGCTATACGGCTGATTTCATTTTACAAACACACTTATGCCCTGAGGAGATGAGATATACCGCTCATGCTCCAACCGACCACTGTGAAGTCAAAATCGGTACCATACAAGGTCAATGGAAGAGTCGGATTCCTATGACCTCCCACATCTCGGTCAGCGCGAGATCACATGCAGGACATCTCGTGTCTCTGCTAAATATAGCTTTCCAGAGTATACTGGCAACTTCACTATCAGAGTTACAGTGGCGTGCTGCACTCTCTTCGCGATCGTGAGATTTCGTGTTTATCTCCACTGATCCAACATTAACATTATTGGGAGATGTGTACGACATCTAACCCAATCATCGGGAGATTCATGATTCATCCATCCTGGTACATATAATGAAGGAACGAGAGATTAAACTACATCTCACATCAATTCCTACATTAGGACGTAAGGATATTCGCGTCCATAACCCCCACATACTCAAAAGTATGCTCTCCAGGAGTTCCCTTAGGAAAACATGTTTCACCATCATTTAACTACTGACAATGATGGATCTATGGTCAGGGCTCTACATGATATGATTTCACTTGATTAAATTAAGTACATTAGCATATTCTTTTAGCATCAGTCAAGTTCTCAAACATAACTTATTACAACAATGCTATAAAGAGACATGTACTACTTTCATCAGATATTTATCAGTCTTTCAAAGACCCTTGGGAACTCAGTCCCTCATTTCAAAACTGGGAATTCTCATCCCTTCACATTCTCATCACCATAATCATATGGTTTTGGGTATTCAAACCCTTAACTCATCATTGAGCATTATTATACCTTTTTCAGGTAACTATCACCTTCAGGTCATCTGACCAAGGCATTCATGATACTTGTTACACAAGCATCACACTTGGCTCACAAGGCCATGAAATATCTTGTCACCTCTTTCTAGGCAACAACTTGCTCATATGACTCATAGAATCCTTACACATTGTTACTTTTACTAAGCAACAACAACATTAAGGCTCATAATGCCAATCAACATTTATTATATAAATGTCATAGCTCAAATCTAGCTATGTTCGTTATCTCATCATACATGCATGGTTATTAGGCATGATAACAGTCATACAAGATCTTCATCACATCATGTGATACAATAGTAACACCATTATTCCTTTTCCAGGAATTGGGGTTTACTATCAAACATGGCTTATCATTCCCTTTACCCAAGTCAGGGTTAGGGTTCCCCTTTTCTCATTAATTAGGGTTTCCTGATTATATAATCTATCCAACCCTTAATTCATTAATCCATACCTTTGGGGTATTCAAAGATATCATATTTAATTATTCAAGAACATTACTTTCGTCATATAGCATTAATGATCATCAATTCAAGGTATGAGTTCATTTCTCATCCTCATCATGGTATGATTATATCATACACATCATTTGGGCTTAACCCCATTCTAAAGGTACATTAATTAACACTCATCAAGGTGCAACAACTCATTACATTTCATTGTAATAGTTGCATAACACACTTCATATGTTTCTTACCCAAATATATTGGATTTGGAGTGTATCCATGTATATAAACCCTGAAGTGTTGAATGTGATAGCTATCATATCTTGATGTATCACTTTCTCATCATTTCAGACTCTCTCTTGAGTTAACCAACTTATCTTGTATTAAGGTATTTCCCTTCTTAATACATTCCATCACTAATCACTCACCTATAACATATAATGCATAGGCCACACATTAGAATTGTCCAACTATCTTTAATGATATGGACTTGTCCAATGATAAAGAAATTGTTTACAATAAGGTAGCTTATAATCAACCACATGAAATGTTTCACCTTTATAAGGCCATTCCTTCTATCTCATCATTAGGGTTTCTTTATACCCTTACTTAAGATTAGAATTATGATTCATTGTCATATTGTCCAAGATTAGGGCTTTATGTATTATGACTCCTTACTAGAGTCTCTCATGCCTTCACCCTTCTTAGGGTCTCTCGTCACAACATAACATTAGTACATCATGTAATGTTAATACTTAGTCAGGGTTTCTCATGGAATCACCCTCAACTAGGGTTTCATATGGAATAACCCTCAACTAGGGTTTCTCATGGAATCACCCTCAACTAGGGTTTCTCATGGAATCACCCTCAACTAGGGTTTCACATGGAATCACCCTCAACTAGGGTTTCTCATGGAATCACCCTCAACTAGGGTTTCATATGGCATCACCCTCAACTAGGGTTTCCACCATAGTTTCCCACAATTTGGGTTTACTATTCATCTCCATTAGGATTTCATTCAATTGTCCATAATTAAAGATTCACTATTCATCCCAATTAGGGTTTTACATCTCATTTCCCTAAATTGGAATTTTACACATCACTACCCTAGATTAGGGTTATATCCTCACCTTGGATTAGGAATACATTTAGAATTGCCCTCAATTAGGGTTAGAATTCAATAACCCTGTCAACTAGGGTTTATTCATGATTAGGGTTTCATGATCTCTCTACTTAAGGATCATACCCTTAATCACCACATGAATTATATTCATGTTATGAATTCATGCTAACATCATCTCAACTTGATAAGGTCATATCATCCCTTCAATCAAGTACATACAACTATGAATGACACAGTGTACCAAGTTATTGATCCTATAGGTAATTAGGGTTCATCCCTTAATTGGCACTAATCAATTAGGTACTATTAGGATCATCATTACTAATCATCATTGGATCAATTAATCATTCATCATCTCTATTCTCAAGAGATTTAATCACCTTGGACCTCCATTACATAAGGTATGCAATTGAATTGATCACTTGAGTCCTCAATTACAACAAGTGTCTAAGTGGATTAACCAACTGAGTCCTCAATCAACTTTGACTACTTGAGCCCCAAACGGTCTTGGTCCTTCAAGGTTCAAACAGTTTGAAACCGTTTGGTAAAGGTGGTGCTTGAGACCGTTTGCCCAAGCAAGTAGGTGAAGACCGTTTGCCCAAGTTTTACTTTTGAAACCGCATGGGCACAAACGGTTTGGGATCGTTTGGTCCCAAACAGTCTTGAGACCGTTTGGTCCAAACCTCCTCAAAATCGCAGGGACCAAAGATGGTCTTAACTACACCAACCGGTTTAGGTTTCTTTATACCCTTACTTAATATTAGAATTATGATTCATTGTCATATTGTCCAAGATTAGGGCTTTATGTATTATGACTCCTTATTAGAGTCTCTCATGCCTTCACCCTTCTTAGGGTCTCTCATCACAACATAACATTAGTACATCATGTAATGTTAATACTTAGTCAGGGTTTCTCATGGAATCACCCTCAACTAGGGTTTCATATGGAATCACCCTCAACTAGGGTTTCTCATGGAATCACCCTCAACTAGGGTTTCACATGGAATCACCCTCAACTAGGGTTTCTCATGGAATCGCCCTCAACTAGGGTTTCACATGGAATCACCCTCAACTAGGGTTTCCACCATAGTTTCCCACAGTTTGGGTTTACTATTCATCTCCATTAGGATTTCATTCAATTGTCCATAATTAGAGATTCACTATTCATCCCAATTAGGGTTTTACATCTCATTTCCCAAAATTGGAGTTTTACACATCACTATCCTAGATTAGGGTTATATCCTCACCCTGGATTAGGGTTACATTTAGAATTGCCCTCAATTAGGGTTAGAATTCAATAACCCTGTCAACTAGGGTTTATTCATGATTAGGGTTTCATGATCTCTCTACGTAAGGATCATACCCTTAATCACCACATGAATTATATTCATGTTATGAATTCATGTTAACATCATCTCAACTTGATAAGGTCATATCATCCCTTCAATCAAGTACATACAACTATGAATGACATAGTGTACCAAGTCATTGATCCTATAGGTAATTAGGGTTCATCCCTTAATTGGCACTAATCACTTAGGTACTATTAGGGTTTCAACCTTTGTACCTTCAATGATCATCATTACTAATCATCATTGGATCAATTAATCATTCATCATCTCTATTCTCAAGAGATTCAATCACCTTGGACCTCCATTACATAAGGTATACAATTGAATTGATCAATCGAGTCCTCAATTACAATAAGTGTCTAAGTGGATTAACCAATTGAGTCCTCAATCAACTTTGACTACTTGAGCCCCAAACGGTCTTGGTCCTTCAAGGTTCAAACGGTTTGAAACAGTTTGGTAAAGGTGGTGTTTGAGACTGTTTGCCCAAGCAAGTAGGTGAAGACCGTTTGCCCAAGTTTGACTTTTGAAACCTCAAGGGCACAAACGGTTTGGGATCGTTTGGACCCACCGTTTGGTCCAAACCTCCTCAAAACCGCATGGACCAAAGATGGTCTCAACTACACCAATCGGTTTAGGGTTCTCAATATTGATTCCTTCAATCATTGAATTCATGGAACCAATCATCAATTGGACCTATCCTCATACTTCAATTGAGTTAAATAGGTCAACCTTCAACTGATTTGACCCTCAATTAGTCCTCAATTAGGGTTTGAATCAATTGAATTAGGGTTTGGAATCGATGATCCTTCAACACTAATCAATGCAAGATTAGTTACTTTGAAACCATTGAACCATCATCCAAATTGAACATGACCTGACCCCAAACGGTCTTGAGGTCGTTTGGATGACCGCCAAACGGTCTTGGGACCATTTTCCCATCACATCATCAAAATCCAAGTCAACCAATTAGGGTTTGGATCATTGGATTGATTACAAAATCAGCAATTGATTACACTTTAACTTAGTATCATTGGATCATCAATTGCTTAACCATACTCACCCCTAGACCTCCAAACGGTCTTGGGTGACCTCCAAATGGTCTTGAGACCATTTGGATGAGCTCCAAATGGTCTTGAGACCGTTTGGCTCATCCAACCCTTGGATTCTAGTGAAAAATCATTAGGGTTTGAGCTATTGAGTTGATCATCAAATTAGCACTTAATTGCAAAGTGATTTGGTACCTTTATACCTTCAATTGGTCAACCATACTTAACCCTAGACCTTCAAACGGTCTTGGGTAATCCCCAAATGGTCTTGAGACCGTTTGGGTGATGCCCAAATGGTTTTGAAACCGTTTGGGTCAATCAACCCAAAACATCAACTCATTCCAATGCAAAATCAACACTTAGCCGATGAGGGTTAACACCATATATTTTGTCCTTCAATCACTTAACCATATCCAACCCTAGACCTCCAAACGGTCTTGGGTGACCCCCAAACGGCCGTTTGGGTGATCCCCAAACGGTTTTGAAACCGTTTGGGCTAATCCACCCAAAATCTCAAATCAACTCATTGGAATTTCAGCACAAATTTCAATTAGGGTTTGCCCAATTGATTAGCCTTCAACTCATGATTCCTTGGGAATTAATCCATAAAATTTGGTGAGTCATTAACCAACATGAATAGGAACAGGAATCTCAAACGGTCAACCCTCTCAAACGGTTTTGAAACCGTTTGCCCAAAAAGGCAAATTAATCAAGTTGAAAATCAGCACTTAATCCAATTAGGCTTTGACTAATTGATAAACCTTCAACTCATGATTCCTTTGGAACTAATCCATGAAATTTGGTGAGTTATTAACCAACATCATTAGTAACATGAATCTCAAACGGTCAACCCTTGGTCAACCCTCTCAAACCGTTTGGTGAAACTACATGAGCAAACATGTTGAAACCGATTGGAACAAGATTTCTTTGAGAAAAGTACCCAAGATGATGTCATCATCATATACCTTCGTCCCTGAAGTTCTAACAACTTCTTATTTCATGAATTAATCAATTTCAACCAGCAATTAATCAAGATAATGAAGGAATCAATGAAATTGCAAGATTAATGGTTGAATAACAATGAAAAAGGGTTCAAGTTATAAAACCCGCCTCCAATTGAGCTCCAAAGCTCCATGTCCACGGAAACAATGGTGTATGAAACTCCTTTCACCATTCCAAGGATCATCCTCAAGGTTTGAGTGAAAAGGAATGGTTAGAATTGAAGAGGAAATCGAAATAGGAAGAAATCCATAATTTATTTTTTATTTCCACCATGGAATCAAGGTGAAATGGATCAAGAACCTTACCAACAGGTTGGGGGTCGTCCTCCTGATCCTCCCAAGCTCCCTTAGTCGTTTCCCAAGCAAGGAGAAGAAGTGGGGTCGAAAAATCCTTCCATTTGGCTTGTAAAGGGTCTTTTTATAAGAAATTCAAGGAGAGAGAAAGTGCCTTATAAAAATTCATTTAATCCCAAAAATGTGGCCATCTCTTCCCCCTTATCTTCCTTAGGGACGAGGCTATCTTGTTTGCCTTTTATCCCTCTCAATTATCCATGATTTAAAGAAAAGCAAATCAAGCACCTTAAATCATATTATATTAATATCCATATGTGATTCGATATTTCTTTTTCTTATAAAATTGTGTGTGAGTTATCCACTCCCTTGGATATTTTCGTGGTCCTTGCAAAGCTAAAGGACGTCACACATACATCTGAATCCTACCATTTTAATTTTGGTTGAAGGCCCTTTAATTAATACATTTATTTTTTCCCTAAATTGAATTAGGGTTTCAATTAGGATTAATTATTGATTATTTTAATATCAAGATTCTCTCTCCTCCAACTTAATTCAAATGAAGCGCCCCTCTCATTTTCTTTGCTCTACATGATTCCAAGAAACATTAGGGACCTTATTGAAGTGGTAATTTATATATTGAACCCTAGGTTTTGGGTAAATTGCACATTACACCAAAACTGGGTTTTCATGCACATACATTACTTTATCAGCTCTTTCTTGGTATTCATGCTTTCATAAGCCATACCTCAGCATCATCTTCACTCTCATGATGCTTTAAAATGTGAGGAACATATTATCATGCACAATTGCACTTAAACCCCTCAGCTTGGGTAATTTGCACTTTAGTCCAAAATAAACAAAACATTGATTTCAACAATGTTCAAAAAGGACTAGAATTGCAATATAAGTTCCTCTTGAGCCCTAATTACTTTTTAGAAGATGAGATTAAGCATTTAATCACATTTCTTAATCAAAACACCTAGGGTTAAAGTATAACCCAGGTAAGGGTTGTTACAAATTATAAACCCCTAACAAGGATTTCGTCCTCGAAATCCAGATAAAGGAAGACAGATGTATTTTATTCATCATACTATCTAGTCTTCACATAACATCTCCTTATAATGGAGACACCATAAAACTTTGGTCAGTACAAAGTGTTTCCATACAAGATTTTCATAGAATCAACACACAAGGAACATGCTCCACTGTTCCTCATCATTGACTATAGAGTCAACTTTGTGTCAAACAACACTTTTCTTGTTCAGAGAAACATCATACATTCTTTATTAATATCATGTTTATGCAGAGCATAAACCCCTAACATATGATGTTCATATTGTTTTATATATTCAGACTAATTTCACAGTTGACTACCCCAGGTAGCCAACCTAACCCATCTGATAACTCTCAGATACCATTATCTTTCACCTTGGTATCTATCACATGTGTTGGAAACACATCATATATATCTCTCCCTTTCACCTTGGAACATTAATTATTTCATATGTCCTCATCTTGGGACCAAAGTCCAAGATAACTGATACTTTTCTAAGTATCCATTACATGAACACCTTTATCTTATGCACATCAAGTGTCCTAAGACCCACTTGATTGCCATGTCCCTGAAAGGAAAGAAAACAAGGATTCATATTCCTCTTACTAATTCATGTATTTTTCAACTATTCTTGAACCATTTACTCTTTATCTCATCATAGGTTCCTTGCCTTTAGCATTGGAATTTGTAAGGATGATTGCATGTCATTATCCCTTTATTTATTATTATCTAGCATGTTTATGATCATCTCATGATCTCATCACATTTCCCATTTCCTCATTATGGGAAAGATCTTTATTATACGGGCAGCATTATTGAACAGGGTTCATCTCCCTCATTCTTATTCTTATCTTATGAGGAGTACATTTTTAGTTCCTCATACAACATGCTCATCTGAGATTATCTCAGACTTCTCTTTCTTATGCATGGGATATGACACATTTATTCATTCCAGATTTTTGATTTCATGATACTCATTAGATTGTCTCAGAATGACTACTTGATCAGGGCAATCAAAAAGACAACAATCTAAGAGTTTCCATACCCACTTTATCATCAATAGTTGTATACCTGGCCAGGGTATATAAATACTGAGATTAAGTGGTATGCACTTTGTATACTATCATATTCCTCCTTTTCATATTATCACAAGCATAAGACTTATCATCCCTGAATTTCATTCAGGCACCTCTTCTGTACCTCATCATTTCTCAAGGAGGTAAGAACAATATAAAACATTTGTAATGTTTTACTATACAAAACATAAGTCCTAATAGGACTAATCAAGGAAAGTTCAATCATTTCCTTTCTCAGTTAATCTAGGAATTCATAAATTAACATATTTGCATGACATTATCTTGTCTCACTTGTCATAATTCATGAATTATTCACTGCCTCAGGCTAACTCTGCCTTAAAGGTTGATTCAACAGGCTATGGTTGAGCATAGACTCAATTTAAGTCTAGAAATTCATCATTTCCTTCTACTTCAACCTGCTGATGTTGATTACAAAACTTATTGATATCTAAAACATCATCATTGAGGCTGGTAATCTAGGTTACTCTGCCAATGCTTGATCCATTATATTCATTATTGTTGCCCTAAATTCTCCAACAGTAATACTTAAAGAAAGATTTTCTTATCATAGATGGATCAGCTAGGGGATTCTTAGGCATTTGTCTCTCTCTTGCTTGTTCCCATGCACCTCTTCTTGGTGCAACATTGCTACTCTCAGCAGCAATATCCTCATGTGACCCAGTCATCTTTAAGTTCTTCTTCTCTTATACGAGCAGAAGACACTATCAGATACACTGGATGACACCATAACAGACTCTACTATCTTAGTCCTATGTATCTGTAGACTCAGCGAACCTAGAGCTCTGATACCACTAATTGTAACGACCGTCTCGCGAAAACAGGATTAACTAATGTGGAAGTGAATTATTTGCAGCGGATTACTGTAAATCACTGAAAATTAAAACTTTTTTTGCAAAGAGATCCTCACATAGGAAATCTTTTCCAACAAGAACCATTGCATAACATTTACATTCTGGTTCAAATGTACATAACTTGTACCATCTCTTTTCAGAGATTACATCATCAACTGTCTTATAAACATTATATACAGACAATATACGAATCTCGACGCATCAAGCCAAAACCTCAGATTGATTCATAAAACACTAACTAAAAACTCCGAGGACCTGAGAGTACAGAGACGACACATAGGACTTTCTAACTACATAACTTGACATGCAGTATCTCCACCTGAGATATTACTGATGTCCTTACTGTCATTGCTGTTGTCTATTCCCTGTAATGAGATTCTGCTTCTTTGTCCGTGTCCACCTAAAAAGTTGGATCCCACGGGGGTGAGACAATTGTAAATTACCCCAGCGGGAGATATAACTCTCCGCCAAAACATTGTTATAACAGTTTATTAAAACAAACTAAGCAGAAGGATTTATATATATATAATTAACAGCAGGTAAATCACTTGTATGAACAAAGTGAAGTAATCTCTTTTTTCAAGGATAACATTGCATCTACTCATGGTAGACTCATAATTCATCCATATACTTGTAATGAATAAACAGATATGAACAACATCAATGAACTACAAATATATAACAGAAATGTAACATCAACCAATGAATTTCCGTATTCAATCCTTAAGCAAACATTCTATACGGCTGATTTCATTTTACAAACACACTTATGCCCTGAGGAGATGAGATATACCGCTCATGCTCCAACCGACCACTGTGAAGTCAAAATCGGTACCATACAAGGTCAATGGAAGAGCCGGATTCCCATGACCTCCCACATCTCGGTCAGTGCGAGATCACATGCAGGACATCTCGTGTCTCTGCTAAATATAGCTTTCCAGAATATACTGGCAAATTCGCTGTCAGAGTTACAATGGTGTGTTGCACTCTCTTCACGATCGTGAGATTTCGTGTTTATCTCCACCGATCTGGCATTAACATTATTGGGAGATGTGTACGACATCTAACCCAATCATCAGGAGATTCGTGATACATCCATCCCGATACATATAATGAAGGAATGAGAGATTAAAGTACATCTCACATCAATTCCTACATTAGGACGTAAGGATATTCGCGTCCATAACCCCCGCATACTCAAAAGTATGCTCTCCAGGAGTTCCCTTAGGAAAACTTGTTTCACCATCATTTAACTACTGACAATGATGGATCTATGGTCAGGGCTCTACATGATATGATTTCACTTGATTAAATTAAGTACATTAGCATATTCTTTTAGCATCAGTCAAGTTCTCAAACATAACTTATTATAACAATGCTATAAAGAGACATGTACTACTTTCATCAGATATTTATCAGTCTTTCAAAGACCCTTGGGAACTCAGTCCCTCATTTCAAAACTGGGAATTCTCATCCATTCACATTCTCATCACCATAATCATATGGTTTTGGGTATTCAAACCCTTAACTCATCATTGAGCATTATTATACCTTTTTTAGGTAATTATCACCTTCAGGTCATCTGACCAAGGCATTCATGATACTTGTTACACAAGCATCACACCTTGCTCACAAGGCCATGAAATATCTTGTCACCTCTTTCTAGGCAACAACTTGCTCATATGACTCATAGAATCCTTACACATTGTTACTTTTACTAAGCAACAACAACATTAAGGCTCATAATGACAATCAACATTTATTATATAAATGTCATAGCTCAAATCTAGCTATGTTCATTATCTCATCATACTTGCATGGTTATTAGGCATGATAACAGTCATACAAGATGTTCATCACATCATGTGATACAACAGTAACACCATTATTCCTTTTCCAGGAATTAGGGTTTATTATCAAACAGGGCTTATCATTCCCTTTACCCAAGTCAGGGTTAGAGTTCCCCTTTTCTCATTAATTAGGGTTTCATGATTATATATTATATCCAACCCTTAATTCATTAATCCATACCTCTGGGGTATTCAAAGATATCATATTTAATTATTCAAGAACATTACTTTCATCATATAGCATTAATGATCATCAATTCAAGGTATGAGTTCATTTCTCATCCTCATCATGGTATGATTATGTCATACACATCATATGGGATTAACCCCATTCTCAAGGTACATTAATTAACACTCATCAAGGTGCAACAACTCATTACATTTCATTGTAATAGTTGCATAACACACTTCATATGTTTCTTACCCAAATATATTGGATTTGGAGTGTATCCAGGTATATAAACCCTGAAGTGTTGAATGTGATAGCTATCATATCTTGATTTATCACTTTCTCATCATTTCAGACTCTCTCTTGAGTTAACCAACTTATCTTGTATTAAGGTATTTCCCTTCTTAATAGATTCCATCACTAATCACTCACCTATAGCATATAATGCATAGGCCACACATTAGAATTGTCCAACTATCTTTAATGATATGGACTTGTCTAATGATAAAGAAATTGTTTACAATAAGGTTGCTTATAATCAACCACATGAAATGTTTCACCTTTATAAGGCCATTCCTTCTATCTCATCATTAGGGTTTCTTTATACCCTTACTTAAGATTAGAATTATGATTCATTATCATATTGTCCAAGATTAGGGCTTTATGTATTATGACTCCTTATTAGAGTCTCTCATGCCTTCACCCTTCTTAGGGTCTCTCATCACAACATAACATTAGTACATCATGTAATGTTAATACTTAGTTAGGTTTTCTCATGGAATCACCCTAATCTAGGGTTTCATATGGAATCACCCTCAACTAGGGTTTCACATGGAATCACCCGCAACTAGGGTTTCCACCATAGTTTCCCACAATTTGGGTTTACTATTCATCTCCATTAGGATTTCATTCGATTGTCCATAATTAGATATTCACTATTCATCCCAATTAGGGTTTTACATCTCATTTCCCTAAATTGGAGTTTTACACATCACTACCCTAGATTAGGGTTATATCCTCACCCTGGATTAGGGTTACATTTAGAATTGCCCTCAATTAGGGTTAGAATTCAATAACCCTGTCAACTAGGGTTTATTCATGATTAGGGTTTCATGATCTCTCTACTTAAGGATAATACCCTTAATCACCACATGAATTATATTCATGTTATGAATTCATGCTAACATCATCTCAACTTGATAAGGTCATATCATCCCTTCAATCAAGTACATACAACTATGAATGACATAGTGTACCAAGTCATTGATCCTATAGGTAATTAGGGTTCATACCTTAATTGGCACTAATCACTTAGGTACTATTAGGGTTTCAACCTTTGTACCTTCAATGATCATCATTACTAATCATCATTGGATCAATTATTCATTCATCATCTCTATTCTCAAGAGATTCAATCACCTTGGACCTCCATTACATAAGGTATCCAATTGAATTGATCAATTGAGTCCTCAATTACAACAAGTGTCTAAGTGGATTAACCAATTGAGTCCTCAATCAACTTTGACTACTTGAGCCCCAAACGGTCTTGGTCCTTCAAGGTTCAAACAGTTTGAAATCGTTTGGTAAAGGTGGTGCTTGAGACCGTTTGCCCAAGCAAGTAGGTGAAGACCGTTTGCCCAAGTTTGACTTTTGAAATCGCATGGGCACAAACGGTTTGGGATCGTTTGGTCCCAAACGGTCTTGAGACCATTTGTACTCAAACAGTCTTGAGACCGTTTGGTCCAAACCTCATCAAAACTTCATGGACCAAAGATGGTCTCAACTACACCAATCGGTTTAGGGTTCTCGATATTGATTCCTTCAATCATTGAATTCATGGAACCAATCATCAATTGGACCTATCCTCATACTTCAATTGAGTTAAATAGGTCAAACTTCAACTGATTTGACCCTCAATTGACACTCAATTAGTCCTCAATTAGGGGTTGAATCAATTGAATTAGGGTTTGGAATCGATGATCCTTCAACACTAATCAATGCAAGATTTGTTACTTTGAAACCATTGAACCATCATCCAAATTGAACATGACCTGACCCCAAACGGTCTTGAGGTCATTTGGATGACCACCAAACGGTCTTGGGACCGTTTGCCCATCACATCATCAAAATCAAAGTCAACCAATTAGGGTTTGGATCATTGGATTGATTACCAAATCAACAATTGATTACACTTTAACTTAGTATCATTGGATCATCAATTGCTTAACCATACTCACCCCTAGACCTCCAAACGGTCTTGGGTGACCTCCAAACGGTCTTGAGACCATTTGGCTCATCCAACACTTGGATTCTAGTGAAAAATCATTAGGGTTTGAGCTATTGAGTTGATCATCAAATTAGCACTTAATTGCAAAGTGATTTGGTACCTTTAGACCTTCAATTGGTCAACCATACTTAACCCTATACCTACAAATGGTCTTGGGTAATCCCAAAACGGTCTTGGGACCGTTTTGGTGATTCCCAAATGGTTTTGAAACCGTTTGGGTCAATCAACCCAAAACATCAACTCATTCCAATGCAAAATCAGCACTTAGCCGATGAGGGTTAACACCATATCTTTTGTCCTTCAATCACTTAACCATATCCAACCCTAGACCTCCAAACGGTCTTGGGTGACCCCCAACTGGTCTTGAGACCGTTTGGGTGATCCCCAAATGGTTTTGAAACCGTTTGGGCTAATCCACCCAAAATCTCAAATCAACTCATTGGAATTTCAGCACAAATTTCAATTAGGGTTTGCCCAATTGATTAGCCTTCAACTCATGATTCCTTGGGAATTAATCCATCAAATTTGGTGAGTCATTAACCAACATTAATAGGAACAGGAATATCAAACGGTCAACCCTCTCAAACAGTTTTGAAACCATTTGCCCAAAATGACAAATTAATCAAGTTGAAAATTAGCACTTAATCCAATTAGGCTTTGCCTAATTGATTAACCTTCAACTCATGATTCCTTTGGAACTAATACATGAAATTTGGTGAGTTATTAACCAACATCATTAGGAACAGGAATCGCAAACAGTCAACCCTTTTTCAACCCTCTCAAATGGTTTCAAACCGTTTGCTCTCAAACGGTTTGGTGAAACTACATGAGCAAACATGTTGAAACCGATTGGAACAAGATTTCTATGGGAAAAGTATCCAAGATGATGTCATCATCATCTACCTTCGTCCCTGAAGTTCTAAAAACTTCTGATTTCATGAATTAATCAATTTCAACCACCAATTAATCAAGATAATGAAGGAATCAATGAAATTGCAAGATTAATGGTTGAATAACAATGAAAAAGGGTTCAAGTTATAAAACCCACCTCCAATTGAGCTCCAAAGCTCCATGTCCACGGAAACAATGGTGGATGCAACTCCTTTCACCATTACAAGGATCATCCTCAAGGTTTGAGTGAAAAGGAATTGTTAGAATTGAAGAGGAGATCGAAATAGGAAGAAATCCATAATTTATTTTCGATTTCCACCATGGAATCAAGGTGAAATGGATCAAAAACCTTACCAACAGGTTGGGGGTCGTCCTCCTGATCCTCCCAATCTCCCTTGGTCGTTTCCCAAGCAAGGAGAAGAAGTGGGGTCGAAAAAGCCTTCCATTTGGCTTGTAAAGGGTCTTTTTATAAGAAATTCAAGGTGAGAGAAAGTGCCTTATAAAAATTCATTTAATCCCAAAAATGTGGCCGCCTCTTCCCCCTTATCTTCCTTAGGGACGAGGCTATCTTGTTTGCCTTTTATCCCTCTCTATTATCTATGATTTAAAGAAAAGCAAATCAAGCACCTTAAATCATATTATATTAATATCCATATGTGAGTGGATATTTCTTTTTCTTATAAAATTGTGTGTGAGTTATCCACTCCCTTGGATATTTTCGTGGTCCTTGCAAAGATCAAGGACGTCACACATACATCTGAAACCTACCATTTTAATTTTGGTTGAAGGCCCTTTAATTAATACATTTATTTTTGCCCTAAATTGAATTAGGGTTTCAATTAGGATTAATTCTTGATTATTTTAATATCAAGATTCTCTCTTCTCCAACTTAATTCAAATGAGGTGCCCCTCTCATTTTCTTTGCTCTACATGATGCCAAGAAACATTAGGGACCTTATTGAATTGGTAATTTATATATTGTACCCTAGGTTTTGGGTAAATTGCACATTACACCAAAATTGGGTTTTCATGCACATACATTGCTTTATCAGCTCTTTCTTGGTATTCAGGCTTTCATAAGCCATACCACAACATCATATTCACTCTCATGATGCTTCAACATGTGAGGAACATATTATCATGCACAATTGCATTTAAACCCCTCAGCTTGGGTAATTTGCACTTTAGTCCAAAACAAACAAAACATTGATTTCAACAATGTTCAAAAAGGACTAGAATTGCAATATAAGTTCCTCTTGAGCCCTAATTACTTTTTACAAGATGAGATTAAGAATTTAATCACATTTCTTAATCAAAACACCTAGGGTTAAAGTATAACACAGGTCAGGGTTGTTACAAAAAGAACCAAAATAGCACACTTTAATAAAAATATGTACTGAAATAGCACCAAAGTCATCTTAATTCCCAAAATAGCCCACTTTCTGGGAAAAGCACCAATACTTTTGGCGTTTTACTGTTTCGGGGACCAAAAGTGCCAAAAATATGGCGTTTTCAGTTGAAAGCGCCCAAAACTTGGCGTTTTCAGGTAAAAGCGCCAAAAATTAGGCATTTTCAGGTGAAAGTGCCAACTTTCCGGCATTTTTTTACTCCTGTCCTTCTTCTCTGCCTCCTCTCCTCTCTTCTTCTCCGCCTCCTCTCTTCTTTTGTCTAGTAGTATAAACAACGACAAGTACGATTTATTGCCGTGAAGGGAGTTAAAGATCAGGGGGCATACCACATATGCGTTGTGTAGTCTCTTGATGAGGCACACCCTTTCCTGTGGCATGTGTTGGGACAACACGTTGATGAGTGCCGCAAGAGGGATTCAAGGTGAGGTGGGATTCTTGACGAAAGGAGCAGCAGCAGATGGTATAGGTTTGGTGGCCATCTTGACTGCAACAACATACAGGGGAAGGACGTGTGTGGTGACTTGATAGAGCACTAGAGTCCCGCTGCATAGACGCAGTGCTTGAGCAGGACGTGCTCGCGGGAGTCGGCGGGGAGAGGGACCAGAGAAGAAGAAGGCGGCGGGTAGGAGGAGAAGAATGGGGAAAGAGAGATAGGCAAAAGAAGAGAGGAGGCGGAGAAGAAGAGAGCAGAGGAGGCGGAACAGAAGTTCCTCATGGTGAAAGGGGAGCTTGTTCCCAAATTGAAAACGCCAAATAAGTTGGCGCCTTTGTCTAAAAATGCCAAAAAATTGGCGCCTTTGCTCTAAAATGTTGGAAAGTCGGCACTTTCACCTGAAAATGCCTAATTTTTGCGCTTTTACCTGAAAACGCCAAGTTTTGGGCGCTTTCAACTGAAAACGCCATATTTTTGGCGCTTTTGGTTCCGGAAACAGTAAAACGCCAAAATGTTGGCGCTTTTCCCAGAAAGTGGGCTATTTTGGGAATTAAGATGGCTTTGGTGCTATTTCAGTACATATTTTTATTAAAGTGTGCTATTTTGGTTTTTTGTCCATAATGTTATTGTTATGTATTGATTCAAAATGCTTAGAACTTGACTTATTTCTCATGCAGTAGGGTTCTTAATTTGAACTAAGAAGTATCTATTGATTTTTTTCATAGACACGCTCTAAAAGATGTTTCAAAATTATAATTGGCTTAAGTGATTGCCTTATCTATTGGATTACATTACTATTGTAAGTTAGATATGACTTATGACAGAGCGCCCGTGTGACACACAGAGCGCCCGTGCAAAACTTTGCCAGCCCTATTCCACCCCCGATTCCTCCTCAAATCACCCTCAATCCATCCCAAATCATCTCCCTACCTCCATCCATCATTTCCACCCAATTTCACCCACCAATTTCTCCACTTTCTCTACATTCTGCCCCACATACGCAAAACTGTGAAAATCCCTAAAACCCCATGTTTCTCCACTAATTTCAGTCAAAGACGAAGCAAATGGATAAGAAAGTTGTGGCTAAGACCAGGGAGGTCATTTCCTACGGACACCGGCCCAAGAATGTGTCATCTTCAGCTTCGTCTGCATCCCTAACTCTTCCACCACCATCAACAACTTCCAGTTCACAAGGAGAATCACTGCATATAGAGGCAACCATAGACCCTATGATGGAGGAATCTATGAGATTGCATAGCTGAGGAGGGACATCAGCCCGACCCTCAGTTTCCTTAGGTTGACTGTCAGTTTCAGTGGCACGACCCTCAACATACACATCACCGCAGTCACAGCCTCAACCTCGAGTACGACGACAACTTCTTATAACGATGAAGATGAAGCAATGTTAGATACACACCAAGAGGATGCACCCGAAGCACATCATGAGACAACATATGAGGGTAAGAGAAAGAAGGTGAAGAATCCAAAACACTTGAAGTGCCTGACACGCCGAGTGAACGTGACTTGCTAGGCTTGCTAAGAGACGATGGAGACTTTGGGCATCTTTGATTTTTTTAGGATATCTTGGAACCGATTGGGTTATTTTAGGTGTTGACCACAGTCCATGAGACTTATATTGAGCTTACACAATATCTCTTTGCAACCCTAGAGAAAGTCTCATAGGACTCCATAAATGTTACATTGGGGAATGGCACTCACCTCATCACTGCATCTTTTCTCAATGGCATTTTCACTCCCACCCATGAGGCAGTATAATTACTTGATCAAGGGAGCACAGATAGATAAACCACCATGAACTACACAGCCATGTGGAAGAGTCTTACAGGGCAAAGCAACTTTGTGGTGGGAAAATCAAAGACAAATCTGATTCACAACCCCGTATTGAGATACATTCAGAAGGTCTTAGCAAACACCATCTTCGCCCGGTATGAGAATCAAAGTAGTTGTACAAAGAAAGACCTCTTTGTGTTGGGATGGATGGTGCAGGGCAAGCATGTAAATCTGGGGTCGCTCATCATTGATCACATGAAGACAATCTCGTCCAAGAGAAAGACTCCTTTTATTATGGGAGGGATTGCGACTTCAATTGCTCTAGCCCTGGATCATCATGTATTTGCTTACACCAAGGCAGATGGAGGGAAGCTCGTGGACCTGAACTACTTGACTCAGTCATCCATGATTTCAGTGATGGATCAGAAGATCTTCTACCAAGTCAACCCTCCTTATGCAGGAGTTTCATTAGAGCTCCCCTACCATGCCACACCTCCCCTAGAGGGGTGTGGTCCATCTCTAGATTTTTTGGATATCTCGAGGAGGTGGGAAGAGGAGCACCCTAGAGACACATGGCAGCAGCAACCTAGAAATCTTCCTGAAGGACTTAAAGAGTCACAGGCAACTGTCGAGAGGAGTAGGATAGTTGAGGAGAGAGAGAGACACATATGGTCAGGCGATGAGAGGCAGAGGCATCACAACAACCACAACAACCTTTAGTGAATGCATATGACATGTCGACTATACATGCACATCTGGAGGACATTCATGGCACACATGGCATTATTATGAGGGCACAAGAGGGTTATCAGTACACACATGATGCAATGTGGTTGGATCATCAGTAGATGCACTATCAGATCAACCACATGTATCATTTTCAACATGCTCGAACAAGGAGGAACCCCTAGTGGGGGAAGATAGGTGGGGTGCATTGTCTACATACTAGGATTCCTACCCACCTCCACAGTCAGACTACTGGGGCACCTACTACCAACATCCTCCACCACAAGGAGGAGCACCATCGGATCCACCATAGTGATCATCTACCCTGTCACTCCTAGACTTTAGTGTCATTTTGAGGACAACATGGTTCAAAAGTTTGGGGTGGTAGGGCGATATGCCTTTTTTCTCATTTTGCATTTCACCTACCATTTAATTTTATCTTCTTATTTTGTTTTCTTGATTTTGCTATCTAGATTAGATTTACCTGCTTTGCATTCTTGCGTGTCATGTAGTCTACTTGTTGTCAATTTTTGTGTAATTTTCAAAATTATTGCCCTTTTTGCCATGCATTACACATCATGTAGATTTTTGGTAATTTTTGTATGTTTTAACTAGGATTTGCTTGTTTCCTTCTTTATGTTTCATAATGTAGGTCTAGATGTGATTGAAGGCAATTTGGCACCGTTTGGCCAATTTTTCCCAAGTTTAGAACTTCTTGCCTAAAAGTGTGTTTTGACCCAATCTCTACTTTTAAAATTGAAAATGGTGATTGTTGACAAATGCAAGTGAATTATCATGATTTATTGCTAGATGGCCTCAATCTTGACTTTTTACATGTGAACCACCTCTCTTATGCTTGTGAATTGTTTGGTTGAATTGTGATTGAAGCAAGCCACAAACGCTTAGAGTTTGTAGAATCTCATGATAGAAATGTGGTTTTAATATTATTACTCATTCATGTGGTATGTCATTTCTTGATGAAATTGTTGGAGTAACTTTCATGCAGGAGATCTCATGTTGATGTCCACACTAGTAACCCCTCTTTGACTCACTTTTCTTCTACAATCTTCTTACCTCTCTGCCTCATGAAAGGATGCCAAAATGCACATAATCACCGTTGGCCACCTCCAAAAGTTTGGGGTGGCCATAACCATGCCCCCCACTTCATTCTCATCATCATGTGCCTTATCCACACCAAGGGAAAAGAAAAAAAAAATAAAAATGCAAAAAGAAAATAAAAGATGCTCATGTTTAAGAGCATCTAAATAAAGAAAAGATGAGTGTGTAAAAGCACTCCAAATTCTTACCTCAGCCCTTTCATCCTTTTGCATGCCCATGGAGCTAGGAAACATCAAACCTAGCTCATTTTGCCCCTTTTCACAGCCATGTGGGTTACTTAGTGTGGATGGACATATGAGATTTAATGCATGAATGTAAAACAACAAATAGTCATTTTTTACCTTCACTATCATGAAATGGTTTACCCGAAGTGGTGTGATAGCCATATGGATTGATTGTGTTTTCTATGCTCTATATTTGAAGTTTGAAGGCTCAATTCTCTAATCAATATTGGTTTGTGAAAGTGGAGATGAGAGAGGTGAAATGCATGTACTTAGTCATCTTTGAGCCCACCTAGTCAATATTCACATATTGTATTGCATTTGTCATTTCTTGATTGTGAAAAAATTACAGAGATATTGAGTTGAAGCATACTTGAGGACAAGTATGTTTTAAGTTTGGGGTGGTGATGCAGCCCTAGTTTAGGGCTTCATCTTGTGTCATATTACATTTCAATAACATCTATACATGTTAGATTACATGTTATTTCCCCTAATATGAATATTTGTGTAAAGTGCACTCAAGGACATTATTTGCATGTTTTTTAGGCATTTGAACCATGTTTGGATGTAACATGTAACAGAGAGAAAGATAGTGATCCTAGGGTTTCTCTACCCTTGGAGAGGCCTAAAGTGAAGTATGAGGCTCCCTCAACCTACCCCTAGTGGCCAAAGCTCCATTGAAGCAAAGTTGTTGAAGAATGAACATAGATCCAAGTCAAAGTGTAGATACATAGACCAACACGGTCGTGGTGCCACAAAATGGCTGTGCTAGATCACTCAAAATCAACAGAGTCAACTTCAAGCAATGCAATAATCACCGCGGTTGTGCCACTATGAATGGTCATGGGAGATGGACCCAGAACAACTGTGCCACCTTGCATGATCGTGATGCAGTTGAGCCAGAACGACTGTGGAGTAGAGAACGGGCAGACACATCCAAGTCACCACAGCTGTGCTACCCTTGCCCCACCACGGCCGTGCTACTTCATGTACAAAATTGACCAAGTTACTGCAATTTTCCCCATTTTTCACCACAATGTTTCCACTCCACCACGACCATTCTCACCCCTTCCCACCATGGCCGTGGTACCCACCACGGCCATGCTACTCTAAAAAACTAGCTACTTTCGTGTTGTATTTCCCACTTTACCCCTACTTGACCTATTGCTTCCCCCACACCTATATATACCTAGGTGGTGGCTGGAGTACGAGGCTGACCACCCCTAAATACCTTCTATCACCCCATTTCTGTGTTCCACCCATTCCACTCTATTTCCACCTCCATTCCACTCCATTTCACCATTTCTACCATTAAAACCCTAGTTTCTAGTGTTTTGGCCCTATTCCACCATCATCCAATGTCGTTTCACCTTGGAGGAAGGAGGAGGACGTCTTGCAGCAGCTAAAGAGGAGGATTACTCTATATACACCGAGCTCCATGGCTTCTTCCACCTCTTTCTCCTTTCTATTTGTATTTTGCATTCCCTTGAGTAGTTAGGCCCCTTAGGCAGGTTGTTTGGTTGGGGCCACAAATGTTCCTTTGATACCATGTTGGGAGAAAATGATATGTAAACATTGTAATTTCTTTTGCTAATGATTATATTCTATTTTTATCTCACTCTTCATGAATTGCTTGTTGGTTTGTGCTTGAAATCACCTAGAAATTTAGGGAAATTGCTTATATGTGTGAATTTTAGGATTTGCTCCTAGGTCCAATTCATGGATCCCTAGCTAGCCACCCATCTTCCTACATTCTAACCAATTCCCCTAACCCTAGTTGAGAGATCTAAGTTGATATATTAGATGAATTTGGTGTGCTTAGTATGGAGCTTTCTCAAGGCTAGAATGTGGGTGATGGGAGGCCTAAAACCTCACTTCCACTCCCTTTACTAACCTCAGCCCCTAATCATCCTAAGATCATCTAACCTAGAAACCTAGGCTCATTTATACTCTAATTAAATTACACCTAAACCCTAATCCAATTGAGCCTCATAAGGATAGTAGGAGGTGTTCGAGACTAGTTCCCTTATACACTACCTAGCTTATCTATGGCCAGTTAGCTCTCTAGGACAATTCATTGGACTCTAGCTTGTTGTTTGTTTGATAATCTAAATGAAGGTATAATGTTCACAAGTCACCCCTCAACCTAATCGATAAGTGCATCCCCCAAACATCCTACATTTCCCTTAATTGATGTAAAACCTTAATTGCCTTCTTGCTTAGCTAGTGTTAGCTTAGTTAGCTCTTTACTTGTTTAGTTAGTTTATTGCCTTGTTCTTGCTTTTATTTTTCTAGTTTAGGTCTTTACTTGATCTTTTGCCCTGCTTTCTAGCTTAGTGTAGTTTATATCTCTTCTTACCTACCCTAGTATAGCTTGCTTTTTTCCTTGCTTGCCTTGTCTTTTCCCGCTCATTAGAATTAACTGTATAGGGTTAACTTAGGTTTTGATCTTGTTTGCATTCCTTTTCTAGCTTATTTACTCAACCCCTTAGTTTAATCAATCAAAATAACCTTCAAACCCTTCAACCCTAGACTCCATAGTAGGAACCTAGCCTTAAAACTAACCTAGCTCTAGGGCCCCCTTTCTCCATGTGGATCGACCCTATACTTACCGCCTTACCTATACTATGACACGACCTTGTGCGCTTGCAGGTTAGTGTTTTGGTAGAAGTAGGTTGAAATGACCGTTCTCAAACTGACAAACAAATCGTTATTAATTTAAGCAGAATAACCATAAACAACGGATTAACAAAAGCACAAAATTTTAAAACCATTTTGCACATAGGTCCATTTTCCAGAAAACTCTTACATAAAGAACCAAAGCCATATACACATGGTTCACATTACACATTTAGTATTTTGTCTCTTCTTGAGGATAACAAGTATTAGCTTCTTTGCTTGATACACATAGTAACAACATAAAATCCTCGAGATAAACAAACCCAAAATCTCGAGTCGTTCATGAAAACCACTAAGACTATCTCCCAAGGACCTGAGAGTACAAAGACGACACATAGGACTTCTATCTACATGACATTACAGACAGCGTACTCAACTTGAGATACAACTATGATCCTTGCTGATACGCTCCTTCTTATACAGCCCATTTCTTAGTCTCTCATCCACGTCTTACCTAATTTTTTTTGGATCCCACGGGGTGAGACTATTGTCCCAGCGAGAGATATAACTCTCTGCCAACAATATTAATATCACAGAATATAATAAAAATTGAATTGCATGTATTCTATTTGTTTGACAGATATATCTTCAATTACCAAGAAAGGATATTAATAACAGATCTACAATTCATCTTTTGGTTGAAAAGGAATATAAAGAACATGTATAACATCTATCTAACAAGATGTATATAAGTAATAAGGCATCAACCAATGTTTTCGTATTTGATCCTTAAACGAATATACTATGCGGTTGATTACATGTTCACATTCATACTTATGCCCAGAGGAGATGAGATATACCACTCATACTCCAACCGACCACTAGTAAGTAGAAGTTAGTACCATACAAGGTCAATGGCAGAACCAACTATCAAGACCTCTTCTTTCTTAGTCAGCTCGAGAACACTTAGGTTTAGCATGACATCTTGTGTCTGCTGGAATTAACTATGTTGGGGTATAACAACATCCTCGCTATAGAGTTACTGTCATAGCATGTACTCTCTTTGGGGGAAGACCACTTAGCTTTCCTGGATTATCAGGATGACCACTGAGCGATCCTGTGTTGATTTTATCAGGAAGTACACTGAGCAACCTGATATATTTGGGGAGTCCACTAAGCACCCTTATTTTAGTTTGGGAGTCCACTGAGCACCCTTATTGTGGGCTCCGATCTCCAAACCATGACATAAACACGATTAAAACTTAGCGGAAGCGATTCGATAAACAGCGGAAGGCAAAAATCACGGGAAATTAAAACTTTTCGAGACAAGAGCTTGAATCCATAAAAGCTTCTTTCATGACAACAGATAAACTGTTTACATCTCATGATAATTACTTCTTGAGTAATTATATACATCAAGATATAAAATCTCAAGAACTTATACAAGAGACTCCAAGACCTGAGAGTACAGAGGGCACATAGGACTGACTCTAACTACACCACATGGCAGGATAAATCTCCACCTGAGATTCTACTACTGCTCCTGGTGCTGCTGTTGCTGAGACTGGTCACCTGTAGGCTGGTTCCTTGGTCTCCGACGTCCACCTAAAAAGTTGAAGTCTACGGGGTGAGACAATTTTACATAATTATCCCAGCGAGAGTTATAACTCTCCGCCAGAAGCTTTATTATAACATCAAAGATTATCTTAAGCAGTAAAGCCTTCAAAGTATTCAATAACAGTTGCAACTATATAACATGAGTTCAACATTTATGAGACATGAAGAAATATGAGCACTATCACAGTGTATCATCAGTCAACTAACTCGTAGTTATCTCTAGCAGGTATACTACGTGGTTGATTATGTTTTACAAACAACATTATGCCCTGTGGAGATGAGGCATACCACTCATACTCCAACTGATCGCTGAGAAGTCACATCAGTACCATACATAGGTCATTAAGAGAGTCGGATTCTCATGACCATCACCTTCCTCAGTCAGTAAGAGGATCACTTATAGGACATCTCGTGTCTCTACTACTATAGCTCACCAGGGTAAACTGGTTCTTCGCTATTCTAGAGTCACAGTGGCGTTCTGTACTCTCTTCGTCATCAGGGGATTTCATGTTTATCTCCACTGATACGGATATCTGTGTTTTCTTTGTCATCAGGAGGTTTTATGTTTACCTACCACTGATACGGTATGGAATTATAGTGAAGGATGGATGGATTACACATCTACATCACTTTCCTACACTAGGATGTAAGGTTCTACACATCCATGTACCCCACATACTCAAAAGTATGTGCTCCAAGAGTTCCCTGAGGAAAACCTGTTTCACCATCACTTGATCTCTGACAATGATGGATCTATGATCAGGGCTCTACATTATACTTGATTAGTTAGGTACATTCAGTATTCTCTAACAACATACATTGTTCTCCAAACAATAATAGTAGCATAACAGCTATAAAGGAAGAATACTAAATGTAACATGCCTAACTCATATCAATCATAATTTCTCATCATACTCATCACAAGTCATCTCTAAAGGATGACTTTGATGGTATTCATGGCTCTTACAGCACATTAACTCATGGGATGCCACTGAATGGGCATCAAGTTACTTTTCTTATTCATAAGGCTAACAACATGCCTTCAATGAATATAACATCAATATCCATACCTGGATAAGATCACCTTCACATCTGAACCTGCATGGTTAATTCAACTGATAAAGGTAATACAAAAATAAGGAATACATTTCCCACTCTTATCATAACAGTTAACTCCTCTGATTCTCATCAATTGGAGTTTAATACTCATTTGCATGTCATTACCCTTGAATTAGGGTTTACTATTCACATTACATGTCATCACCCTTGAATTAGGGTTTACTATTCACATTACATTGAATTGAACTCATAATATCATCATGTATGAGTATCATTATCATTGATGCTCTCAGATTAGTTAAAGATTCATCATTCATCATAATTAGGGTTTCTATGACTTCACACAGGTGGATCATACCCTAATTATGCACATTCATGTGTATTGAAGGTTCTTTAATTGAGTTTCCACCTAAAAAGGGTACTTTCTCTCTCTAGAAGTACTTTCTCTCTCTAGAAGTACTTTCTCTCTCCTCATACTAGTAGAGGGTGATAACACCACCCCAAATCAAGTTGGATTAAGTCATCATAGGCTAACATAGCCAAAAACATCGCCACCATGTGATTAGGGTTTGATCTGATCAAGGTATTACTCAATTGACCCTTCAAGGGTATTTTGGTAATTTACCCCATTGATCATCATCATGGTCAAGTCATTAGTCAATTAATCCCTTAATGTCCTAGGTTATCATTAGGGTTTAGATTAGGGCATAAAATGATCCATTTATATCTTCAAATGATTGAGTGAAGTCAACCTTGAATCACCTTGATCGATCTCAACCATCAACCTCCAATTGGTTTGAGATCGTTTGAAAGAGTTGACCGTTTAGCCAATTTTGACTTCCAAGACCGCGAGGGTGTGTTGACCATTTAGCCAATTTTGACTTTTCAAGACCGTGAGCCCTCATCTTACTCCAAGACCGCGAGCCTTCATCTTATTCCAAGACCGCGAGCCTTCAACTTGGTTTCAAGACCGCGAAGGTTATGTAGACCGTTTGCTCACCTTTGACCTCAAGACCACGAGGCCCCTCACGGTCTTGAGACCGCGAGCCCTCTCACGGTCTTGAGACCGCGAGCCCTCTCACGGTCTTGAGACCGCGAGGCTCACATGGTCTCAACCGCTTGGACCATCAACAAAGTTCAATGGTTACAACCGATGATGTCAACCAATGTTGAAGCCCTCAAAAGGTCAAAGCCATGGTGACCACTTATGGATTAGGTCAATTAAGATTATTCTTAACCAATTGGTCATTCAATTGACCCTCAATTGTTGATCAATTAGGGTTGAAGTCGATTCAATTAGGGTCTATCAATGTTCAACCATCAACACTCAACAATGTGCATCAACACAAGGTTGAACCCTTCAATTGAGCTCCAATTGGGCCCAAACTTGGCCCAAACGGTCTTGGGATCATGTGGGTGGACCCCACATGGTCTTGAGACCGTTTTCCCAAGATTTCATCAAAATCTAATGTGATTTGATAGGGGTTGAACCATGATTGAGTCACAAAATCAGAATTTGACTAATTGATAACTTATTGCAATTGGGTCCTTAATTGATCAAATTAGCTTAACCCTAGACCTTCAAACGGTCTTGGGTGATTGTCTTCTCGGTCTTGAGACCGTTTGGATGACCCCCAAACGGTCTTGAGACCGTTTAGGTCAATCAACCCTAAAAACCCTAATTAAGTCACCATAATTTCAGTACTGATTTCATCTAGGGTTAACCCTAGTAATCACCCTTCAACTCTTAGCTCGTTTGGAATTAGACCATCAAACTTGGTGAGTTGTTAATTAACATAATTTTGAACAGTAATTTCATATGGTCAAAGCTTGGTCAACGACCTTACACGGTCTTGAGACCGTTTTCCCAAAAAGGCAATTTCAGACCGTTTGAAAATCAAGAAAAAAATCAATTAAAGTTGTTACTTAAAAAGGCCATATCTCCTAATTCCTTTGGAGTTAACCTCTCAATTTTTGAGGGTGATTATCCTACATAATTAGGAATAGATTTATTATACGGTCCACGCTCGGTCAACGGGTCCAAACGATCGTGAGGACCGTTTTCCCTCTCACGGTCCAGAGACCGTTTGCTCACCTCGCGGCCCTGAGACCGTGAGAGCAAGTTAGGGAGACCGTTTAAGAAAGTGAAAAGCGGTGGATTTTTCTTGGAAATCACGCCTTCATGTCCTAGCTCAAGAAAAATACGGATATCCCACGGATTTTCTTGCAAAGTAGCAAAGAAAACTAGGGAACATGAAGAACTATCATCCAACCACATAAAAGAGATGTATATAGTAAAGCATGGGTTTAGAGTTATAAAACCCGCCTAAAGCTTACTCCTTGAGCTCCAAGCTTTCAAGATCCAAGCTCTAATGGCGTCCTTGAGCTCTCACAGGTTGGCCAAGGTGAAAATCTCCAGGGAAGGTCAAGAAAAGATGGCTAGAAAGATAGAGCCATGAGAGCTAGCCATGAAATTGACCTTGAATTCGAGTTTTAACCATGAATTTAGGCAAAAAGAGGGTCCCAAACCTACCTTGCTTCCCTTGGTCGTCCTCCTTAGATCCAAGGCAGTACTTGGTCGTCCTTGGTGAAATGAAACAGTAAGGGAACGAAGGGTAAGTTCCCTTGCAACTAAGGGAAGGAGAGCTTATATACATGGAGTAGGATTTTCAACATTAGTCCATATGTTTTCCATAATTCCAACTAGGTCCTTCCTTCTTTACTTGCTCGTCCCTTCCTATTTATTATAAGGACAAACTTTATCTTAAGGTCAAGAAAAAGAGGCAAAGAAGATCAATCTATTACTAAGGTACATTCATAAAAGGGATATTGCACATATACCCTGATTATTCAATCACAAGGTATATTTCATAACTTGTTTATTCAATTGAGGTGACCTCTTCATCATTTCTTCTCTAAATGATGGCAAGAGTATTAAAAGATACATTAGATGATATATTTTACACATAGCATCCCTTAATTTGGGTAAATTGCATTTTACCCCAAATTAGGGTTTCAAGCACCGGGATTGCTTCCACAGTTGCACCTTGGTGCCCAAGCTTGGGAAATCCCTCAAACTTTACCAAGAAGATTCTCATGATGTCTCAACATCATAGGAACATCTCATCATGTGCAAATTGCAAGCTAACCCTTTCAACTGGGTAAATTTCACATAGGTCCCTGTATATCAAAACAATGCTACATCTTTAAATAAAAAGGAGCAAATACTGAAATATATGTTTCTGAGAAACTTAATTACATGCTCAGAGTTAATCACAAAGATTTAATTACATATTTAGGCAAAACACCTAGGGTTAACTCATAACCCAGGTCAGGGATGTCACAAATTATCCACCCCTTACAAGGATTTCGTCCCCGAAATCGATAAGACATATCAAGAGAAAAGGGCAGGATACTTCCTTCTCATCTCATCCTCTAACTCCCAAGTGGCTTCTTCAACACCACGATGGTTCCAGAGGACTTTTACAAGACTTATATCTTTCTTCTTTAACTTTTTAATTCTTTTATCAAGGATTGACACTGGTCCTTCCTCATAGGATATATCATCATTCAATTCTACTTCCATGGGTTGTAGAACTGACTCGGTGTCTGGGTGACATTTCTTCAGCATAGAAATGTGAAACACAGGATGTAACCTTTGTAACTCAGGTGGCAGCTCTAGTTTATATGCTACTTTTCCAATCCGTTCAATGATTGGATAAGGTCCCATAAATCTAGGAGCTAACTTCCCTTTCCTTCCAAAACGAAGGACCCCTTTCCAAGGCGAGACCTTGAGATACACTCTGTCTCCAACCTGGAACTCTAAGGGTCTACGACGCTTGTCAGCATAAGATTTCTACCTATCCTGTGCAGTCTTAATCTGTTGTTGTATTACTTTAATCTTCTCTGTAGTCTGCTGCACAAGATCAGGACGTAACAACTGATGATCACCAGTCGCAAACCAACACAAAGGTGATCTACAACGTCTACCATACAAGGCCTCATAAGGTGCCATATCAATACTATGCTGATAGCTATTGTTATAGGCAAACTCTATTAAGCTTAGGTGTAGATCCCAACTTCCGGTAAACTGGAGAACACATACCCTCAACAGGTCTTCTAAGGTTTGTATGGTCCTTTCCAACTGTCCATCAGTCTGTGGATGAAAGGCCGTACTAAACCTCAGCTTGGTGCCTAAGGCTCGGTGTAACTGTTCCCAAAAATGACTCGTAAATTGAGGACCTCTGTCAGAAACTATTGTGACAGGAACTCCGTGCAAACGCACTATCTCTTGAACATATAACTCTGATAACCTTTCAGCAGAATAGGTTGTTTTGATAGGTAAGAAATGTGCTGTCTTAGTCAACCTATCAACAATTACCCAAATGGAATCATGTCCTTTGCTTGTCCTAGGTAGGCCAACAACAAAGTCCATGGTCACATGGTCCCACTTCCACTGTGGTATGGGTAAAGGTTGCATTGTCCCTGCAGGCTTCTGGTGTTCAGCTTTAACTTGCTGACACACAGGACACCTCAGAACAAATTCTGCAACATCCTTCTTCATTCCAGGCCACCAATACAAATCTTTCAAATTCCGATACATCTTGGTGCTCCCTGGATGCATAGCATACATGGAAGAATGAGCTTCTTCCAGGATTAACTTCCTCAAGTTGTCCACATCCGACACTATCATCCTTCCATTATAACAAGCTACTTGATCCTCTGAGTCATGGAAACCATCTCGCTTTTCATCTCCATACTCAGATCTAATCTGTTGAACTGCAGCATCACCTAGCTGTGCTTCCTTAATCTGCTCTCTTAGGGTAGGTTTAATATGCATCTCAGCTAACAGACCGGCTAACAATGACACTTTCAACTGTACATTATCTTGCCTTAAAGAGATAAGCATATCTCTCCTAGAGCATACTAAAGAGTTTAGTTGTGCTCTATTCATGGTTGATGTTGCTGATTTCCTACTCAAGGCATCTGCAACAACATTGGCCTTGCCCGGATGATAATCAATTGTACAGTCGTAGTCCTTGATTAACTCCATCCAGCGACGTTGCCTCATGTTGAGCTCATGCTGAGAGAAGATATACTTAAGGTTTTTGTGGTCTGTGAAAATCTGGAATGTTTCTCCATAGAGATAATGTCTCCAGATCTTCAAGGCATGAACCACAGCAGCTAACTCCAGATCGTGTGTCGGATAATTCTCCTCGTGTTTCTTAAGCTGTCGGGAAGCAAAAGAAATCACTTGTTTATCCTGCATCAACACACATCCTAGTCCATTCTTGGAAGCATCACAGAAAACTACATATCCTTTTCCTTGTTCAGGTAGCACTAGCACATGTGCACTTGTCAATCTCTCCTTCAACAGCTGGAAAGATTGTTGACACTTATCACTCCAAGAAAAAGGAACATCCTTCCGGGTCAACTTGGTCAAAGGTAAGGATATAGAACTAAAGTTCTTAATGAACCTTCGATAATAGCCAGCTAACCCCAAGAAACTTCGAATCTCCGTCTGTGTCTTCGGTTGTTCCCATTGTAGAACAGATTCTACTTTTGTAGGGTCAACACGAATTCCCGAAGCAGATATCACATGTCTAAGAAAAGATACCTCCGGCAGCCAGAACTCACACTTGCTAAACTTAGCATACAACTTGTGTTCTCTTAGCAAGGTCAAAGCTTGGCGAAGATGCTGCTCATGCTGCTGAGCATCCTTACTATAGATAAGAATGTCGTCTATGAAGACGACAACACACTGATCAAGGAAAGGTCGAAAAATTCTATTCATGAGTTCCATAAATGCAGTTGGTGCATTGGTTAGTCCAAACGACATAACCGTGAACTCATAGTGACCATACCTTGTCCTAAAGGAAGACTTGGATATGTCACTATCATTAATACGGAGTTGATGATATCCATACCTCAAGTCTATTTTAGAAAAGACGGTTGCACCACGCAACTGGTCAAAGAGATCATCAATCCTTGGTAGAGGATACTTATTCTTTATTGTTACTTTATTGAGTTGTCTGTAGTCGATGCACAACCGCATTGACCCATCTTTCTTTTTAACAAACAAGACCGGAGCACCCCAAGGTGAAGTACTCGGTCGGATAAAACCTCTCTCAAGTAACTCTTGAAGCTGTTTCTTGAGTTCTGCCATCTCGGCAGGCGCCATTCTATACGGAGTCTGAGCTATGGGTTTCATATCTGGGATCGAATTGATTTCAAAATCAATCTCCCGAGGTGGTGGTATACCAGGAAGTTCTTCAGGAAACACATCTTCGAATTCCCTGACTATAGGAACTTCAACAGGATTGGAACTTTCCTTGGTAACATCTACCACATGGGCTAAGAATGCATAACATCCTTGTCTCAACAACTTATCAGCAACCATAGCTGACACAAGGCAGGTGGGCAAAATCTTTCTCTCACCTTGAAAGATCCATGTGTTGCTTTCATCAACAAACACTGCCAACTTGGACTCACAATCCAAGACAACTCTATACCTTTTCAAGGTATCCATCCCGAGGATTATATCAGATCCCTGCATATCAAGTGGTATAAGATCCACTTGAATGCGATGGTCAGAAAAGAAGAGGATGCAGGGAGAACATACCTCCTGCAAAACGGCAGACCCACTCAATGGAGTCTCCAACAACAACCTATCTGTCCTATGACTAACAGTCACATTGCAGTTACGAATCACTTCATGAGTGATGAAAGAGTGCGTAGCACCCAGATCAATCAGAACAGATACAACACAGGATGTAGACATATCAGAATATAAAAGTTCCATCTGACCTGCCACTACCCGTGGATTGACCACTGCTTCAGGTGGGTTCATAGCATAGAACCTCGCAGTCGCGTGGTGTTGAGGTGGTGCTGATGATCCAGCTTGAGACGCTTGTCCACGTCCTCGAGCTGCTCCTTGATGTTGTCTATTCTGAGATCCCTGTTGATTCTGTCTCAGAGGCTGTGTCACACTGACAGGCCTAGAACGACAATCCTTCATCAAGTGTCCCACCTTACCACAGTTGTAGCAACTCCTCTCCTGTTGTTGTGGTCGGGGTGGTCCAGTAACTGACACTGATGCAGAACTGTGAGTTCCTTGAAGCGGTTGACTCCGTCCTCTACCTCTGCTAGGTGTCCATTGAGTTTGAAAACTCGATCTGGGTGGTGGAGGGTTAGGTGCAGAGAATCTAGGTTTCTTGGAATCCCTAGATGAAGAACCCTGGAACTGTGGATATCTTTTCTGAGTTTGTCTCTTCTCAACCACAGATCTCTCTATCCTTCGGACTGACTCAACGAAGGTAGAGAATCTCTCTCGCTTTTCTAAGGCAGACACGGGGGTTGACATATCAGCATTCAAATCCTTCTCAAATCTTCTGATTCTTTCCTCCTCTGTGGCAGCCATGTGCGGACAGAACCGCAGCAACTCCATGAACTTAGCTTCATACTCGCTAATGTTCATCATACCCTGCCTTAGCCTCTCAAACTGAGAGATCTTCTCATCTAGGAAGGTCTTTGGAAAATATCTATTGATAAATTCTCGACGAAACTCTTCCCATGAGAACTCTACTCCAAGTCTCTTCTGCTCTTCCATGTTCCACCAGTGACCAGCACTGCCTTTGAGAAGATAGACAGCATGTCTAACCTTCTCAGCTTCCGGGATGATAAGAACCCTGAAAGCCTTCTCCAACTCTGTCAACCAAAGGTCAGCATCGGCGGGGTCGGCAGTCCCGAAGTACTCGGTAGCTCCAACACGACGAAGTCGTTCGAACGTCTTACCGATACCTTGTGCTTTAGGATGGACAGGTGCCCTAGGTGCAGGCATGGGCATCCGGTCAGTTATGTGTGTCATGGCAGTCATAAACTGCCCGAACATCGTCTGTACAGCTGGGTTACCCATGTCGGCTGGGTCAAACTGGGGTGGCTCTCTTGGTGACTCAGGTGCAGGCTGTTCTATTTCTGGAACCCTTGCACCGCCTCGAGGTGCACTAGCACTACTCTCCGCCACGTACTCATCATGTGGCTCAACCATTCTTATGTATCTTCTTCTCCTGAGGAGTAGAAGATTCTATTAGATAAGGAAGGAGTACTAAAGATAGACTCGACATCCTAAGTCCTATGCCTCTGTAGACTCAACTGACCTAGAGCTCTGATACCACTAATTGTGGGCTCCGATCTCCAAACCATGACATAAACACAATTAAAACTTAGCGGAAGCGATTCGATAAACAACGGAAGGCAAAAATCACGGGAAATTAAAACTTTTCGAGACAAGAGCTTGAATCCATAAAAGCTTCTTTCATGACAACAGATAAACTGTTTACATCTCATGATAATTACTTCTTGAGTAATTATATACATCAAGATATAAAATCTCAAGAACTTATACAAGAGACTCCAAGACCTGAGAGTACATAGGGCACATAGGACTGACTCTAACTACACCACATGGCAGGATAAATCTCCACCTGAGATTCTACTACTGCTCCTGGTGCTGCTGTTGCTAAGACTGGTCACCTGTAGGCTGGTTCCTTCGTCTCCGACGTACACCTAAAAAGTTGAAGTCTACGGGGTGAGACAATTTTACATAATTATCCCAGCGAGAGTTATAACTCTCCGCCAGAAGCTTTATTATAACATCAAAGATTATCTTAAGCAGTAAAGCCTTCAAAGTATTCAATAACAGTTGCAACTATATAACATGAGTTCAACATTTATGAGACATGAAGAAATATGAGCACTATCACAGTGTATCATCAGTCAACTAACTCGTAGTTATCTCTAGCAGGTATACTACGTGGTTGATTATGTTTTACAAACAACATTATGCCCTGTGGAGATGAGGCATACCACTCATATTCCAACTGATCGCTGAGAAGTCACATCAGTACCATACATAGGTCATTAAGAGAGCCGGATTCTCATGACCTTCACCTTCCTCAGTCAGTAAGAGGATCACTTGTAGGACATCTCGTGTCTCTACTACTATAGCTCACCAGGGTAAACTGGTTCTTCGCTATTCTAGAGTCACAGTGGCGTTCTGTACTCTCTTCGTCATCAGGGGATTTCATGTTTATCTCCACTGATACGGATATCTGTGTTTTCTTTGTCATCAGGAGGTTTTATGTTTACCTACCACTGATACGGTATGGAATTATAGTGAAGGATGGATGTATTACACATCTACATCACTTTCCTACACTAGGATGTAAGGTTCTACACATCCATGTACCCCACATACTCAAAAGTATGTGCTCCAGGAGTTCCCTGAGGAAAACTTGTTTCACCATCACTTGATCTCTGACAATGATGGATCTATGATCAGGGCTCTACATTATACTTGATTAGTTAGGTACATTTAGTATTCTCTAACAACATACATTGTTCTCCAAACAATAATAGTAGCATAATAGCTATAAAGGAAGAATACTAAATGTAACATGCCTAACTCATATCAATCATAATTTCTCATCATACTCATCACAAGTCATCTCTAAAGCATGACTTTGATGGTATTCATGGCTCTTACAGCACATTAACTCATGGGATGCCACTGACTGGGCATCAAGTTACTTTTCTTATTCATAAGGCTAACAACATGCCTTCAATGAATATAACATCAATATCCATACCTGGATAAGATCACCTTCACATCTGAACCTGCATGGTTAATTCAACTGATAAAGGTAATACAAAAATAAGGAATACATTTCCCACTCTTATCATAACAGTTAACTCCTCTGATTCTCATCAATTGGAGTTTAATACTCATTTGCATGCCATTACCCTTGAATTAGGGTTTACTATTCACATTACATGTCATCACCCTTGAATTAGGGTTTACTATTCACATTACATTGAATTGAACTCATAATATCATCATGTATGAGTATCATTATCATTGATGCTCTCAGATTAGTTAAAGATTCATCATTCATCATAATTAGGGTTTCTATGACTTCACACAGGTGGATCATACCCTAATTATGCACATTCATGTGTATTGAAGGTTCTTTAATTGAGTTTCCACCTAAAAAGGGTACTTTCTCTCTCTAGAAGTACTTTCTCTCTCCTCATACTAGTAGAGGGTGATAACACCACCCCAAATCAGGTTGGATTAAGTCATCATAGGCTAACATAGCCAAAAACATCGCCACCATGTGATTAGGGTTTGATCTGATCAAGGTATTACTCAATTGACCCTTCAAGGGTATTTCGGTAATTTACCCCATTGATCATCATCATGGTCAAGTCATTAGTCAATTAATCCCTTAATGTCCTAGGTTATCATTAGGGTTTAGATTAGGGCATAAAATGATCCATTTATATCTTCAAATGATTGAGTGAAGTCAACCTTGAATCACCTTGATCGATCTCAACCATCAACCTCCAATTGGTTTGAGATCGTTTGAAAGAGTTGACCGTTTAGCCAATTTTGACTTCCAAGACCGTGAGGGTGTGTTGATCGTTTAGCCAATTTTGACTTTTCAAGACTGCGAGCCCTCATCTTACTCCAAGACTGCGAGCCTTCATCTTATTCCAAGACCGCGAGCCTTCAACTTGGTTTCAATACCGCGAAGGTTATGTAGACCGTTTGCTCACCTTTGACCTCAAGACCACGAGGCCCCTCACGGTCTTGAGACCGCGAGCCCTCTCACGGTCTTGAGACCGCGAGGCTCACATGGTCTCAACCGCTTGGACCATCAACAAAGTTCAATGGTTACAACCGATGATGTCAACCAATGTTGAAGCCCTCAAAAGGTCAAAGTCATGGTGACCAGTTATGGATTAGGTCAATTAAGATTATGATTAACCAATTGGTCATTCAATTGACCCTCTATTGTTGATCAATTAGGGTTGAAGTCGATTCAATTAGGGTCTATCAATGTTCAACCATCAACACTCAACAATGTGCATCAACACAAGGTTGAACCCTTCAATTGAGCTCCAATTGGGCCCAAACTTGGCCCAAACGGTCTTGGGATCATGTGGGTGGACCCCACATGGTCTTGAGACCGTTTTCCCAAGATTTCATCAAAATCTAATGTGATTTGATAGGGGTTGAACCATGATTGAGTCACAAAATCAGAATTTGATTAATTGATAACTTATTGCAATTGGGTCCTTAATTGATCAAATTAGCTTAACCCTAGACCTTCAAACGGTCTTGGGGGATTGTCTTCTCGGTCTTGAGACCGTTTGGATGACCCCAAACGGTCTTGAGATCGTTTAGGTCAATCAACCCTAAAAACCCTATTTAAGTCACCATAATTTCAGTACTGATTTCATCTAGGGTTAACCCTAGTAATCACCCTTCAACTCTTAGCTCGTTTGTAATTAGACCATCAAACTTGGTGAGTTGTTAATTAACATAATTTTGAACAGTAATTTCATATGGTAAAAGCTTGGTCAACGACCTTACACGGTCTTGAGACCGTTTGCCCAAAAAGGCAATTTCAGACCGTTTGAAAATCAGGAAAACAATTCAATTAAAGTTGTTACTTAAAAAGGCCATATCTCCTAATTCCTTTAGAGTTAACCTCTCAATTTTTGAGGGTGATTATCCTACATAATTAGGAACAGATTTCTTATACGGTCCACGCTCGGTCAACGGGTCCAAACGATCATGAGGACCGTTTTCCCTCTCACGGTCCAGAGACTGTTTGCTCACCTCGCGGCCCTGAGACCGTGAGAGCAAGTTAGGGAGACCGTTTAAGAAAGTGAAAAGCGGTGGTTTTTTCTTGGAAATCACGCCTTCATCTTCTAGCTCAAGAAAAATATGGATATCCCACGGATTTTCTTGCAAGGTAGCAAAGAAAACTAGGGAACATGAAGAACTATCATCTAACCGCATAAAAGAGATGTATATAGTAAAGCATGAGTTTAGAGTTATAAAACCCACCTAAAGCTTGCTCCTTGAGCTCCAATCTTTCAAGATCCAAGCTCTAATGGCGTCCTTGATCTCTCACAGGTTGGCCAAGGTGAAAACCTCCAGGGAAGGTCAAGAAAAGATGGCTAGAAAGATAGAGCCATGAGAGCTAGCCATGAAATTGACCTTGAATTCGAGTTTTAACCATGAATTTAGGCAAAAAGAGGGTCCCAAACCTACCTTGCTTCCCTTGGTCGTCCTCCTTAGCTCCAAGGCAGTCCTTGGTGAAATGAAACATTAAGGGAACGAAGGGTAAGTTCCCTTGCAACTAAGGGAAGGAGAGCTTATATACATGGAGTAGGATTTTCAACATTAGTCCATATGTTTTCCATAATTCCAACTAGGTCCTTCCTTCTTTACTTGCTCGTCCCTTCCTCTTTATTCTAAGGACAAAATTTATCTTAAGGTCAAGAAAAAGAGGCAAATAAGATCAATCTATTACTAAGGTACATTCATAAAAGGGATATTGCACATATACCCTGATTATTCAATCACAAGGTATATTTCATAACTTGTTTATTCAATTGAGGTGACCTCTTCATCATTTCTTCTCTAAATGATGGCAAGAGTCTTAAAAGATACATTAGATGATATATTTTACACATAGAATCCCTTAATTTGGGTAAATTGCATTTTACCCCAAATTAGGGTTTCAAGCACCGGGATTGCTTCCACAGTTGCACCTTGGTGCCCAAGCTTGGGAAATCCCTCAAACTTTACCAAGAAGATTCTCATGATGTCTCAACATCAGAGGAACATCTCATCATGTGCAAATTGCAAGCTAACCCTTTCACCTGGGTAAATTGCACATAGGTCCCTGTATATCAAAACAATGCTACATCTTTAAATAAAAAGGAGCAAATACTGAAATATATGTTTCTGAGAAACTTAATTACATGCTCATAGTTAATCACAAAGATTTAATTACATATTTAGGCAAAACACCTAGGGTTAACTCATAACCCAGGTCAGGGATGTCACACTTATATTATCACATATTCAAGAAAATATGTGTTCCAAGTAAAACTCATTTCACCATTCAGCAATTGCTGACACTGGATGGAACTATGGTATGGGCAACTACATGATAATATTCATATTGTTTAATTAAGTGTATTACTATATATTTTTAGCATCAATCAAGTTACAAATAAGATTAACAACAATTACTATAAAGAAAAGCATAAAAGCATTCATCAAACACTTTCATATTCACTGAGTCACATAGCTCACTTAGAATCTCAACCTCTAGTCATCATCTCTCTTGGGTATTCAACCCTTCATTCATCACCGAGCATTGTCACCACTTAGCAGATGATCATTAACTCAAGGTCATCAGACCTAGATACTTATTCACATAGTCCACATAGCTCATTGGATTTGTATCACATAATCACATAACTCTTACTTGACCATGCTTAATGCATTAAGATATTTTCCTGATTATTATATCATGTTATCAACAATTTCAACATATGTCTTTAACCATGAATTACTAAGGAACACATCCTTCTATTGAATTAGGGTTATATTCAATCAAATAGGGTTTCAAGATCTCATTATCATCATGATTACTGGGTCTAGGTATTCAGACCCCTAGACCCCCACATAGTGTTAACACCTCTGTAACAAGTAACTAATATCTCCAGGTTCTCTGATCCAGGTATTCTTCTTTACTTACTGTATAATCATTCCACATAACTCACATAAAACATCTCGTCACCTCATTTCGAGGAAACAACTTATTTTTTAAAGACATTAGTCTACTTGTTATAAAGGTATTCCACACAGCTTACAAGACTCATCTAAGTCTATCAATATAGGACGTCTTAGCTCATATCTTGTGATATTCATCATTTCATGATTCAGGGATAGTGTATGCTTTAGGATGAAAGACCTCTTATAATATCATTGTTCAATCTTACCCATGCTTAGGGTTAGGATTATTTACATCATCTCTCTATGATATAAGAAAGTGCATCCCTCTCATTGTTAGGGTTAGGATCATCTCAATTTAACCGATTATACTTGTACAAGCATATCATCACCCTTCATTAGGGTTGGATTTCTCTTTTATTACCAATTAGGGATTCAAGATCATAATTGTTGGGTTTTAGGGGAGACAGAGAAGGCAGCAGAAACAAAAAAAAATATTCTCCCAAACCCAGAATAAAGGAATCGCGTCAACATCTATACAATAGGAATGATGGTTTGTAGAGGCATACCTTGTCCCGAGGCTTGCTCGGCGATGTTACCTCGCAACTAGTATGATCTTCACCTCCGGTCTTGGACGATGTCTGTGTAGCTCCTGGTCTTACCGGGACTATCGGGATTGACAACTGTCCTCCGAGCAGCAAAAGTCTCCTGCCTCTGAAGTAGTCCACACGGACCACATGGAACTTTGATCTCCTTGTCCCACAAAGAATCAGAAGGAGCTGCACCCTCCTGTCAGCGTACTAGTCACCGACACACTCTCCTACCACCAGTTGCTTTCTGTAGTTGTCATTCCCTTGTTGTGCCTCCCTTATTGGGTAGCACTTGCTCGGGCTCTCTCTCGGTTACTAAAACCAGAGAGAATGACAACTTTACAGAGCAACTGGTGCACTGAGTTGTTGTTCACCAGAGAAGCCCCCAATACCCCTATATATAGGAGGGTCATGGGACAGGGTTCTCTATCCCGAGCAATGTAGGATTAAATAGGAGTAGAAGAGTTCGAGATTTTCCACAAAACAACCAACTTGCGCCAGCTGAACCGATCGTTTCAACCCTAAAATGATCGTTTGGTGACCTCAACCGATCGGTTCACACCTGACCGATCATTTGGGACACCTGAGCCGATCGGTTCATCACATGAGCCAATCGGTTTTTGGTCCTAGTCCAACTCAAATTGACTTTCAAATTTGTCTCTGATTAATCAAATATTAATCCTTGTCCAAATCGAATTTGTACAAGTGAAAAAATTGTATTTGCAAAATAGTCTTATAACTTTCCAAACGATCTCAGTTAGACCAGTTGAGCCGATCGGTTCAACCCTTGAACAATTGAACCGGTCATCTCAGCCTATCTTGAGCCAATCAGTTCATCACATGAGCCGATCGGTTGGGGCAGCAGACTTGTGCAAATCAACCAATCACAGTTTCAATCAATATGATACTCTAATCAATCGATCCAACACCTTGAATACTATGATTTTGAGCTATCAATTAATTGAGTGTTTAATTGAACTACTAAACTCCTTTAGTAATCAATCCAAACATCGTTTGTGGATAAAATCCTCTTCCAGGTTAAATCCTATGTGTGTGACCCTGCAGGTCCATTTCACGTTGGCAGTGAAAATCCATAACACTTATGACTTCACAAGCAAAGAGCGGTGCCTAGTCGCACATCAGTGCTACCCAAGTGAAATATAAAGTTGGAGAACAACTTTCAATCCTACAATCCATGAATGGTACTACAGGGAATGTATAATTCCTTTGTCACTGATATCTTGAATGAACTCAAGGCATGGAACAGTCATCCTGTCAACGTTCATTCACTTTCTTGATCTCAGAGTAGATTGGAGGAGATATGTATGACATCAATATCACATACTGATTCCCACATACATGCGCACGCCTATCTCAATCCTACTCATCAAGTGTCCATGGGTATCAAACTCCCTCAGGAGGGACAAATCCCATATCTATCACTCACCCCTCAAAAGCCCCATGTGTCAAAGCCACCCAATCATCACTTTTATAACAACCCATGTTTCAGGACTGCGTTTGATGATGTCAAAGTGTACCCAATGACATGTGTTGAGTGTAGTGATTTCAGGTCAAAGAATCACACTCACCACCATCACTGTGAGAACTGACTGTGACTACCATGTCATGGTTCCATGTGTCAAACTCACGATGGGTCTGTCTGGTACACTTGTTCTCTAACACGTACCTATGTGTTTGGTTTGATATCTCTATATCATGACTAATGAGATTTTGTCATCAACCAACACTACAATCTAGTCTTGTGTGTCATTGTTGTCTATCTACCTTCCATAATGACATCCGACTAGGGATATAATGAGAATGTACAAACTCTTAGCACCTGTATGATCTCATCGTTCAGGTCCTGAACCTGAAGGCATACGTCATTGAGTACTGTCATTCTCTAGACATTCAATCTGTTCTATCACTATCTCATATGACTAAACCAGAAAGAATTGGAAGCTTGCCTTTGATCTTTATCAAATCATTCTTAATGTATCCCACCAATCATCCCATGATTGGCTCTTAGGGCATACATACCAACAGACTCCCACTTGCATTGTGAGCCAATCACCATTGAATCATATTCATAGTGATCTTCAAACATGTCTCACATGTTACTGTGCTCTAGCGCTAACATAGTGAGTTATGGCAACACCTAGCCAAATTTGGTATTAATTGCATGTCTCTCATCTCTTCGCTGTACGTCACACGTATGAGATGGAATTGTCGTAATATGCGATCTAGTATTCCTTTGCTAACCTTTAGCCATATTGAATGACCAAGTATTCCTTACTTGTCATCAATGACCGAAATATCTATAAGTTCATCTCATGAACTTCCAGATCCATATAGTATCCATTGTTGTTCTCTAATACACAGATACTCGGCCTTTCCATTTAAACGGCTTTATTGGAACGCTTCCAATTATCAACAAACATTCACTTTTACATATCCCATATATATATATATTGCGATTAATTTTCTGTCTTGTTGGAAGTTCGCATCAGTGTAACTCTTTACAGTGAACCCTTCCTTATTTCCATAGAACTAGTACTTCTAAAGTACTTATCAAGTTCTTATGGTATTCCAGTAACCCTTACTGGAATTAGACAAACATCCACTCGTCATGTCCTACATACGAGTTATCAGGATGAGCACATCATATCATCATGTCCTACATACAAGATGATGAATGCATTTTATTTTTTCTATGTCCATACAAGCAAGATAATGGGATGATTACATACATGATAGATCTATATCTATCCTTAGTGTTCCCATTCTTCATAAGAATTGGACACTTGGCCTTGGGATACGAACTCCATGTAACATAGACAAGTTTTCTCCCACTGAATCTATGCATACTGAACCTTTCAGTATAGATTGCCAATGTATGCTTTCTCTTTTCAGGTCAAGAGGTTTTCGAGAACTATCTCTATAGATCTCTATTCCTATCACATAGGAAACGTCTCTATCTTCCTTAAAGAAAATTTCCACTTTGGATTTCCATTCTTAGAACATTTTCATTTCACATCAAAATGTGGAATGTGAATACGCTCCCACTAAATCACAGATCCCTTCTTTATCTTTGACATATCAGTCAAACCCTTTGACTATATTATCAAAGTAAAGATCCAACTCTGAGTTGCTTGTATTCAATCAATCACATTTATTAGTCCATTGTAACTTATAGACTTCATTTGCATTAATGGATTCATAAACCTTATAGGTTGTGTCACGTACACATCCTTGTTTTATTCCTCATAGGAATGTGATTTTAGTATCCATATGCCAAATCTCTTAGTCATTAAGTTGCAATCAACAAGCATCATCCTTCTCAAAATGTAATCCATGTGTCTTAACACTTAAGACTCATTTGCACTTATGGATTTCATCCCAATGGGTGCTACCATCAAGGTCATACCTTATGGTTCACATGGAAGTCATTTAGGATGTGATGGTCATAAACCATAACTCAAAATTCGGTTCCTTATATTCATCTAGATAGTTGACTCATATCATGACCAACTCATCACATAGATAATTGAGGTGTATCTATCAAGGATATAAGAACTCACAACTCCTTGTGATTCTTAATGTCCTTTATTAGTGTGGGGTATTCTTTATTAAAGAAGAAATTAGTTATTTCATAATCATCCTCTAACTCCATAGAGTATGACTCCTTTTGATTTAGACATCACCATGCCTTAATCATGAGTTCACTTATGATACACTATCATAATCACTCATGAGGTTCTCAAACATTTGGTCCCAAGTATTTCATTCATTGATCTCATCAAGAATTAACACTTTACCAAATTCGTACTTCATATATGATATTCTTGAACACTTCAAGATATTCATATTGATATTTCTCTAAACACCATTTGAAGTACTAGCATTAAGTCCAATAGGTATGTAAATACATCACATGTATTGTACATAATAGGATAATCATTCTCCCACTACCTCTAGTGAAGATTGGTTAATCATGTTCAAGAGATTCATGTCTCTTACTGGTTCTCTAACCAAAAGAGTCTAGCTTATCCATCATATGGAAACTAAATAAATTTCTCATGATTTATGCTAATTTGATTGTTTGAGTTATCAATAACTTTTAGGTATCATTTTATCTTATGCATACTAAGTACCACAAGATAAGCAAAGCATTTCCATAAAGAAACATCAACTTTATTAATTGCTATCATTGTCATACAATATGCAAAAATTAAAGTGTTTCTATCCATTGGAAAATATGAAATAGCAGTTCATAACTCTATTACATGCCTTCAAGGCTGAAAATAAACTAAAGTACTCCTATCTATAGTGGCAACACTTGCCCCATTTATTGAGTGCTTTACATTTTATATCTTGGTATCATATACCTAAAAAATGTTACAAGTTTATTTCATGACACCTTCAGGTGGAGACTTCTGTCGCCTCCTTCTTCTTTAGTTCTTCCAGATAGAGCGGACAATTCCTTTTCCAATGTCCTGGCTTTTGACAATGGTGGCAATTGCCTCTCTTGGTCATGCCTCCCTTGGCCTTGAGAGCTGAAGATGCCTTGGGCTCCTGGCTAGCATCAGAACCCTTCTTAGCTTTGCCCTTGCCCTTGCCCTTGCGCTTGGACTTGCCTTTCTTGTTGTTGATCATCATCACAGACTTAGGCTTGTCCTTCTTCATTTGTGTCTCGACTGTCCTCAAATGCCCAACAACTCTATCAATGGCTTCTCAAAGTTGTTCATGTTGTAGTTCATCATGAACTGTATGATTCTCACAACATTTGCAGTATCATACCAATAGCCAACTCTTGGCTCAAAGGGAATCCTCCTCAGTCAGGTTTTTCCTCATACCCAATCACATTGAGTGTGTGAATACCTTACTGGATCTCCTTGTATCATGACATACTAGGACAGTGTCTTGGAGACATCATATGTCTCATGTTGTCACTGCAATTCATAGTTCAGAGAACACGACATCAAGCACTCCACATCAATGGCATCCTCGGTATGTTTCCATAAACATACTTTCAGCCGTTGGTGTGGTGGGATTGAGTTCATCTGGTTCTGGTATAACTAGGACTTAGAGCTTTCACTCTTTGATTGAGAACACTTCTCAACATCCTAACCAGTCGTGGAATTATTCCCATTTAATTTGTTGGTCTCAAAGACCGATCGCAAATAAAGTGATTATTGTTGATTCACCATTTATTATACAAAAGGAAATATATGCAATTTAGTCCAAAAACTCTTTTTTGACTCGATTGATTTGAAAAGGTTTTTACGATATAATTAGGACTTTAATTAATTATCGATCCCACTATTTTTGTTCAAATTGATAGCCCTCACCATCAATTTGGAAGATTGCAACGTACAATCTTCTAGTGGGTCAAGATCCTGAAATCCTCCAAGTCATGAACCAGCTAGGGCTGTCACCCACAACTTAGATCTTCCAGGTAGGCAACTCTTGCCAATTGCATCATATGCAACTCTCGAAAGATGTCATATGCAACTCCTTGCCATGAACACCTCCATGCCTCAAGGTGCTAGATCCTATCTAGGTCACCTTGTTAAGTTTGACCCAAAGCCAACATGATGAATATGCACCCTGCTAGGGAAGACCCACATATTCATCCTTCATGCTTCCACGAGATAGATAGGGCACCACGCTAGGACGTGCCCACACTTGGCCGATCAAGCTTTTCACGTGTGTCACATTTAGAAGGCATCTAAAACTTTAATATTTAATGAGGGATTTGGTTTTTATAGGTATATATACATATCCAATCACCACAATACATAGTACATATCATATACATGTTATATCCTACAGTAAACATGTGAAATGATAAAAGCGATGATTATGGCCATCCTAATGTGATTCCTCGAGCCAAGAGGAATCACGGTCATCTAGGTCTACATCACATGCAACCTATCTATGATGAACTCTGTGCTTTTCTGTTCTGGGTTTGATCAACTCATCTCCATGATTGATCGGCTCGCCATCAGGTTGGCCGTCTGGGTGCCACCAGTCGATCGGTTGGCTCCTCCAATCAATCGGTTCACCTGGTCATCGTGCATCTCTTCCTGGCCGCCACCCACTCGTCTCACTCCTGGAACTGGTCGTCTGGATTGCCAACCGACTATTTCACGCCTTGAACCGATCGTCTCAGTTGTCGCCAGGTTGCCCTGCGTTCTTTGACATAATAGGAAATAAAATCTATCATATTTATATTTAGATTTGAATTGGGAAACCCCGAGTTACATTCAAAGGGAGCAAAGGTATGAAAGAAATATCGAATTATTTCGAGTTACATCAGGAATAGGAGATAGGGAATCAGTGCATAGACCGAGATGCAAGCAACCACATACAACCAAGCACACATACATAGGGTTTATAGGCCATAACCACGCTATACATCCACCACAAAACACGTTTAAGGGTGACGCGTATCGAGTGTATTCATATTACATATCATATATGTATATTGGGATTTGTGGATTTAGAATTGGACATGCATAAAGCCAATTTTATTCGTATCATATGCAATAAATAAATGCGACAAACCAAAATCGATCATATCAATAATCCTAAAGTATAGAGCAGTTGACGTGGCTCTGATACCACTGTTGGATTTTAGGGGAGACAGAGAAGGCAGCAGAAACAAAAAAAAATCTTCTCCCAAACCTAGAATAAAGGAATCGCGTCAACATCTATACAATAGGAAGGATGGTTTGTAGAGGCGTACCTTGTCCTGAGGCTTGCTCGGCGACGTTACCTCGCGGCTTGTGCGGTCTTCACCTCCGGTCTTGGACAGTGTCTGTGCAGCTCCTGGTCTTACTGGGACTGTCGGGATTGACAACTATCCTCCGAGCGGCAGAAGTCTCCCGCCTCTGAAGTAGTCCACACAGACCACATGGAACTCTGATCTCCTTGTCCCACAAGGAATCGGAAGGAGTCGCACCCTCCTGTCGGCATACTAGTCACCGACACACTCTCCTGCCACCAGTCACTTTCTACAGTTGTCTTTCCCTTGTTGTGCCTCCCTTATTGGGTAGCACTTGCTCGAGCTCTCTTTCGGTTACCAAAACCAGAGAGAACGACAACTTTACAGAGCAACTGGTGCACTGAGTTGTTGTTCACCAGAGAAGCCCCCAATACCCCTATATATAGGAGGGTCATGGGACATGGTTCTCTATCCCGAGCAATGTGGGATTAAACAGGAGTAGAAGGGTTTGAGATTTTCCACAAAACAACCAACTTGCGCCAGCTGAACCGATCATTTCAACCCTAAAATGATCGTTTGGTGACCTCAATCGATCGGTTCACACATGAACCGATCGTTTGGGAAACCTGAGCCGACCGGGTCATCACATGAGCCGATCCGTTCGTGGTCCTGGTCCAACTCAAATTGACTTTCAAATTTATCTCCGATTAATCAAATATTAATCCCTGTCCAAATCGAATTTGTACAAGTGATTCAAATTGTATTTGCAAAATATTCTTCTGACTTTCCAAACGATCTCGGTTAGACCAGTTGAGTCGATCGGTTCAACCCTTGAACCGGTCATCTCAGCCTGTCTTGAGCCGATCGATTCATCACATGAGCCAATCGGTTCATCACATGAGCCGATCGGTTGGGGCAACAAACTTGTGCAAATCAGTCAATCACAGTTTCAATCAATCTGATACTCTAATCAATAGATCCAACACCTTGAATACTATGATTTTGAGCTATCAATTAATTGAGTGTTTAATTGAACTACTAAACTCCTTTAGTAATCAATCTAAACATCGTTTGTGGATAAACTCCTCTTCCAGGTTAAATCCTATGTGTGTGACCTTGCAGGTCCATTTCACATTGGCAATGAAAATCCATAACACTTATGACTTCACAAGCAAAGAGAGGTTCCTAGTCGCACATTAGTGCTACCCAAGTGAAATAGAAATTTGGAGAACAACTTTCAGTCCTACAATCCGTGAATGGTGTTACAACAAATGTATAATTCCTTTGTCACTGATATCCCGAATGAACTCAAGGCATGGAATTGTCATCATGTCAACGTTCATTCACTTTCTTGATCTCAGAGTAGATTGGAGGAGATATGTATGACATCAATATCACATACTGATTCACACATACGTGCGCACGCCTATCTCAATCCTACTCATTAAGTGGCCATGGATATCAAACTCCCTCAAGAGGGACAAATCCCATATCTATCACTCACCCCTCAAAAGCCCCGTGTGTCAAAGCCACCCAATCATCACCTTTATAACAACCCATGTTTCAGGACTGCATTTGATGATGTCAAAGTGTACCCAACGACATGTGTTTAGTGTAGTGATTTCAGGTCAAAGAATCACACTCACCACCATCACTGTGAGAACTGACTGTGAATACCATGTCATGGTTCCATGTGTCAAACTCACGGTGGGTCTGTCCAGTACACTTGGTCTCTAACAAGTACCTATGTGTTTGGTTTGATATCTATATATCATGACTAATGAGATTCTGTCATCAACCAACACCATAATCTAGTCTTGTGTGTCATTGTTGTCTATCTACCTTCCATAATGACATCCGACTAGGGACATAATGAGAATGTACAAACTCTTAGCATCCGTATGATCTCATCATTCAGGTCCTGAACCTAAAGGCATACGTCATTGAGTATTGTCATTCTGTAGACATTCAATCTATTCTATCACTATCTCATATGACTGAACCAGAAAGAATTGGAAGATTTCCTTTGATCTTTATCAAATCAATCTTAATGTATCCCACCAATCATCCCATGATTGGCTCTCAGGGCATACATACCAACAATAATATCTAGAATCAAACCGTAATCCATACTCCACTCATCATAGGAGCATCAACACATGCTTCCCCACATATTTACCACCCATGTTAAAGACTTTCTCTCTTATCCTTAATAGGATATAGATTGCATCTTATTTAATTCACCTCTTAAGGTCTGTTACCTTAACATCACTAAACTTAATCACTTAGCATACATCACTTAGATATTTTTTAATGGATTAAAGCATGTATACCATATAGGGTAGCATGATCAATGATACTTATTCTGTTATGCTTGAGAATGAATGTATCATCATAACAAATAATTATTTCATTGTGTGGAGAAATCACACCATCATACCGGGCTTAGGGCATATCCCTTATCATCAAATCATGTAGTCATGTTGAGTTAAGGTATGCTAAATACATACTCATCTTTCAAGTCTTAGATTCTCTCTCATACTTAATAGGATATAAATTTCTTAGTTCATACCTTTAAGGACTAAACCTTATCAATATCAAATAAGTTAAGCTCATTGTATCTCACTATTACATTAATCATACTCATCACTTAGTCAATATTAATAATTGACGACATGCCTACCATATCAAGTAGTATGATTGATAATGTCATTCATATATCATCTTGTAAAATATTCAAATTTATCATGTGGTATAACCACATCCTCATATCGGGTAATAGGCATATCCCCTATTACCATATCGTGCACCCACCTAGGGTTACCTTATCGTGCATCCACCTAGGATTACCATATCCTGTATCCACCTAGGGTTACCATATCGTGTACCCACCTAGGGTTACCATATCGTGTACCCACCTAGGGTTACCTTATCATGTACTCACCTAGGGTTACCATATCATGTACCCACCTAGGGTTACCATATCGTGTACCCACCTAGGGTTACCATATAGTGTACCCACCTAGGGTTGCCATATCGTGCACCATCAAAGGTACCATATCGTACACCATCAAAGGTACCATATTGTGCACCATCAAAGGTACCATATCGTGCACCATCGAAGGTACCATATCATGCACCATCAAAGGTACCATATCGGCCACACATGTGAGCCATCATATCGGTCTTGCATGTTGGGAACCCCTCCTCATTCTAGGGTTTTACACATATCGGGCATAAGGTTTTGTTTCACCTTTGTACTAAGTACAAGTGATAGATATGGGTCATTCATATCGACCATAAGACCTACTATGACTTACCTACATATCGGGCAAGTATCCATATTGGGTCCCATATCATCTTTCCCAAATCTTCAACCCATATCGGGTTGAACAAGAGTAATCAACTCATATCACATAATCATCATCAACCCCAAGATCACTAATCTTATTCAAAACTATAGATAACAATCCTAATTACATATTGGAACTCATGATTATATCAATTGATCATAAGAAACCCTAATTTGTAAATAATCAACAAATTGAATAATTATTGAAGAAGGATAACAATATTGAAGGGTTTGAGTTATATAACCCGCCTCTTATGAGATTCCAAGATTCAAGACTCACTTCCTCACGTTCTAAGGATGAGGATGGACCTTCTCAAAGCTCCAATACTTGGGCTCCAATCTCTTGCATGATATCCTTCATCATCTTGGGCGATATCACCTTAATTGGTTGCTTCAACCTTTCTTGGCCGATATCTCTCTTCTTTGTCCGATACCACTCAAACCTCTTCACCATGGGCAACATAATAAGTGGAGTTGCATGATACAAGAGAAAGGGCACTTGCTAGATCTGAAAATCTTGCCAACAAATGAAGGTCAAGGTATTTATACTTGAGGTTCATTGAAAAGAGAGTCATAGGTGTCACTTACTTAAGGTGCTTCATGCCACCTAGCCATGCAAGGTCAAAACATGCTCTTGCATGCATGCCACTATTATTTTCCATGCAAAAAGGATAAAGAAAAGATAAAGGGGCGGCCCTTGAGTTGCCTCCTAGGGCAAGCTCTCTTCCACTAACTTATTATTATTATATTCCACTCCATCATTTCCAAGGGAAAGCAAATCGATGCCTTATTCTCCCTTGAAGTGTCTTTCCCGTCATGGGCCAAACCAAGGCTCCACAAAACCGATAGGATGCCCTCCTTATAGCTCTATGGCCGATAGGGGCTCCTTTCCTTAGTCCTCAATCAATATGGCTCATATGTATGACTTCAACTTATGCCTTTTCATGTTTTCTTCATTATTAAGAGTACTAAACTCCAAGATGCTTCAAACATATTGCCTCCTTCTTTCTCTTTCCTCTAGGTAACACTAAGTAAGAGTAGAAGCAATGTAGAGGTGGTAAATTACACATTAGCCCTACATTTTGTACATATTGCAAATTGTACCACAATTGATGTACTAAGCACTTAGCATTTTACACAAGTTCTCAGTTAGGGTTTAGGCTTTGCACAAGCCACCACTTAGCATCATATTCTCTTTCATAACATATAAAACACTCAGAATATATTCAACATTTAACGTTTGCAACATGACCCTTATCTTGGGTAAATTTTACTTTTCACTTAGATTATCATTTAATGCACACATAGTATGCATATAAGCTAAATTTTGAGAATCAACTTCACAAAGGCCTTAATTGCTTTTCCCAAAAGATAAGAACAAATTGTAAGCAACTTACTTAAGCAAAACATCTAGGGTTAGGCCATAACCTAGGTCAGGGGTGTTACATAGGTAGTCCGTGTAGGTCCTTATAAATTTTGAAAGTTAATCCACTCGTGTGTTGTTTGCTCGTGGAGTTGCATCTAGTCAAATTCTAATTGAGTAGTGTGTAACACCATTAGTAGGGACACACCACTTCCTCACTAGGTAACCTCCTTCTCAACAAGTTTTCAAACCAAAATGATGTTTTATGACTACACAACTCATTTCCTCTATCAAAGGTTATGTAAAAAAGCATTTCCCTATAAGTAATTTCTATGATTCAACCACATACTCTCGATTTAGCACATAATTGATATTATATCCTCTGACCCTTTCAAATATACATTATTTCTCCTAAGATCATTGAACTAGTCAACAAGACATCAAAAGTCAAACAATACACAAAAGCCTCCTTATAACTTGGACTTACTGAAAATGTTACTAGAATTACATTAAGTCACACTACAATCCATTAATTTTTAGATGAAAGTGTCACATATGAACATTGATTATAGAAATGGTGGTGGGGTCAAAGTAAGCCATAATGGATACAAAGAAGGTCACAAGTGAAATTTGAGAAAGGATTAGTGAAAATTGACCTTCTGCCACATGACCATGACCGGATATGTGCCCCCTCAATCAGACTTGTTCCAAAAAGACCAAAATGAGCATAATTCCTCAACTTGACCATGATTGGAACTATCCTTTCTCAACTGGGTCAACCACTTGGGTAATGTAACATCCCTGACTTGGGTTATAACCTAACCCTAGAAGTTTTGCCTAAACATGTAATTATATACTTGCGAATACTCCCTGGCATGTAATTAAGTTCCTCAGGAACATATACTTTCAATTTTTGCTCCTTTATAAACAAAGTCGTAGCATTGTTTTGTAATGCAGGGACCTGTGTGCAAATTACCCAGTTAAAGGGGTTAACTTGCAATGTTCACATGTTAAGATGTTCTTTTGATAATAAGACATCATATGAGTGAATATGATGAAGTATGATGGATTTCCCAAGCTTGGGCATCAAGATGCAGCTTGTGGAATGATCCTTGTGCTTAAAAACCCTAATTTGGAGTAAAGTGCACCGTTTGGTGGTTGAAGGTTGAAACCGTTTGGAAGTTTTCAATGTTGTTTATACTTAATCACTTGAAGATGTAATTGGTTCAATAATGGTTTGATCTAAACCCTAATGGTAACCTAGGACATTAAGGGACTAAGTAACTAATGAATTGACCCATGATGGTGATCAATAGGGTAATTTACCAAAATACCCTTGAGGGGTTCAATTGAGTAATACCTAGTTCTAATCAAACCCTAATCAGTTGATAGTGATGTTTTGGCTTATGCTAGTCAATGAGGACTTAGCCCAACCTAATCTAGAGTGGTGTAATCACCATCTATTAGTAAGAGGAGAGAGAAAGTATCATAAGAGAGAGAAAGTACCCTTTTATGGTGGAAACTCAAGTAAAGTACCTTCAATACACATGAATGTGCATGATTAGGGTATGATCCACCTATGTGAGATCATGGAAACCCTGAATATGATAATTGATGAATCTTAATCTTATCTGAGGACTTTAATGATAATGTTTCTCATACATGATAATGTAATGAGTTCAATTCACCATGGGGTGAATAGTAAACCCTAATTCTAGGGTGATGACATGTAATGTGAATAGTAAACCCTAATTGATGAAAATTGGGGAGCTTGACTCTTCTAAGAGTTCTGAAGTATAACTTTTAGAATGAATTGTTTATTTTTATCAGTTAATTAACCATGCAGGTTGTCATGAGATGATGATCATATTCATGTATGGATTATGATACTATATTCATTGAAAGCATGCCTTAGCTTTATGAATAGTTAAATATCCTGATGCCTTATTAGTGGCATCTAATGAGATTTATGGGCTGTGAGAGCCGTGAGTATCATCAAGGTCATGCTTAACAGATGACTTGTGATGTAATGATTGAGATATGATAATTGATGTGAGTTAGACTTGTTACATTTAGTATTTTGTTTTCATAGCTGCCATGCTAGTGATTAAATGTTTGAGAACATGTATGATGTTAAAAGAATACTGAAATGTACCTAACTAATCAAGTATAATCATACCATGCAAAGCCCTGATCATAGATCCATCATTGTCAGAAAGCAATATGATGGAGAAACAGGTTTTCCGAAGGGAACTCCTGGATCACATACTTTTGAGTATGTGGGGGAATATGGATGTGTAAATCCTTACATCCTAGTGTAGGAATTGATGTAGATGTTTCTTAATCCATCAACCCTTCACTACATGCTGTAACATCCGAGGAAACACAAACACCGCATCGATCAGAGGTAAACAAGAAACCTCTCGATGACGAAGAGAGTACAGAACGCCACTGTAACTCTAAAAATAGCAAAGTACCAGATTACCCTGGTAAGCTATAGTAGCAGAGACACAGAATGTCCTGCAAGTTATCCTCACTCTGACTGAGGAAGATGAGGTCATAAGAATCCGACTCTTTTGATGACCTAGGTATGATATCGATGCAACTTAACAAAGTGATCGATTGGAGTATGAGTGGTATACCTCATCTCCACAGGGCATAATAATGTTTGAAAAATATAATCAACAACGTAGTATATCTGTTAGGATTAACTACGAGTTACTTGATTGATGTTACACTGTGTAGTACACATATTCTTATTATTTCTTAAACGATGAACCTCTGTTTATTATCAAACTGTTGTTGAATACTTTGAAAGCTTTTACTGCTTAAGTTATTCTTTGAATTGTTATATAAAGCTTCTAGTGGAGAGTTATAACTCTCGCTGGGACAATTATTTAAAATTGTCTCACCCCGTAGACTTCAACTTTTAAGGTGGTCGTCGAAGACGAAGAAACCAGCCTACAGGTGACCAATCCCAGCAGCAGCAACACCAGGAGTAGCAGTGAATCTCAGGTGGAGATACTGACTGCTGAGTCATGTTGTTAGATAGTCCTATGCCGTCTCTGTACTCTCAGGTCCTAGAAGATATTGGTCTGAGATTTTGTTTTAACTCTTGAGATTTTGTATCATGATGTGTATAATTACTCAAGAAGTAATTATCAGAGATGTAAATAGTTTAAATCCTTTTTCTATGGAAGAGGTTTGTGGTTTTAAGCTCTTATCTCAAAAAGTTTTAATTTCCCGTGATTTTTGTCTTCCGTTGTTAATCGAATGCTTCCGCTAAGTTTAACTCGTATTTATATCGTGGTTTGGAGATCGGAGCCCACAAGTACGTATTCTCAAATTTGGTTGGGTTTAAGACACCTCAATTGGGGTCCCTCAAACATGGTCAAAACATAACAAAACAAATTATCAACTCGACATGCCAATTTGGTCACATCCTCCCAAACCTGATTGAGCTAGATCCACCCTTGAATGGGTTTGTGTCGCACTACTTTTGGTTTGAGTCATACCCGGTCCGGTTCCAGCCACATCTTCATGGGGTCAAGCTACACCCTATCGGATTTGAGAGTTGCATTGATTCAAGCTATGCTTGTCTGAGTTCACATCAACATTGTTCAAACATGTACTAAGATATTCTCCTTGACTATATCAGACGTAACATGAGTCCAAGGCTCCAATGAGGTTGAGATTATGCCAAACCAGTCTAGGTTTACATCATGAGGCTCACAACCCTTTACACAAATCTCAAGGTTCTCATTCATCAAACATTCTATCACATTCTCAGTTCAAACCAGTCCATGAACAACATAGAGGTCAAACAAACAAAGATCAAGGTCCACTAACAATCATGGCCCCGATGAATAGATGTATATGACGTCATATCTTATCAGGGTTTGTCACTACCATGATATCTCACCAAGGTCCATCTCATACTCATGACATTCTTGAAACATCATCATTTGGGATTTCACCCAAAAACACAAACCCTATCTCAACTTTGGGGTTTGATTATCCATATTTTATTACATAACAAAATCCTATTACATATTATTCAATCTGACACACATATCCATTATAAGTATGATACTTGCATAAGCATGAAATGGCATTCCTCATGTTACATCTTGAATAATTATCAAACAAACATAACAAAAGGGATCATCATCTTACAAAACAAGTTTAATAAGAAAACCAGAACACATGTGTTTGGAATCTACCCCCATTAAAGAATTTTGTCCCCAAAATTTGATATGAGGAGGAAGAGACACATTAACCTTGTTGGATCATTCTCGATTTATAAAAGGACTTTTTTTGGGAAATCCTTAATTAAATGACCATACTTGCTACAAAAGAAATGCCCTTTAGAGTCATCTATTCAACACTGTCAATTGTGGCAATACTTAGAAGTGGGGCATTGTCATCTAAGCACTTGAGCTACAACTAACATGCTACTACCAAAAATAGGAGAAACATATGGCTTAACATTTCTCACAATAGGAGAAAAATCTAGTAGAAAAACAATACCACCCATTGCACTAACTTGCACCTCAATGGCACAACATCCTCAACCTTCTTAGCCTCACCTTATGAATCTGAATAGGGCACATCCTCATCATAATTTGCCTTCTTAGAGGTCATTTGTGTCTTGTTCAACAATGAATCTCTCTCAATTCAATTGGTAGATCCTACAAACATCATGAACCTCTCGCAAGACTCGATATGGCTATCCATTATTGCAAATAAATGATTATATCATCCTCAAAATGACCGATCTTATCCTCATTTGTTACTTCCAAGTGAAGACAAACCTTAATGAATCAAGGAAATGTGCCACGTATACATTCATAATCATATTATCATATCTCAAATTTTAAAAAACAAAATCTTGTCTTTAATAAATGACTCAAGAATGTAGTCACTCTCAGACTCTTTCTTAAAGTTGCTCCACAGAGATTGATATGGTCTTTTGGCTTGTACTATATATCACCAATGAATTGCACCTCCTTTCAAGGAATAGACACATGCAAACTCTTATCCTCCTTAGGTATCTTTATGATATGGAAGACCTTTTGTAACTCTCTCATCCACATGTTAGTGTATCCACAACACTTCAGGCAAAATATGTGGCTTGCAACCAGAGTAGATGTTCATAAGTCCTCTCAACATATTTGTGTTCAATAGGTTTGGGAAACTTGGCATCTACAACTACCAACAAAGCATCAACTAACTACTCATTTAGCATCATAACATGATGGGAGGGATGAATGCTCATGTTCATCTTAATGTCCTTTTCTCAAACTTTTTTCTTCTTCTAAAATCCATGTCAGCATCAAGCAAATATCAACTTTTGGTTGTAGAACAAGACAAATTTGAGTGACAACATATAGAGACATCATATCTGATTGATTTCACGAGCACTAGATCTTAATAAGTCATGTGTCTATCCACAATTTATCTTTCAACATAGACCGTAGTATTGATGTCCTTATAGACTCCCTAAACCTAGATTCTGATATCAGACTGCAACACCCACACCTAGATTATCCAAAATAACCTAAGATATGGTACCAAGGGGTATCTCATTCTAGAAACCAATACCAAAACTACCAAACCTTGGATAATGCTTATGAGATAAATATGAAATATATCAAAATCATGAGAAATAATCAATACACTACAAGTGATTGTTGATTGCCAAAGGCAAGCAAGTTTTAAATAATTTAAATGTCTTAACTCGTTGATCACCCACAAGTATACGAGATCAATTGTAGTCAAGTTGAAACCATATGGAGCTAGTTAGCTAGGCACAAAAATGTTAACTTTCTACAATCTAGATCGGTTATAATAAAAAGGTTGGTTTTGGATCAAACTATATTGCGAATATGAAATGTTTCAAAAATGCGTCAGGTGTCTAATCTTAATTAAGAATGACAATGAGATGGTTTTGGTCCTTCCATTCACACCCTCAATATTTGTTATTTATTAAAGGAGGTGTAAGATGCACCTTGTGTTGGATTAAACCACATGTTAAGTGAATAAAATCCCCACCCTACCATTTGGTGGGTAGTGATACGTGTTGAGTGATAAGAAAAGGAGTAGCCTACTCCTAATAAAATGGCGAACAATGAATCTGGACTCCCATTCACAACCCGACTGCATCCATATAAATTTTCAGTTACAAAAACCTAGTTGAAAGGCAAACCGCTCGAATGAATGTCCGCAGTCATCACGGGGACCCAAACATCCAAATATTTGTACATGACATGAGATGCACCTTTTTAATAACTTTTTCCAACATGCGTCGAACGATGCAATCTATGCCCCACAACAACAACAACAACAAATATTCCACACATTCCACTCCTACCTCCCTTACAAATTCCAAACAACCCTTGTATTCTTCCTTATGGTATGTACTTTGAAACTCTCTACCATGGTTTCCATGTAAGATTCGTCTTCCTACTAGTCCTCTAGTCACTGATCGTCGGAGTTGAAGCAGAGCATAGCGTCACTAGGAAAGGTTAGATCTTTTGTTCCTCCTGACTGCATGGTAGCCACCATCATCTTGTTAACCACATCTACGATAATCATGTCATCACATGCAAGTAGACAACAAGATAGAGCAATAGTCTTGATCGACAATGATGTCACAAACGTCACCTCCTTAACCTCCTCGGGGGAGTGCCATTTTTACCGTACTAGTTGGGCGCAACCTTTGCCTACTTGCCGGTCTGCATCATCCTGGGCGGTCAGTCGACAATACCTCCTTTGTTGTCTCCGACCCCTCCATTGTGCTACTCCTTGTATGGCACACATCATCACCATATGGAGTTGTAGGATGCTGCTTCCTCTTTCTAAACCCTAGATGCATTTGGAAGAAGCTTCACTGCAAACGACATCTACCGCCTAGGAAGACTTCACAACAATTGTTGACTCCGCCAACAATAACACCCCACATGCAACCACCATATAGAGAATGTCCTGAAAGCAAAATGACAAGCTGACTACTCTACATACTATAGGCCCAGAGGGTTGGGTGATCGGTTAATTACCACCACCCATTCTGATATTTTTGGTCACCTGACCATTAATGCCAGCATGGAGGTGGTTATACAGTTTTCAAGTTTGGTACGAGTGATGGTTGCATGGTTAATTTTACCATTCATACTTTCATTCTTATTTTAAAAAAGAAAACATAAATTTTCAAGATAGAGTTTTACATTCTAAAAGACACATGCATAATATTTCATGTGCTCATGTGTGTATTTACTACTCTACCTTTCTTATAATAAAGAGCAGTTCACTGCTTGAGTTTAACGACTCTTCTGCTAGTTTCAACTATGAATATGTTAGCTTCATGTGTCCGTAAGTTTTAATTTCATTTTACAACTATTAACTTTTAGCTTCGTGTCAGATAGGTTAAATTTTATTTTTATAAGCATCAACTTTTAGAGATAATAATGGCTTTATATTATGGAGTTTGAGGAGTGTATGTGTTAGCTGAACCTACTAGCATGTGTTTATTTAAGGCGGGAGTCAATGTAGAAAGAGTCACGTGGCAATTAATCAAGTTGCACTTTCTAGCAAACTATATGTAAATTATTGTGAGCACTAGTTATGTATTAATTATTAACATGCATATGTCAAAGAAAGAGAGTTGAGACAATTTTGAAAATGACTCACTACATGTGAAAGGAGGTAAATTGACAATTAATCAGATTTTTCCCTTCTTAACAAGTTGTATGTAAATTATTGTGAGTACTAATCATGAAGCTCACAAAAATATACTTGTTTTCTTTCTTGTTATTTTTTATATTTTTTAATAGAAGTGAGCTTGCACATGCGAGAAGGGAAGCAAAGGTAATCTTGATAATGTCATGCTACAAAGTCAAGTGACTGTTAATTGAACCATTCTGTTTTATTGGGTTGTACATAAATTAATAAGAGAAATAATTATGAACCTACAAAAAAATTGAATTTAAATGTGGTCAATCTTAGTTAACATTTAGTTCATCAACATGTTTAACCTTTTTATTTATATCCATTGCATTTCAAGTTATTTATTTGTTTTTTACTATTTGTGTTATTTTTCTTAGCAATTAGCATGCATAGAAAGAGCAGGGGGACAAAAATAATTCTAATAATAACATTGTATGTATTAGAGAGTGTGCGGCTAGCTTGTTAGTCAATTTACTTGTTAGGAAGTGTCATCTAGCTGTCAGTCTGAGTTATTCTCTTTGTAAGTTGTATATAAACTATAATGAGAATTGAGAACTAACGCATACAGAATTAAATTTGCAATAAATCAAATATTTTTATTATGTGTAATAATAACATGTAGCGGGATTTTTTTTGTACCAATTCAACTACCAATCTATCACGTACTTTCAGCTAGTATAATTATAAAACTGAGCTTTTTTTTAAATTAAATTGAGTTCATGAATCGTGATTTAGTCTTTTTCTTACGACCTCAAGAAGTATGGTTGATTGTAAATTTTGGCCCACGTATCTGTTTACGTGTTAAGCCTATTCCGTAAGGAAATTAACAAGTGGTTTTTCCGATCATGATCCAATCAACTCATATATTATTCTTTTCAAGTATTCTTTTCAAGTTTCTTCACATAAGAAACAAGTGGGATAGGGAGTCGTGAAGTCGGAGTTTCGTGTCAGGATTCTTCCCGACTGCAGACAGGGGTGGAGACCAACAGAGAGTCGAAGTGCGAAAGGGATTCAATTTAGCTGTTTACCCTGTCCGATCTGTAATTTGATATAGCTTGTATACAGGGAGAGTTCGGGTTTTGAACGCTAGACGCGCCTACTTCTCTTCTTATCGATCAATCCCCCGCTGGGTAAAGAATCGAAGGGTAGATCGTAGCAGACATGGTTCTGACTCAGAAGCTACACGAGGCCTTCAAAGGCACGGTGGAGAGGATAACTGGTCCACGCACCGTCTCCGCCTTCAAGGAGAAAGGCGTTCTCAGCGTCTCCGAGTTCGTCCTCGCCGGCGACAACCTTGTCTCCAAGTGCCCCACCTGGTCATGGTACACGCAACTCCCCTTGCAGCCTTGTTCGACTGCATTTGTGGCGCAATATATGATTGGTTTGCCCATGAATCTTATTTGGCGGCTTTGTTGAAATACTCTGGGTTTTCACACCGAATTGGATATCGAGTTTGGGTTTTTAAAAATCGCATCTTTCCTAACGATTCGTTGTTGCGGAGTTCTAGAATTTGACCTGGATTTTGTATTGGGCAGGGAGGCAGGAGAACCGGGCAAGAGGAAATCTTACCTGCCAGCAGACAAACAGTATCTGATCACTAGGAACGGTATGCGTTATCTACATCTTCTGATTTCGTACCTCACTAGCAATAAAACCAATTTCTGACGGGTGTCAATTGTCGTCAAATCCCCAGTACCTTGCCTCAAGAGGGCAATTTCTGTGGAAGAGGAATATGAAGCCGCTGGTGGTGAAGTGCTCCTCGATAACGACGATGAGGATGGGTGGCTTGCGACACACGGCATACCCAAAGGTGAGTATTGAGTTTGCTGACAAGGGCTCTTACATGACTATATCCGTGTCCTATCAAAATAAGCCAGGAAACCGCTAAAGGTTTGCCTGGACGGGCATGGACTCTCACTTCTGCATTCCATATAGAATCGAAACCTACCGAGGAGGAGGAAAATTTGCCTTCAATGGACTCGTTAGATATCAACAAAAAAACGGCCATTCGAGCTATTCCCTCCTATTTCGGTGGAGAAGACGAAGAGGATATCCCGGATATGGCAGAGTTTGAAGATTCAGACAACCTTCTTGAGGCGGATCCGGTATGCATATAAATTCATTATCCCCAGTCCCAAAAGCTCTGGTTTCTCTGTATACTACACCGTCAAGCTGCATTATCTAGTCATGCCAGTACCATATTTACGATGGACCCACTTTGGTTGTGACATGCAATTTTGTTCTTGTTATTAGTCTTTCAATAATTGTTGCTTTGTGTTTCTGCTACAAGCTAAGATGTTTGGGCATGGGCTGATTTGCTTGGTCTGGGCCTAAAACCATAGAATATAGTGATCTTAGGTGTTGGAAACATCCAAATCAAACCAGACTGCTGTAGCAGGGTTTGATCATACTAAACCAGACTACGACATTCCTGTTTGGTTTCTTAAGCCAGTAGTCTCTTTGGAACTGTCAGAAACTTAGGCACATAAATCTCTTAAACATAATTATTAACAGAATGTGTGCAAGTAGTGGGCACCTACTTGAGGTCAGTGTGGTTTGTTGGACCCCCTGGCTGGCAGAGATTATTCTTGCATCGCATTGAGGTCCTTTTCATGGCGTCTTTTCTGTTAGGGAATCCATGAGTGATTGCTATTGAGGTCAGGGTCTCAAGAACTGTAGCTCAAGGTAGCTAGTCTTATGCCTCTACTTCAGTTGGAACTCAATAAAGGATCAGAGTAAAAATGGAATATTGTTTCAGTTGAACTGCTCTAACAAATTGGATGGATAAAAAACTATGTGCTCTTTGTAAGGTTAGATAGATGATGTCCTAATTAACATCATGGATTCATTATTTCTCAATTAGAATATCATCCGGAGCAGTTCTTAGTGAAGAAGAAGGATCCATGTAGCTGACCCCAACATGGTTGCAATTGAGGCTTAGATGAGATGACAGTCAGTGATGCTTTGCTTAACATTGTTCAGTTATTTGTTAGTATACATATTTTACTAATATATCTGACCTATATTACTTGGATAAATACTAGCATTAAGTTTATCTGTATGACATATGTTACTTATAATAATAATATATTCTGAATTTCGGACCTTAGGTACATTATTCTTCCAAATGGAGAAAAAACGATTTAGTTAGAGAGGATCATTAAGAGTTATTGGGCCGTGGGAGCACACCCAGGTGTCCAGACACCCCAAAGGAGTGTGCCAGGACCTGTCTTATGACCTATATGTGCCTCGGCCCATTTTTGTTGGTTTGCACACCTATTTATGGGTTTTAAGGTGTGTTTTTAGGGTTCAAGTGTCCCTCCTAAGGACTGTTGTCCATGTTACACTGCCTAACGCTCTGATTTTAGAGATTAGTACCCTAAAATGTTCATTTTGAGGTTTTACCTTGGTTTGTCCTTTTAATTTATCACATGCAGTCATTATTAGACTTTATAATAATCAGAGTATATAAGATCATAGTATCTATATTAGAATCGTTAATACTCAATATAATTGTGAAAGAATATTGTATTGAACTGATTCGATTAGATTAGATGAATAAAAGTGGTACAACCCTGTCCTATATATAGGAGCAAGGGAGAAACCTTGAGAATTGAGACTTAAGTAATCTAAACGGGCCGAGACACTAAAGGCCCACTAACTAATTAACCTGTTAATTAAATAGGCTAATATATACTCTTTAACACTCCCCCTCAAGCTGGATTGTGGGTGAAACACATGTCGATAAAACGATAAAAGAAATGATAAATGAAAGAAAGATAAATATCACTCCCCATACAAAAGATTGATACTCCCCCTTAAACAATAACTCCCCTAAATCATACGATGGCACCTCTTTTCTTTGAAATTGTATTCTGCAGGCTAGAGATCCTCGAGCTTTGATGAAGGTCTTTTGGAGTGCATCTGGAATGAAAAACATCTAAAATGGAACCTGAATACTGCAAAAGTAATTCACCACTTGGAGCAAACGATCATCAATACCACGACTACGACAACTTTACTGGAATACATACTTAACGCGACACGAACGTGGATACACAGTGTCGATGTAGCAGTAGCGGAATCTTCAAATTGTCTGGAAAGACGTGCATAATGTGGCACGAACACGAACGGACGATATGCTGGTGATACGATGCAGGTACCATAACTCTGTCGCATGAACCTTGGGAGCTTGACAGGAAAGGAGATATCATCCATCAAGGAAAGTCCCAAGAAGATCAGCGGAAGGTGATGCTAATACAACAGATGCAGTTCGAAGAAGACGTGATAAAAATAGCTCGGTGACGATAAAACTGGATGAATCAACCTTGCAAATGTAGACTTGGCAGGCTTGAAATTGCCGAGCTTCTGAGAAGTCTGAAGAAGCACCTATCTGTCTCTCATGAGTGCAGCAAAAGTGATAATGCTGTCTGAAAGTGGAGAACAAATGTGCTGAACAATACGAAGCTCCATAGTAGCCTGGAATAAGTAGCCTGAATATATATATCATCTCTTCTCATACTCTCTCATACATATTCTATCACTCTCTTTCTCTTCTCATCTCTTCCTCTCCTCTCTATCCCCGCACACCAAATATGACGAGAGTGAGTGTTTGGTGTGGAGAAAAAAATATATGACCTCCCCGCACATGGAAAAAGGGATACACACATGATGGGTGGGTGGGAAAGGAATTGGTGGATTTGAGAGGAATTTGTGATATGGAGATGTGCAATATGTGGAGAATGAAATCGAAGACCAGAGGGCGGAGCCCCCACGAAAAAGTCGATTAGGCTTAAAATTGGATCTGATAGCAAAAGATAGGATCGATTAAGGATTCAAATAACTTCAGACATATTGTATAGGGGGCAGTAAAAATATTGGGGTTGTTTGGTAGCGTTGGAGAGTGTTGGGTGATCGCCCGCGGTAGTCGGCAGCTTAATGGGCATAGATAAATGGATGGCGACAACAGTTTGGTTAGAGTAGTGGCTGATCAGATTGGCTGATGGCTAGTGCCAACCGTGGCTGTAGCAGCGAGATGACGAGCAGTAGATGGTTGGATTGTGTCGCTCAGTTGATGTAGCACTTGGCTGCAACGAAGGAGATGATAAAGGTCTCATGCGTGGCTCCGGAGATATTGCAGGCCATGAGACCGTAGAGCCAAGGGCGGAGCCTCTCCATGAGCGACAACGAAGGCTGATGTTGAGGGCGTCGGCGCGATGCAGCGGTAGAGGCGATGGCCACTGTGATTTGCGGCGGTGTTATCTGTTGCTGTCCGGCAGCTGTTATTGATGGGCGACACAAATTGTTACGACGGTGGCGGCTATTACGGAAGACGGAGCCGCCTGGATAGATAGTGATGGCGCTGGGGAGCGGCGGTGTTGCTGCTGGGTATGGGCAACACTTGCACGAGATGCAGCTACTTTTCGAGAAAGAAGATAGGTGATGCTGGCCGACAGACTGATGGCTGCTGGCCGACGGATGGCGGAGGTGACGATGGAGTCGGACACGTGATGGCCGGTAAGAAGATCATCGACAGTCAGCTTTGGATTTGGAAAACATAGATTGCATGTCGGGAATTGGCGTCGACATATATGTGAAAGTGGGAGAAAAAGAGCCATGGAGGCCGAAAGTGCCTAGCGGGCAGTCGACCTAAACCATGGCGGCGACGGTGGGCGGCTGCAGGCGGGCTCTCCCCCTGTTGTTCTCTCTCGGAGAGAGGCGGCGACTGGTCTGGGGCTGTGTTCTTCGACGACTAGGAGAGGGAAGCAAAGGCGGGTAGGAGAGGAGGGAAGCGGAGGCGGCTAGGGTTCCTTCAGGAGCGAACACACTCTGATACCATGTGAAAGAATATTGTATTGAACGGATTCGATTCGATTAGATGAATAAAAGAGGTACAACCCTGTCCTATATATAGGAGCAAGGGAGACACTAAATGCCCACTAACTAATTAACCTATTAACTAAATAGGCTAATATTTACTCTTTAACAATAATGTAAGGCTCATAAGGGCGGAATTTACTGAATATTAAATCTTTGAATGGTTAGGCTAATTTAGACCTGCTAATTTGAACGATCGCCATTACTTTGTTGAAGACTTGGATATTGTTACACGCTTGATTGACCAAAAAAAAAAACTTCAATTGCTGTGTGGAGTCTGTCTGTTATACATTAGAGCTGTTTTCTGTTTATACATGGACTACTATAAGTTATAAACTGACAAAATTTAACTTGGATATATTTATGTATGGCTTAGGGCTTATTTTTGAAGATGAACCATAAAGGTATGCATATAACCCTAAGATATGTGTAGACTTGTGCCCATAAAAGTGTACAATACAAACAAACATACACTCCCCCCATTAAGATAATAATGCCTTACAGATGCTTATATAAAAGTAGTCAAGACATAAACAATACACAACTTTATGTCATTGTTTACTATTTTAAGTTTCCAAAATACCAATTTGAGCATTACAAATATGTTTAGTAATTATTGGAGCAACTTAATTAAGAGTCCTCAAATTCGGATTAGACTCTACTAAAGGGAAGTGTTGGAGCTTTATTTCATAATTTTAGTACAATCTGATGATTTAATATTACTTTCAAATCATTATAAGTACTATTTCGTGTTCAATTTTTTTAACCTTACGACTTGCTAAATCATGAAGAGTTACTATTTTTTATAATGATTCTACTTCACTAGTTTTTTGATGAATATGGTACAAATTAAAGAATATTAAGACGCACCTTGCGTGGAGCCTTGGTGCCACAATGCTTTATCACACTAACAAGTACGACTAAAACAATGGCAAGAAACACCTCCATATCAAGAGTTAGGAGGTTTTTTAGTTTCTTAAGCACAAAGGGGGATGTTTGGTAAGCTTCACAACTTGTAATTTTGCCTATATTATAAAAATATGACAAGTTACGTGAAGGTCGCTTGAGATGGTAGGGACATGTGCAATAAAGACCGACAAATGCACCCATTAGAAGCAATACTATCAAGGCGAGCATAGTAAGAAGTGAGAGGCCTAAATTAACTTGAGAAGAGATTATAAGGAGAGATTTTGAAGGTCTACATCTTGATGCAAATATGACTCATAAAAGAGCGAATTGGAAATAAGGATCCATGTAGCCGACCCCAACATGGTTGGGATTGTGTCTCTGATGATGATGACGAAAGTTGTGATGATGAAAATATGATGGAGATCTAGCTTGAAATGAACTGTGGAAATCAATCTTTCTCATAAAATATGGTAGAGGTGAAGAGTTGTGAGGCCTACGATGCTTTCTTCATAACTAGATTTTGTCTTTGGAAAAATGTATCCTTTTAGTTTGGCACTCCAGTGGAATTGTAACACTGATGTTTGGAAGGATTTCTGAGTTCTTAGTTAGTCTCGTTCTATTAAATCCACTGGGAATCTCCAATACACTGTCAAAAAAGTAGCTGATGGAGTTCCATCCTCCCAATGGGATATCCAAAGGCTTAGTACCAAATTACTTTTTGTTTTTTGTTAAAAAGTGTGTATTATCTCTCCCAAGGAGATATATGATGCAGTGATTCTATTAGAAGTGAGTACAATCTCTCTTAGGGAGACCTAAGATACATTATTTTGGTTCCTAACCGAATAGGGAAGTTTGCAATTACTCCCCTCCTACACCAAAGCTTTTCATTATTACCCTATGATTTGCACGGTCATTTGGTCCTTAACCAACATTGAACTCAAAGTAAAGCTAGCATCATGTAAAATTTCTTCTGGTATGCTTGTAAGTTATGAATAGATTATTATGACTTCACAACAGTCTTCCGGCTTTTCTGCCCCTTGTGAGGAAACCATTGACTTCGCTTTATCAAGTGTAGCCTCATATCCGACACTCATTTTGGGGTTAGTAGATTACTACAATAAACATTTCCCCAACCCCACGGATAAAAACCACCATATCAGTTAGATGCTATTACCCTTGCAGATAGAAGCATCATGAGCTTCCAAAAAGCCTGCTGATTTGTGCATCATATGGGCTATTTGAAAAGCTAGATGTGAACTTGTTTCCAAGGAAAATATGTACTGCTATCAATCATTATCAAAATTTTGATCGAATATGCAAATTTCATTTTTTTTAGTAATCGGACATCAAAACCGACTAGCAGAGGGATTGGGGGTAATTTCTAGAAAAAATTGCAATATGGTGTGAAATTTCGTAGAAGGGTGAAAATGTTGTAGAAAAATGCCATTTTGGGCCTTCATTTTGCAAAACACCCACTGATTATCGACACACAGTTGCACATGCTGTTGCGACTTGTAGTTTGTAAGGTCTAAGTGAAAAGGAGTCTAGAGGATTGTGAATATACTCCCTTAGACTATTTTGGAAACCCAAACAAATGCAGAAGTTAATAACAAAACTGTTTTATAATGATTTGCAAAGGAGGTGGAAGGAGACAATATCAAAACAAACGGTATGTAACGTAGTTCAGAAGCTACAAAGACTTCCTAATTCATGCCTGGTTGGCTTTCCAACCACCAGGTTTGGGCAACCTGGTTTTTGTTCAAGCTGAGAGGGAATATAATACAGACTTATAATCACTAACGACAAGTAAATAAGATCAAACCATAGACTTCTCCTTTAGATCTTGTCCATAGGATAACACCGTAACGTTTCCTTTATCAGGCCTCCATGAAACCACCTTCTATCTCCTTTGAGGATGTGCTTGATGGGAGATGACCACAAATATCCTCTTTGCAAGGCCGAGTAGGATGACCATCTTGCTTCCAGATCAGTTGTTGCTTCTCACCTTAAAGCACCTACTAGAAGACTTATTAACAATTGAACACGAATGGAAGTAGGAATTACAATTGTAGCATGAAGGACTTGCTAATTCAATTTCTCAGAAGGAATTGGAAATGTTTTAAGAGTAGGAGAATCTCTACCTTGAGCACTAAAGTGAACACCGAGGCACAATCAAAATTCACTTACTTTCTCTATTATTTCTATGGTTCAAGTGTGTGTAAAGTGATGAAATATGGTTCCTATATATAACAATGAGTTAGGATTAGGCTAGGAGAGCATCTAGGGTAATAGTAGGGCTGGGCATAAAACCAAACTTGACCGCCAGACCAAACTAGACTTGACCAAACCATCCGGTCTACTCTGGTATATGTAGGTAGTGTGATCAAGTTTGGTCTATAAATTCTCCAAACCACTTGTCAAAGTTTGGGTGAGTGGTTAACTTATCAAACCAAACTTGACCAACTATATAAAATGAAGATATGAAATGATCAATATTGTTAGAAAATTAGCCTATTTAGTTAATAGGTTAATTAGTCTATTCTGTACGTGGGTCTGTTGCCCATTGCCCATCAGGGTTTAGTCCGCTTACTCACGCTTCCTTGTAATTGCCTCCTCTCCTATATATATAGGACAGAGGTGTACATATGAAAACAACACAATAACAACATATACACTTGTTCACATGGTATCAGAGCAATAGCCTTGTGAATAGAACCCTAGCCGCCGCCCCTCCTTCCCTCTCCTCTCGGTGTTCCCTCCAACCCTAGCTACTGCCCCTCTCTCCTAGAGAGAGCAACAACAGGGCATCTCCGCCTGTGGGCAGTTGCTGTTGTTCCTTCCATGGCTTAGGTCGGCCGCCCGCTAGGCACCTCCCGGCCACCATGGTTGCACCATCTTCCTCTTTCACATAGATCTTTATCTATGAGCCGCCACCATCCTTCTCGACAATCTTTATCTACACTTTCCCCAATCCGAGTCTTTAAACGACGCTAATTCTCATCCAAATCTATTAGTTTGTCGTCACTTTCCCCGAGTTCTCAAAGAAAAATCGATTTGTCACGTAGCTCCAACCGCCGCCATTGAAGCAGCCATGCCAAGCGCATCTGCCTTCCGCTCAAAGAACCACTGCCATCATGTTCACCATCTTTTGCCTTGCCGAGTCCGCATTCATCCGCCACACCAACCAGTGAAGTAACCACACTGACCACTCCAAGTAGTCTCGCCATCCCCTGCAAGGAGCAACAACAACGACCACCACAAGGAGTCACGTCCATCATTCCACACCGTCCACTCCTAGTTGTCTCGCCGTCCCCTACATAGAGTAGCGACAACGGACACTGCAAGGAGCGACGGTGATCCACATCCTTCCGTTGCATCATTATCTACAGGAGAACAAAAGACGATGCTAATTCCCGTCGCCGATGGTGAATTTCGAGGTTCTTTGTCTCCTTGATGTGCAAGTTCCCGTCAACATCATGGTTCAACGACGTTACATACAACGTGTTGGACGAACAACACGACGTCTAGAAGCCCAAAATCCACTCAGTGGCGTAAAATTTCGTCCAGATCGCAAGTTACACGACGTGTTGGTCAACTAACACGGCGTGTTGACACATGTCCGTCATCTTCGACTTCGTCCAGATCGATAGTTACACGGCATGTTGCAGACCAACACGGCGTGTCAGCAGAGATTTGAGTTACGCCTCCAACATCATACACGGTGTGTAGGACCACTACACGGCGTGTTGCAAGGATCTGTCATTTTCGATCGAAGGAGCTATACGACGTGTCAACAACCTCACATGGCGTGTCATTAGAAGTTTGCCTTTCACCCCTTACAAGTTACACAGAGTGTCTAGATACAAACACGACGTGTCCGAAGCAATTTGTGCACTTCTAGCTCCAGTTCTGACGTCCTCTAAAGGTCTATCTCTCCTCCAACACTTGATGATAATTAGATCCTGTTATTTTTTGACCTAGCCTAAGGACCAGACAAATGTCCTTTTTGGGTCAATAAAGATCCATTTATTTTCTCTATCCGGATCTTATAAACGGTTTGTTTTGCATATTGATTCCAATAATCAGTTTTCCTACTGAGAGCCATTCCGGTTGTGCTACTTCTTTTCCTACTGAGTACCATTTCGGTAGTGTATCTCCTCTTTCTACCGAGTTTCCATTCCGATAGTATTTCTGCTTTATTCTTCTCTATATACTACACCTCTCATTTTGACCTTTTCCCTTTCCAACCCTCCCATTCATCATGTGTGCACCTTTTCACGTGTGGGGGTTATATTTCTCTTTTTCTACACCATCTACTCACTTTCGTCATATTTGGTGTGCGGGGGGAATAGTTAGAGAGAGAGAGATAGAGAGGAGGGTATGAGGAGAACATGAGAGACATGATATGAGGAAAGATAAAGAGATGAGATGAGATGATATTCCAGACTATCTTCATAGAGCTTCATGTTCTACAACACATCCTCTCGCCACCTTCAGACAACATTGAAGGATCTCATAGTTGTAGCATTGACACCAAGCCTTTCGCATTCGTACCACATTATGTACGTCTAGACAAGAGCTGTTGCGGCTAATTTCAACCTCTTGCCTCTTTGGTGTTGATGAAGTTCCAGTTGATCATCCATGTTGTGGTAATGGTGTTCCAGATGGTTGCTTCTTCATCTCTGAAGCTCGTCATCTTCAAGCTTATGCAAATTTTATATCTACAAGGATTCATCCAAAGTGTTCTTCACTGAGCTACTTCATCACGTCTTCTTTGAGTTGCATCTGCTACCTCTACGTGTTGAGACGACACAACACCTTGTCCAGTGTGTTCGTGCCACGTTATGCACATCGGTGGTCTTCTGTGCTAATTCCAGTTGGCTACACTTCTCAGACGATTAGAAGACACCTCTACTGCTACATTGACATTGCTCCGCGTTCGTGCCACGTTATGTACGTGGGATGTGTGGAGTGCGCTTATTCCACTCCACATTCCTCTCTAGTGAAGATGGCGTAGACGTGGTATTTATGATTGTCTGCTTCAAATGTTCTTCACTCCAAATCACTTCCAAAGAAAGACCTAAGCTTGAGCTTCTCCAACCTGCAGAACACATCTCAAAGAGGCATCATCAAACATTTTTAGTTAGGAAGTATTGTTTAAGGGGGAGTAACAATTTTTGTATGGGGAGTGACACTTCTATCTTTCATTTATCATTTATTTCTTATTTAATCGAGTCATGTAATTCCAAGCTTGGATATGTGTTCACCCATGCTCCAGCTTGAGGGGGGGTCTTAGAATATTAGCCTATTTAGTTAATAGGTTAATTAGTTAGTCTATTATGTACATGGGCCTGTTGCCCATGGCCCATTAGGGTTTAGTCCGCTTCCTTGCACTTCCTTGTAATTGCCTCCTCTCCTATATATATAGGATAGGGGTGTACATATCAATACAACACAATAACAACATATACACTTGTTCACACATATATCTATTATGACTATGATAAATATAATTTAATATATATCGATCATTATACTAATATATATATATATAAACCAATTTTGTAGTATGTATTCTAAATTCTAATAAAGTAAACAAAACAAAGTATAAAAATGATATGCCAAATTGTTTAATAAACCAACGGAAACACCACCCTAATCATCTCAACCAATTGAGCAAAAGTAGACTTCGATGTTGGCAGTTATCTTCTGCTGAGACTTATTCCCACTTCCTCCTCAACTTTAGTACACGATGGACTATTGTAGGTTTAATTTTGCTGACACTGTACAATTGTGTGTTAGGACTTACTAATTGGTATTGGTTTCAGACTTGACTTAACCAAACTTGACCGTATTTTTGTGGTCAAATTAAGTTTAGTCTGGATCCTCCCAACGGTTAAGTTTGGCTTGAAATTATTTTTGACCACTATGTATAGTCTGCTATGTGGTTTTGGGATCAAAGCAAACTTGACTAGGCCATGCCCACCCCTAGGTAATAGATTTGCTGAGATTAGTCAAAACAAAATCAAGAGGCCAATTATGTTTTGAAGAGGCTGTCTTGGTTGAACTTATATTTCGACCGAGCTTGCTTTAATCAAACTGTGATTTCGACCGAAAACTATCAAATGCATAACACATATACACAAAGGCTAGGAATGTGTTTAATAAGTCAGTTTGACTACCATTAGGTCAAACTAGGAGTTTTCTCAGGTACAACTGACAATCCAAACGGGAGACGTCTTTGATAACAACTCTCATCTGATCTCCCAATTGGACTATAAGTTTGTCCATACCATCTTGGTTGAACTAACAGTTTGACCGAAAATCTTAGACCTAAAAGTTGCATAAAAATCTTTTTGGCTCTAGATAATTATGTATAATGACAACCATTCTCATGGCTCCCTAGGGTTCTAACTAAGACCGAATTGACTTGTGGGCTCATCAACAATGATCCTTTACATGATAAACTAAATGGACAATTACATGGATTACAATGCTTTGAAAAAATAATTTTCTTGCGAATAACAATTCTATCAAATAAATATATTAGTCCATTATGTGTTGCTCTAACTCATATGTTCCTACAACACTAAATCAAATAGGAGGAAGCAACAACAAGAGGAAACATGTCATTCATTAAAATTGGTGAAAATAATGTCCTTCAGCCAACACTAAGGGGCCGTCTGGGTTACGACTTGGAAAATGCAGCAGCGATTGTGAGTTTCGGGAGTTGAATTGACGCAATTAAAATCGCTTGAACTGTAATAACATCGTTTGGTTGGTCCCCGCGGAGAAAGACCGTCCTTTCAACGTCGTCTTCTTCTTTACCAACAGATATGCTTGCTCCTCTAGCAGAGACGCCCAATAGTAAAGCATCTACACGCCCGATCCGGAAGCGCGGAAGCCACCGTTCGGAAGTGGGAGTCGTCGCCGTAGAGCAGTTTTGCATCAGCGTTAGGAGAAACCTGCTACATACTTGGAAGCAGAACGAAGAGAGATGAAGGGGAAAGTTAGCCGGAGTGGGAAGGTGGAGGGAGGACGTGTTGCGGCAGAAAAAGCGGATGTCGGGGGAGTGGGCTCTGAACCGATGCCTCTGGTATTCTGAAAATCCGCCAATTTCGGCGGTCTTTGGAAGGACCGTGCGTAACATAGGGAAATACCAAGCAGCCAATTACCGGAAATTGACAATTACCAACTTCAGTATCCGAACAACCTCATTGCGAATGCAGTTGTTAGAATACTAAAATCAACTACAATACCGCCAGGGAATACAACATCCAAATGGCCCCTAAGTTGTACCTTGTAAACTTGTAACATGTAGGTTGGAAGTTTAAGTTGTATCTTATAAGTTTGTAACATACTCGATAGTTTAGTTCCTTTGTACACTCATCAAGACGAAGAGACCCACTCCGACCTCAACATATAATTTTGTTTGTAATCTAGTGTATTTATCTCTATATATTGTGCTTGCGAAAATTCAGAACTTAATTCCTTTGTCTTACCATCTTAATCGAAATAGAAATCCTTGTCGAAACAGTTTGGCTTCCTTCAATTGCACATGTAGGAGAGACCACCCCCAACAGTGTTCTAAAAAGCGGTAATCGGTGTACGGGCGGACATGGTACCAAATAGAGTATACACGGTATGCGGGAGTATAAGCGGGAGAATAATCAGTTTTAATCGGTTTTTACTTTTTTAAAATATTAGTTATAAATATATATAAATTATATGTTGACTATATCCAAATCTGTATTAGTCATATATTAGAATTGTACAACTAAAATTTGAGTAAAATCTTCTTGTAATATGAGATTAATCATGTCCTAAAAGGAGGAAGTTAAACTTCATTTGGATTGTAACTAAGCATAGATACAAACAAAATGAACTATATCTAAATCATCAATATAAAGAATATGCATCTAAATCAATATTCAAAATGGAGCAGCAAAGAAGAACAATTAGTCAGAGATTAATATTGCAGTAAATAAGTAATTAGAAACATTGATGACATTAGAGATGAAAACATCAATAATAAGAATCAATTCAATAAACATTAACTATAAACTTATTGAGAAAACATGGGGAAAAGACCAAATATGTGAAGAGGGGCAAGAGAATATAACTGTAATGACCAATAGTAGGTTTAGAAAAAGTTACTGTAAAAAAATATTGTTTTTGTTGGGTTTAGAAAATCCCCAATTAATCAGCCGATTATTCCCCCGAGCGGCCGATTAATCGGCCCTGGACCGATTATAGGTCCGATTATGCATATGCGGGGCGGTAGACCTGCAAAACCGAATATTCGGCCGATTAGACCGATTTTCTGAACACTGACCCCCAATATCCAGTATGTAATATCATTGCTCAAATAAGTGTATCCTGGCTTTTAGATAGTTCTGGTACAATTCATGATTTTATTCTTTCATTTTGGTGTTGATATCAAAGGGAACATAAATGTCAAAATTTCTATCAAAATTTATGTAAGTTATAGTTTATGGTCTTTTGGAAATGGCGGTGAAATTGGATGTTTTCATCCTTGCTCTCAATATGCATATCATGGGCCACTACTAAGATGCTAGGCATTACAAACATACCAATCACATCCTGCAATCAATTAGCCTCTCTCAAATCATTTGGGAGATCCAGAAAACCTTCTTGGAGTAGATTGAATTAACATTTTAATGATCTTCGGTTCCAAAATCTCAAGTACCCTGTTTATGTGTGTGTGTGTGTGTGTGTACCTATATATAGATACATACATACATACATACATATATACATGTGTATGTATCAGGGCTATCAGAATCGAATCTAACGGCCAGTTGAACCAGGGTCCTAGCTCAGACTCGCAAATGACCGGCCAGTAATTGGAAACCCGACCAGTTCAACCGGCGAACCGATCAAGTTTTACCCAATCGGACGGTAGGTCTCACTCGCTTCTCCGCCCCCACGTTCTCTGATTAGGGGAAAGAACCCTAATAGTAGCAATGGTTCCACACTCTCACCCCCGATAACCCCCGACTCTAGCAGGACAAGAAGCAATGGAGGCGACGGCGTCGTTGCTTGACCCTCCCCACCAGCTGCAACATCTGTGCCTCGTGCCTCCGGCCAGTGCTCTACCTCCTGCTGCCTATCACCACTACGCCTCCTTCGTCGGATACCACCGCTCCTGTTTCCGACCACTACCCCGCCTCCCTGTGATGGTCTCCGCTCTGCCTGATGGCGCGGCTGTGCTTCTCTTCTGCTGTTGCTTAGCTGCTTACTGTTGCCCTTCATATGTCTTCTAATTCTTCCTCCTCTTTTACTGTTCTCCTTCCTCGGTTGAACACCCACTTCTACCTCTACTGCTTCCCTACCTCCATACCTCCCCACCTCCTTGTCTTTTGCTTTTTCTTCTACATCATCTCCCAGGTACCCGCAATAGTCTTTATCTTCAAGTACTCACATTAGTCTTTGCCCGTTCTTTGCTGTTAACTTCATCTTGTTCCCCTATTCCTTTCATTCTTTTACCTGTCTTCTTCTTAGAGTCATTGCCTTCAGCCTGCACAAATCTTCTTATCCTATTCTCTTCTTCCTCTACTACCTCTACCCCTCTTTCTGTTCACATGTTTTTCTAATCAGTTACTATGTTTCCTCTAATTCCCCCCTGGTCACACAGCTATGACATTGATGCTACAACTAGCAAATGAACGTCTTGTTGCTGCTGATGTTACTGATTTGGCTGATGGGTGGTTGCACTATTTTATTCTACACCACTTCCCTGGTAATACTTCTCTTCTCCATCTGCAATTCACTAATCTAGTAATCTGATTGCTACATATTATTTGTCATTGATGATACATGTAGGATCTACATTCTAGAATTTGTTAATTTGATTGCCATGTTTGATTTTACATTGTATTATTTAGCACGATGTCCCCAATTTATTGTTACAATTTTGGCATCAGAGATTAGCTGATTGTGGTTAACTAATATTGTGGTTGGTCACTTGGTTGTATTCTTAATGAAATAGTTAATTAACTTTGAATACTATATGCTGCGACAATGTTGGTATATGTATGTTCATATGCTGAAAATATTTGTTACTTGGTTTACCAATGAATTTATTGTGAGCAGTTTTGCTATTGTTTGTGTTTCATTTGCATATTTGCCATAAGTATCATATGTGTATATGTATTTATATATTTTAAAATTATTTATGACGTCATGCTAACGTCACCGGTTGAACTGGTCGGACCACCAGTGAACTGAGAACTGGAGACCTCACTGGTTCGATTCTAAAAACTATGGTATATATATGTGTGTGTGTGTGTGTGTCTATATATATATATATATATATATATATATATATATATATATATATATATAAGAATGATCCAATGAGAGCCCTAAGATGGTGAGAGCATGAGAGCCATTTGAATAACTCCCAATGATGATCCATTTTTCTCAGATCCAACATATGGATTGAAAATATATCATTGTATCTACCTATCCAAAATATTTCATATGCATCGGAGTTACGAATTGTTCATTGTAATAGAAAAGTTTTTAACGTTCCATATTGAATACTGGACTGACAGTTAAATGCAATATATATAAATTCTATATATGGCTGAGCAAACAATGTTCGATCATGATAATTTTGTGTGTGAAGCTAATGGCAATGTTGCTTTTCACATCCATACGGTTAGATTTGCAAAAAACCTTCTAAATTTGCAGTTATTAAAATGGCTCTCATGCTCTCACGGTAGGAGGGCTCTCATAGGATCGACCCTCTATATATATATAGAGAGAGAGAGATAGAGAGAGAGATAGAGAGAGATGTATATATTAGTGTTTCAAAAAGCGGCTCCGACGACCCAATCCATATGTCGCCTGGTTAGTGGCTTAGGCGCCAATTGAGCGGGCCAACAAAAAGCGGTCACGTAATATCTGCCTGAGCGCCCATTTCCTTACCCTGTTTAGGCAACCACATCAGGCCGCTTAAAAGCGGCTCCTAGGCCCAAAAAAAGCCTGAAATTGTTGCACTAATATTACATTGCACCTCTATTATTGCAACAAAAAGCGGTCACCACCACCACCACTACCACCAGTATGCTGTTGTGTATCTATATAAATTCCGTATGAACAGTCTCAAAGTTAATATGACATCTGCAATTACTGAGTATTGACTACTGAGAGAGTATATATGTCTAATGGTCAATATTCCGAAATTCAACAGCTTAGTACATCGTCAGAAATGAATCCATGAAGTCCATTCTTAGCCCAGGCTACTGCAACTGCAAAACTTGCTTAATGTTTATAAAATTTCAATCTTTTTGTCTTTTGATTCTTTTAGACTTCAAAATACACACAACTTAAATTGTTGGGGTATCTTTACATCATTTGATGTGAGTCCATCATACATCTTAAAATCTTGAAATTTAATTCCACCTTTTCATGTTTTAATCTCTCTTATTTTATCTATTTGTCTCCCCTCTCCTTTTTAATCTTTATCTCTCGTCATGTTTGGGTATTATACATGGAATATGAATGGAAGTCAAATTGTCTTTCTGATAACTTGTATTTGACATAAAAATGAAACGCCTCTTTTATGGATATTCTACTTCAATGTTTCAATGTGGTGGATATACAATTGGCAATTGGTTTCAATTTTTGACTTTTATCTTAAATGAAGTTGGATTGTCTGGTTGTCTTATTTTGTGTTTCTTATATATATATATATATATATATATATATATATATATATATATATATATATATATATATATATATATATAGTTTAATTTTAAAAAATATAAAAAAATTGTGGCCATCGCCGTGTTCGTGTCCTATATTTTCCAAAATCCATGTGTCCCATGTCTATGTCCACGGTCGTGTCCGTGTTTGTGCTTCCTAGGTGGAGACTTTGTTTCTTCACCGCCCAACATTCACTCCCACAGAGCATACCTGGCCGTGTAGTTGTTCTATACAACTTGCTTTAAAATCTGAGAGGGATCTTTCGGTCACATGTTACTCCTGTTGCACTCGTCCATTTCCACCATCCTGTAGTGATCATGTGATAAACATCATCTTTAACATCGCCATCTTTTTGAATAATAGAAACCAAGTAACGAAATATACCACATTGTGGTACATCCGTTCCGTCCAACTTGGCTCTACCATTCATGATTATAGATTGGCTAAAATTACAATGGACATACTCAATTTTGTTCATACAAATCTATTTGATCCAACGCATTTCTTCGAAGTTCAACTTTATCATTCAATCCATCTTTGGTTTTGTCAATCAACGCAAAATCATCAACAAATAACATGCACCAAGAAATTTCATCCTAAACATTCTTTGTCGACTCATCCATGGCAAGAATGAATTGATATGGGCTGAGTGTTGATCCTTAGTGTACCCCAATTTTGATAGGAAATGTTGGCGTCTCTCCTCTAGGAGTCTTCACACTTACAGTTGAGCTATCATAATGTCTTTAATCAAATTCATTTATTGGATTGACACACTTTTTTTCTCCAAAGCCATCCACAACACTTCCCTGGGTACTCGATCATAAACCTTTTCCAAATCAATAAAAATCATATAAAAATCTCTTTTGCTTTCTCTATACTTCTCTATAAGCATCCTTATAAGGAAAATATCATCTGTTGATCTTCGAGGCATGAAACCAAATTGGTTTTATGAAACCTGCGTTAGAGATCTTAGCCGCTGCTCAATAATCCTCTCCAAAAGCTTCATAGTGTGACTTATTGACTTGATACCTCTATAGTTTGTGCAACTCTAAACATCTCCTTTGTTCTTGTAAATGGGGAGTATAATACTATTTATCCACTTATCCAACGTCTTCTTGGTCTTTGTAATCTTATTAAAGATACTTTTTAACCACATAGCTCCTTGCCTCCTTCATCCCCCATACTCTTCCATACATCAATGGGAATACCGTCTGGTTTGCATGCCTTTCTCTTTTTAATCCTTTTCAAAGCATTATCGAAAAGTGAAACTCGTGTATATATGATATTTCTTGTATTCATGTTCCACGAGTCTCTTACATTATTCATAGTATCTCATTAAAAATCTTATGAATAATTTCTCCATTGGTTCTTGATATCATCATCCTTCACCAACACTCTACTATCTCATTCATGATGCATTTTACTTGACTCAAGTTTCTTCCTTTCTTTTTCTTACATTAGCTGTTTTATATATATCTTTTTCCCCTCATGTGTCCAACTTCTTATAAATAAATCTCTTCAAAGTATCTAGACCTTGCCTTTTGGAACAACCTTTTTAGCTTCTTTCTTTGCCCGCTTGTATCTCTGAAATCGCATAATTCTGTAACTAATATTTGTAAATCAAGGTAAGCATGTGTTTCTAATCATTAGTTGAGTTATATATGTATCAAAATCATTCCTACTTCCTACAAGCTCTGTATGTATGTATTGCTGCACCTATGTTAGCATCTTTATGTTTGTACTGCTGAATCTACATTACATATTTATGTATGTATTGCTGCTCTACTACGTACTAAGCTGCTACTTAGATACTAATATACTTTACTCGTATCTATGCTACCTATACATTCATACATTTGTTTCTCTTGTACTATTATGTGTACAACTAATGTACTGTCTATGTAGTTGTACTTCGTAGTATAATATGTACCACTGTATAATGTATATATCACATACTTCCTACTACTGTATAATGTATTCTATCGTTCTGTAGAATCTGCGCCATGTATTATATACCACTAAAGTATATTGAATATAACATTTACTGCCTACTACTATAGTCATGTACTGTGTAGTATGTACCACTAGTATATATATTTCATGTATTGGCTATTGCTGTATATAACTAATTTAGTATATTACTGTATTAGTATGTTATAATTAAGTTAATTAGTGTATTTTACACTTACCACATGGTTTATATGGGTATAAAAGTTCCTAAATAACAACTATCTATATGCATATGTAATTTTGAATACAATTATATAGGAAATTAGGCATCTGCTTTTTCAAAAAGCACCCTCTTGAGCGTTTGCCTGGTGCTCAAGCGGCCATAATGTATATATCATGTACCGCTTACTACTGTATAATGTATATTGTATCATTCTGTAGAATCTGTACTGTGTATAATGTATATTGTATCATTCTGTAGAATCTGTACTATGTATTATGTACCACTAAAGTATAATGTATATAACATTTACTGCCTACTACTATATTCATGTATTATGTAGTATGTACCACTAGTATATATATTTCATGTACTGGCTATTGTTGTATATAACTAATTTAGTATATTACTGTATTAGTATAATTAATTTAATTAGGGTATTTTACACTTATAGCGTGGTTTATATATGGATAAAAGTTCCTACATAATAATTTTTTATATGCATATGTCATATGTGTGTAATTTTGTATAAGATTATATAGTAAATTAGGCATCCACTTTGCCAAAAAGCACCCTCTTGAGCACCTGGCTGGCGCTGAAGGGGCCACAAGGTCCTGTCCGCTTGCCTCCCGCTTTCTAAAACATTGATATATATATATATATATATATATATATATATATATATATATATATATATCCCCCTCTCCCATGCCCGTGACGGAATATATGTATGTATATATATGTATCTATGTATGTGTGTTTATATATTTATGTATGTATGTAGATTTGTATATATGTATGTATATATATGCGTGTGTAGATTTCTGTATATATATATATATATATATATATATATATAGGTTAGGGTACACTTGGGTGTACAGATCGCTGCATACACTCTGGTGATGTTTTCTCATCAAGACAAATTTTCAAAAAATGTAAATTGTCGGCCTTCGTTGTTATAACATATATACGAGACATACAAAATTTGAGCTCAATTTGGACTACTATAAGTCACTCATCCATGGACAACAAAATTGATGTACATAACTAATTTAAAGTGCATCGTTTTTGTTGTCTTTAGATGCATGGCGTATAAGTGTGCAAATGATCTCAATTTTATACATTGTCTATTCAGAAGATATTTATTGTCAGGTTTAGATTTTCAAAACAATTGTTGCATCATGAAAAATGACTTGAGTATATTGTTTCTCTAGTACACTTGAGTGTATTTTAGCCAGACTCTCTCTTTCTCTCTCTCTCTATATTATATGTGATTAAGAGGGAAATATTTCTCCCACCTCTCCCATAGCCCGTGATGGAGGCTGGACACCAGAAGGCTGATAAATCGAGAAATGCTTGTTAGTGCGGTTTGAATCTGAGTCCCTTCATTGGGGACCATCAGAATTCGCCAACCGCAATATCCCTCACCAAATATGTAAATATGTATATATATATATGGGATTAAGGGAGAAAGATTTCTTCTCCCCTCTCCCATAAGTTGTAGCGGAGGTTGGTCACACTAGGGGTATTAAATCAGAAATGCTTGTCCGATGGAACTTGGGTCCCTTCATTAAGGACACCTGAATCTACCAACACGCTATCCCTCGTCGACTATACATACGCACATACATATACATGTATATTATATACACACACATTAATATATGTATGTATGTATATGGGATTAAGAGAGAAGATTTCCTCCCCCCTCTCTCGCACAACTTGTCGCGAAGCTCGGACGCCTAAGGGGTATCAAATAGGAAAATTCTTGTACACTAGTTCGAACCCGAGTTCCTCTAACCCTCATCGGTTTATATGTATGTATATACGTATATGTAGGTTTAGGAAGTGTGTACTGATCGATACACGTATCTTATGTGTACCAACAATTAAAATGGCAGATGCAGAGTGTTAGAATAATTAGTTTATTATGTATATGGGCCTAGTTGTCTTGGCCCATTAGGGTTAAGTTATGCTTCGTTGTACTTGCCTCCTCTCCTATATATAGGAAGGAGTTTGCCATCTATTAATAACGAATATCTAGTTAGCCTCCCATTTACTTTTCTACATGGAATCAGAGCATCGATCTAACCATTGATTGACAAGAATTAGCACCGTCTTTTATACTCCTGTAGATCATGTGAACATAAAAAATGATGGAGGGTCCTTGCTTGACCACAACCTGAACTAGACAAGAATTAGTGTTGTCTAAGGTCCCAAGAAGCGGTGTAGCGGTGGAATGATGGGGCTGCTTTGATGGCTGGCACGATGGCTGGACATGAAGGCGGCTGTTGGAGACGATTGTTGGAGCGGAAGGTGTGTGTTGGCGTGGCTGCTTCAATGGCGGCGGCTACGTATGGAGAACTCGGGGAAAGTGACGACTTGACGGTGATGGCCATGCGGGAGACTCAATGTCTACTTTGGCTGTGGACCGAAAAGGATAGATGGCTGGAAAGGATGGCGCCAGTGCATAGATGAAGATCTATCTGAAAGGGAGGAAATGCGACCATGGAGGCCGGGATGTGCCTGGCGGCTGACCGACCTAAGCATGGAGACGAAAGCCATCCGCAGGTGTTGCTCTGTCTAGGATGGAGAGGAGGCGGCTAGGGTAGCATCGAGCGTGGATAGATGAGAGGGAAGCTGAGGCGACGACTAGGGTTAGATCCCAGGCACACTTTGATACCATGTTGACAGGTGTGTGGGACATTTTAATTATTGTATATTGACATGTACACCCTTTCCCCATTTTTTTGTAGTTAAAGGCTTTCCAGCCATGAACCAGGTTCCTCCCTCTAATGCATTCATCATATCTTTAGCATGAGAGAATACAATAAGGAAGAAGCCCGTACCTCTGGATTGAATCTCAACAGATACCTTCACCATCCAGATCTGAGCAAGATCTCTAACTAGGGTTGTCCAATGGGGTTTCAGGTAGACAATGGTAGCAAACAACTGCATAACTCCATCTCGCAAGATTTCTCTCTGCAGTATACTTTGGATGGATCAGTTTTCTTTTGATAATCTCTCTCCTTGCGAAGCTTTGCTAGGTTTAGGCCGGAGCTTGGAGTGAAAAGGTCAACCCATGACTTCAGATCCGCAACAACGGAGATAGAGGAAGGAGGGATCTCCACTCGCATTCTCCGTTTCAACATGGACTCTCTTCTTGTCGGTGATTTGCTCGACAGAGGAGGAAGGATGAACACTCCTCCTTTGTCGCCTTGCCAATTGCCTCTCTTGCGTTCTCTAGGTTTAACACGCCATCAATGTGTGTATCTTTAGATGTTACTATAAGAGAGAGGGAGAGGCCACATGCTCATGGATATACATACACACATGTAATGCATAGCTCATAGTCATCCAACATCACATGATTCAACTAAGACCATCAATTGTGCCTGCTCATGGATATACATACACACATGTAATGCATAACTAATAGTCATCCGACATCACATGTAATGCATAACTAATAGTCATCCGACATCATATGATTCAACTAAGACCATCAATTGATGGGACTATATTTATTTTTTATACATGACATCCAAACCTGGGATATTGCAAAAGGTTGGGAATTTATGAAACTTTTTGGAAATTCACAAAAAAATGTGAAATGCAATAAAATTCGGGAATTGTTTACATTTCGGGATTAAGGTCCCATCTGCGAAAAAATTGGTGATTACGTTGACGGTTTGATTTAGTCTGACGGTCTATTTTGGTTCTCTGCCCACTGCCACCATAACAGAGTTGTATGAATAGTAGGGAGCGTTAGATGACGGTCTTTTTACTCTGATAATACTAGTATTGTACTAAGCTATGTGAGTCATTGTCTGCCAGAGATATGATCAGGTAGAAAACTCCATTTGTATCTTGTGTTGATTCCTAAAAAGATGCCGTTTGAGGTCAATAACTCTGATTCTTTTTCAGTAATGCATAAATGGAATTTGATCATTATTAGTTACAATAGATATTTGATTATGCAGGCTACACTTCAACCTGCCTATATTGTTGCACATGAACCTGAAGACGACAACATTCTCCTCACAAGAACATACGATGTTAGTATCACGTAAGAGCATTCTTTTCTGGAATTCTACTTTTCTCCTAAATAATTGGTGTCTAAATAGTTAATTTAGCAATTCTTCTTTCTGCTAATAATTTCTCCATCCACCATTGAAATATGTAGAATTGCTGATTGATTCCTGCATCTTCAGCTTTCATTGTCTTCTAGGTTGTCATGTATTTATGGATGATAAACCTAGACATTTTAGATTTCACAACCAGAAGTCAGACACAGTGACTTGTGTGTTTGTTTCCCTGTATGTTTTTTTTTTTCATTTTTTTTTCTAATGAAGTTGAATCTTTTAGTTCCTTAAAAAATATAAAGACTCTACTCAGCTCTTTGCCCAGAATGAATACTTGTATGCAGTGTTTCAAAAACGGTTTATGCGGTCGCGGCCGTATATGCAGTTCGGACCCTTGACCGAACCACATATGGGGAATTGCTGCTTAAAACGGACCACGGCCACATATAAGGCCACATAGCTGCATATAAGGCCGATTAATCCCCAATTTTTGAATGGTCGGACTGCTAAGCTGTCAATTTTTTAATGTCACCCCCTATTCTTCATGTAACTAAAACCACCACCTACATTCAGCCTACCTTCTGCTTCCATTTCCTCTTTTTTTACATTACATTCATCTATGGTTGTTATATATTTAGCTTATTATTGCATATTTGTATATATTTAAGTTGTGTTCGATTGCATATTTGCATGATTGCATCTAAAATATGTAATTTTACAAATTAAATATGTAATTTGATGATTATTGTATATTTATATAGATATAGTAAAAAAAAAAATCCAAAACTGCATATACTTCCGCTTATACTCCCACATACTGCATATACTCTATACAGTGATCTCTCCGAACGTACAACACATACCACCTTTTAAAACTATGCTTGTACGAGTTTGTGGTTGAGCATGCCACATTTTAGAATGTTTGTTAGTCCATATTCTTTATACTTCCAGAGGGTTCATTTGTATGATATAGGCAAAAGTTGGTATAAGTTACTTCATGTGACATCCTTGTCACACCCATGGTATAAAGTGTAAATATGTCTGTGTAAAAAAGTAGGAATATGGGGTATAAATATTTGACCATATTTAAACATTCGGAGTGATAAAAAGTCATTCCCTCCTATGCTTGGTCTGACCATGTATATGTTTTTGGTATAACTAAATGGAGGGATACGTTTCCCCGTGATATCCAACAAGGTTCTCTATTTATAATATATTTATGATGTGCCTTTGTCATGGCATAACTTGAAATTTTTGCAAGTTATGCCATGTCCTAACGTCAACTGAAAGTAAAACTTATTTATTCTGTTTACTTGTGATTCTGTCGTAACTTATTTATTCTGTTTACTTGTGATTCTGTCGTAACTTGTAAACATGGTAATGCATGTACCTAATAACCATTTTTATTCTCTTTAATGCCTTTCTAGTTAATTCTGAATGGTTTTGCCTGTCTAGTTAATTCTGAATGGTTTTGGTGCAGTTGATGATATTTGTCAATTCCTTGCTTTTGGTTTCCATAAAACTCAACCTATGCCATGTGTAGCCTAACACTTTTTATTCTTATCCCAGGTACGACAAATACTACCAAACTCCTCGTGTGTGGCTCACTGGATATGACGAGGTCATTGATTTTAGCTTTAGTTATGTTTGTTCATTGCATAATACAGTTGTGGTTTACTTTAGAATTCTGTTTTTCTTGCCACATCAACTGGATCCTTGTTCCTGCCTAGTATCACCTTATTCTAGCATAATCACAGTTACACAATGAGAGAGATGGACGTAAAACCTTTAATCAGAAAGCAAACCCACTATGGGAGGGGACAAACTCGAAAAACGCAGACTAACAAGTTATGGGCCCAGCCATAGCACAACACTCTACATAATTGTTAATTCACCTTTCTAACCATAAAAAATTCACAAGGGTTGTGTTGAACATTAATCAATGGCATAAAAATGATATACATCCAAAAAGTCATTAGTGCGTCGTCCCTCAGACCGCCAGAAATATTCAACTGCTGTAACTTTTAGTATAGTAACAGCATTAGACAATGGATTGTTGATACACATTCAATTGCATGTTCTAATTCCCTGCTCTACTATTTGAATGAGAAAATACTTGGCAGAACTACATTCATACTTGGGATTACAGAAATTATCTGCTAAACATCATCTGGGTTGATTTTACAATTGTCCTCGAATTTCATCAGCATCTCCATGCCGTGCTTATTTTCTTGTATCTAAACCTCAAAAAGGGGAAGAATACAATTCTGATATAAGCTGATCATGACACTAACTCATTTCTTACAAGTCGGGTGGTTGTGAACTACAGACAATTTGTTGTAACCCGTAACTAGTACGTCTATAGTATTTATTTTTGCAAGTTGCCTCTGGCTCAATTGAAATAACTCAGATGGATCAATCACTTTTAAGGAGACACACACAGAGATACAAGGATCTGAAAAGGAACTGGTGGCAATATTGCTTTCTTACACCATGGCAATGATGGTGCTGAATTATATTATTCTATAATCTTTTGCCTTACAAATGCATATACATATAATATTTTTCTGCATCTGCAGTCAAGGATGCCTTTGCAACCGGAAAAAGTTCTTGAAGATGTTAGCCAAGATCATGCCCGCAAAACGGTAATAAAAGTGCAATCTTTTAAGGGAATCGAATTGTGTTTTTGTTTGTTTGTTTCATATTGTGTATGTAGTTTGAATGAGTGGTTGCAAATGGAAAAGTCTGTTATGAGAATTATCACTATTTGTTAAGTGTAATGAATGCATGTAATTCTCTTCGAAGACATCTGACAAAAAAAAAGAATGCATATATGACTTTTTCGGGCAGTTGCATATGGTTATAAAGAAAAGTGTACACAACTTTGGCTTTGGTAAACAGATATGGTAGTTGCTTCCAAGGCATGGTCCAGTTCATTTGGACACCGTTCAGAGAGCTATCTTTACACTGCTGGATCCCCCACCGCTGACTGCTCAGTGTGAATTCAGGATGGTGGAGTAGTTGTGGATATGCAATCACTGTCCATCACCCCCCAGTTTCCTTTTAAAAATCACTTCAATCCGCCCTTGATTGGTTGTCCATGATCATAATTGGCGATCTGCCTTCGTCACATATTCACACTGGTAAATAGTCTCTCTCTTGGCATCTCAACATTCCAAAATTCAAGTTGCTTCTGTGCTTATGGCTGCTATCTGTGGCCTTTGCCAACCAAAAAAAAATACCATAAAAGATGTTCCAACTCCAGTCCAGGGATGGTGCATGGGATAACATTCAAAGGTCAATGAAGTACAATAAAAGTAACGTGAGGATGAGAAGCCAAATTAATGCCCTTCATATAGGATGCTATGAATGTGTTTACTGATTTTAGCTTGTCTGGCATGGCCATGTTTTCGAAAAATACTTTTGAGGCCAGCTTCTAACACATAGAATGGCATCTTTAAGCATTGCAGCTACTTTTGAGGATCACCCATTCTACATCTCCATGTTCATGTATTTCACAGAAACCTAATAGAATATTTGCTAGCTTCTATATTGAATTTGTTGCTCAGCACCATGCTTAAGCAATTAATTTTTTTTCTTCTGGTCATGATCTACAGTGCCTATTAGAATGCCATAGCAGTTAATTTTCTGTCTAGAGCGGAACTAAGAACTGGCTTGGATTTGTTGGCACGCAGTTTAGACATCTTCAATCCACATAGTTGACACCTTTTAAAGGTGACCATTTACTCTAGTTACAAACTTAATTTTATTTTGGAAATCATGCTTCATTACTAATAAAAATGAAGACATCACTGAGTATTGACCTAGCAAGTTCTGAATTCAAGCGCATGTTACAGTAAGTGGGATGATATGTTTATATGTTTCTAATGCTCCTATGCCAGATATCAGTATAATATGTTAAAATCATATACAACAGCAACATCAACATCATCATCATCATCATCATCTAACCTCAATCCCAACCATGTTGGGGTCAGCTACATGGATCCTTCATTTCCAATCAGCTGTGTTATGGGTCATACTTTGATCAAGATGTAAAGATTCAAAATCTCTCTATGTAAGCTCTTTCCAAGTAAATTTAGGTTTGCCTCTGCTTCTTTTAGTTGTGCTTGACTCAAAGAGTAATGGATAAGAAGGATCCATGTAGCCGACCCCAACATGGTTGGGATCGAGGCTTAGATGATGATGATGTTGTATATGATTTTAACATATTATGCTGATATCTAGCATAGCAAGATTAGAAACATATAAACATATCATCCCATTTACTGTAACACACGCTTGAATTCAGAACTTGTCGGGTCAATACTCAGTGCTGTCTTCATTTTTATTAGTAATGAAGCATGATTTTGAAATCAAATTAAGTTTGTAACCAGAGTAAATATTCACCTTTAAAAAGTGTGCCAATTATGATAAACAAACGACATCATGCTCGGTAACAATTCAAGAGGAAAACAAACCTAATATTTCAAGCTACTCATTTGGAACAACCATACAAATATGAATTGGAGTTAACCTAAATTCGATTATTTGAGAACTACTGCACCATCTACTTTATTGTAAATAGACCTTGCTTTGTGTTTTTCTTCTTAGCTCAGAAACTTTCTCCTTCCATGTCAAGTAGTCTGCCCTCAGAATCATTTCCAAAGATCTTGGTGAAGGCTGGTATATGCCAGATATGAGTACCTCCTGAAGTCGCTTTTCGAAGCACGTGCCTAGAGATTGCAAGAGTGTGCTTCAACCTTGTTTTCTGCTTTCTGTTCTCCGAAACATTACTATATTAGGTTATATTCTTGTAATTTTTACCTCAATCTGATAAAATGGAAAAGTTTCATTGACTTGAAAAACTAGTTGCCAGGAGGTCGCAATTGTGTGATACTTATATTGTTTGAGGTTTCGTTTATTTGTTGATAAAAACTGTCCTATTGTTTCTCTGAGGTTTTGTATATATATGCAGGTGACCATCGAGGATCACCCTCATTTACCAGGGAAGCATGCATCCGTACATCCATGCCGCCACGGAGCTGTTATGAAAAAAATTATTGATGTGCTGATTTCTAGAGGAGTCGAACCAGAAGTTGACAAGTAATCATGAAATATTACTTATATATTTTCTTTTAATGGAAAAGTCAGCTTATCACCAAGATGTTTGTTAAGGTCAAATATATGTCAAACCCTGATTGTGCTCCTCTCAACATATTTAGGGCCCACATCTCTACCCCATATCCCAAATCCCCTCAGCCAAAAAAGCTTTATTATAATTACACTGTTGTTAGGTCAGCCATGGGTGTCGTGTGTGGGTAAGCTGCCACGGTGAATACTCTGGTGTTGATTGCCTATATAAACTAAGCCATCTGAAGAGCATCGTGGATGTAAATGACCTACATCATTGACATGTTGCTTTGCTTTCCAATCCCCATCTTGTTTTGATGATCCTGTTCATCATTTCATTATTCCTGGTCTATTATTTCAGGTACCTTTTCTTGTTCCTAAAGTTTGTGGCTTCTGTTATCCCTACGATAGAATACGACTACACAATGGATTTTGATCTTGGAAGCTCTAGTAGCTGAATATGGCTGAAAGATTGCAGTGGAGCTCAATCTTCGTTTCCAATTAGGATGGAAACCAAGTCCTGGTTGTAAGGTGTTAGATTCGTCAGAAGAAAGCCATGTAATGGTGTAAAGTTCGGGAGTACTGTTATTATATCTTTTTCTTTTCCTTTAGTATAACTTGTCAAACATCCTTATAACCGTTGCAACAGAGCTTATGCTAACATGGGGGTTCTCTAATTGACTTGGCTAGTGTTCTGTATTCCTATGCACCTAACAGTTCCTGATGTGTGTGGCATTTACATTATGGACAACGACCGGTCCTCGTTGGAAAATCCATGTATCCCGCGTTTGACGACGAACAAGTAAAACAAATTAAAGTTATCATGGCCAGTAGATGTAGATGAAGAGTGCCTCATATGGATGTACGTCTTATATAATTTACGTCATGCTCAATGTTTTGAAAAGTGGCCTAGGCGGCCCACACCACTGACTGCTCCGATTAGCTTTTAGGCAGCAATCAGGCAGACCTGCATTGAGTAACCACTTTAGGCCCGCTAAACCTGCTTAAGCAGTCGCTTGAGCCTGAGCACCCACCTTAGGCAGCTTAGATGAAAAGCAAGTGCTAGGCCGACTTCCAAGGCCCAAAAAGAAAATGTAATGCAATTTTCAGTATAGAATACTATTGATATCGTATAATATTACTTAACATGTTTATATGAATTGTATTAAACAATCAAGCATGCCTCCCAATACTGTAGTATTCAACTAGTGTGTAATACTACACAGATTCTGCCTATAAAATAGTAAAGACTATAAACCATTAAGTCTATCATAGCAAATAATAGCATGTCTATGTAATGTAGAACTATTTGACTTTGTCATAAATCAACAATATTGTATTGCTGTATAGTACTAATTACTAAGTAAGGAACATCAAGCTAATTAATAGGAACTAGTCTGAAAATGTAATTCAAAATCAATGTAGAATATTGTGAAGTATTGTACTACTATCTAATACCAACTGTTATATTATGGCATTATAGGTGCATTATATTATGGCATGATACTGGTGTACGACTATGTAATAAATACAACTGCATATGGTACTAGCTATTAAGTATGATAATATTATTGTACGTAATAAATGTATCTTAATGCTTCATTTATAGGCAAGCAACTACTAAGTAACAATGATGTTGTGTAGCGTGAATGTTGGAATATCACATGAGTATAGTTATGTATACAAGTTTCTAAAAGCATGTTTATATATATATGGATTTATTTAATACCCGCGCGGATAGCTACCCGCACACTCTTCCTACACTCTTCCTGTCACTTTTTAATTTTTTTTTTTTTGCAATTGTAGAGATGCATTTTATCTAGCTCCCCAAAAAATTTCATCCAAAAATAATATCATTTGCCCCACCAAAATCAAAAAATACGTCCATATATTTACTGTTGTATATTTTCTGCGTAGTTACTTTTTTGATCTTAGAGTTACTTTTGTGTACCATATAGTTACACTTTTGATCTTAGAGTTACTTTTGTGTACCATATAGTTACACTTTTGCATGTGCGGGTGGCGAAAAATCAGGCTACCTGTGCGGGTATTAAAGATGAGCCATATATATATATATATATATATATATATATATATAACTATTGATATCGTATAATATTACTTAACATGTTTATATGAATTATATCAAATAATCAAGCATGTCTCCCAATACTACTGTAGTAGTGTGTAATACTACACACATTCTACCTATAAAATAGTAAAGACTATGAACCATCAAGTCTATCGTAGCAAATAATAGCATGTCTATGTAACGTAGAACTATTTGCCTTTGTCATAAATCAACAATATTGTATTGCTGTATAGTACTAATTACTAAGTAAGGAACATTCAGCTAATTAATAGGAACTAGTTTGAAAATGTAATTCAAAATCAATGTAGAATATTGTGAAGTATTATACTACTATCTAATACCAATTGTAATATTATGGCATTATTGGTGCATTATATTATGGCATGATACTAGTGTACGACTATGTAATAAATACCACTGCATATGCTACTAACTACTAAGTAGGTTACATGATAGTATGATAGTATAATTTTACATAATAAATGTATCTTAATGCTTCATTTATAGGCAAGCAACTATTAATAACAATGATGCTGTGTAGCGTGAATGTTGGAATATCACATGAGTTTAGTTATGTATACAAGTTTCTAAAAGCATGTTTATATATACATACATACATATATATATATATATATATATATATATATATATACACACACACACACACACACACACACACACACACACACACACACACATATATACACATATATTTATATATATACATATTTTTTTTTGATAAACGGTAAATCGTCAAAAATATATATATACATATATATATTTATATATATATACATATATATATATATATATATATATATTTATATATACACACACACACACACACACACACACACACACACATATATATATATATATATATATATATATATATATATATATATATATAAACACACACACACACACACACATATATATATATATATATATAGTCAGGTTAGAATACACTCGAGTGTACAGATCACACGAATACACTCAAGTGTGTTTGCATATCAAGACTATTTTTTTGTAAAATGTAAACCGTTGATCTTCGTTGTCATACTATAACTAGGCAACATACAAATTTTGAGCCCATTTGGATGAGTGTAAGTCACTCATCCAAGGGCAACAAAATCGACGCACAAAACTAATTTGAAATGTATACTTTTTGTGGTCTTCATAAGATGAGCTATACATATCCAAATGGACTCAAATTTTATATATGAGATGTTCACGAGATGTTTAAGAAGATCAACGGATTAGATTTTCAAAAAAAATATTACATCATGAAAAACTACTTGAGTGTATTCCGCTTCAGATACACTCGAGTGTATTCTAGCCTGACTCTCTCTCTCTCTCTCTCTCTCTCTCTATATATATATATATATATATATATATATATATATATATATATATATATATATATATATATATATATATATATATATATATATATATATATAGTGAGGCTAGAATACACTCGAGTGTATCCTGAGCGAAATACACTCGAGTGTATCCGGAGCGAAACACACTCAAGTAGTTTTTCATGATGTAATATTTTTTTTGAAAATCTAATCCGTTGATCTTCTTAAATATCTCGTAAACAACTCATACACAAAATTTGAAACATTTGGATATCTATAGCTCATGTTATGAAGACCACAAAAATTATGCATTTCAAATTAGTTTCGCGCGTCGATTTTGTTGCCTTTGGATGAGTGACTTACACTCATCTAAATGGGCTCAAAATTTGTATTTAGCTTAGTTATAGTATGACGGTGAAGATCAACGGTTTACATTTTGCAAAAAATAGTTTTGATATGCAAACACACTTGAGTGTATTCGTGCGATCCGTACACTCGAGTGTATTCTAGCCTGACTCTATATATAAACATTTTGCAAAAAATAGTTTTGATATGCAAACACACTTGAGTGTATTCGTGCGATCCGTACACTCGAGTGTATTCTAGCCTGACTCTCTCTCTCTCTATATATATATATATATATATATAGAGTCATGCTAGAATACACTCGAGTGTATCCGGAGAGGAATACACTCAAGTAGTTTTTCATGATGCAATATTTTTTTTGAAAATCTAATCCGTTGATCTTCTTAAACATCTTGTGAACAACTCATACGCAAAATTTGAGCATATTTGGATATGTATAGCTCATGTTATGAAGACCGCAAAAATTATGCATTTCAAATTAGTTTTGCGCGTTGATTTTGTTGCCCTTGGATGAGTGACTTACACTCATCCAAATGGGCTCAAAATTTGTATGTAGCCTATTTATAGTATGACGGTGAAGATCAATGGTTTACATTTTGCAAAAAATAGTCTTGATATGCAAATACACTTGAGTGTATTCGTACGATCCGTACACTCGAGTGTATTCTAGCCTGACTCTCTCTATATATATATATATATATATATATATAGAGTCAGGTTAGAATACACTCGAGTGTACGGATCGCACGAATACACTCAAGTGTGTTTGCATATCAAGACTATTTTTTACAAAATGTAAACCATTGATCTTCACCGTCATACTATAACTAGGCTACATACAAATTTTGAGCCCATTTGGATGAGTGTAAGTCACTCATTCAAGGGCAACAAAATCGACGCGCGAAACTAATTTGAAATGCATAATTTTTACGTTCTTTATAACATGACCTATAAATGTCCAAATGTGCTCAAATTTTGTGTATGAGCTATTCACAAGATGTTTAAGAAGATCAACGGATTAGATTTTTGAAAAAAATATTACATCAT